>ML787539.1:211577-246005 GCA_009831015.1 Picea engelmannii | reverse complement strand
CAACAAGCAGATCAACATCGTAGTGAAAGAAGTTTTGAAGTAGGGGATTGGGTATTTTTAAGACTACAACCATACAAACAGATGTCCCTCAAGCAAGCCAAGAAGGATAATAAATTATCACCAAAGTACTATGGCCCTTACAATGTGTTGCAAAACATTGGTACTATGGCATACAAATTGGAGTTTCCTGCATCTTCATGAGTACACCCAGTTTTCCATGTTTGATGCTTAAAGAAGGTTATAGGCGACAATATCCCACTTCAAACTATATTGCCAAAACTTGACAAGGAAGGAAAAATCATATTGGAGCCTGAAGCCATCACTAACACAAGAATTCGCCAGCTGAGGAATAGTTCCATTTCAGAGTATCTCATTAAATGGAGGAAACTATCGGTTGAAGATTCCACTTGGGGAGATGGGTCTTTTATACAGAAGCATCCAAAGTTACTCAAGCGTTGTAGACAATACTTGTCTCAAGGGGAGGGGCATGTTAAGCCCTAATATTGGCTCATTACTCCTTAATTGGGGCATATTATACTAGTAATGTTATTTTATTTATGTCGGCTTTAGGCCATTAGTTGTAATTATACCTCCTAGTCTCCTATATATACCGAGACATTTTCATTTTGAATCATCTTGTACTTGAACATTTAAGTGGGGTAAAAGGAGGTTTCCCCCTCGAAGAGGCTTATTATCTAAAATTATCTCTTTTTCAAGGTGTTGAGTACTTTTTCTAAGGTTTTTCTATGCTATATTGATATTTGGTTCTTAACATTAAAATTGGTGCACCGCTAGGTTAAATTTTCGTACAACATTGAGCCATTGGTGTGGTTAATGAAGTGAAATGTTTCATTGCAGTTAGAAGCCCATTGTGCACCGGTTTTAGGGAGTTCTGAAGGATGCACCATGTTGTAAATGATAGATCATCGGGAATGAGGCATCCAATGAGATGCCCGCTATGAAAATTCAGGCAATATATGTCCCGGTGTGTTTCTGTATACAATGTCGGTGCATTGGATTACAATGGTTGCACCACTATGTTAAATTTATAAATCGTTATGTTATCATAGTCGTTATTTAATTTAAGAATAACGGTGTGTAATGTTAAACGACATCGGTGTGATTTATTCAGTATGTGTATGCTTTTTATAAAGTATGGTGGTGTGTTTAAACATTGATAAGTTAGGGCGTTATGTTTCGGGTATGCCCCAGTGTGGCTGGTTAAAAGTGGTGCACCGCTAGGTTAAATTTTATATATCGTTGAACTAGTGGTGTGGTTAATAAAGTGAAATGTACCGATGCGAGTAGAAGCACATTGTGCAATGGTTTCGAGGCGTTCTAAAGGATGCACCGCTTTGTTTCTAATAATTCATCGCAATGTTCTTGATTGAATGGCACCGGTGCGTACATTTATATATGAGTTGCACCAACGATGATTCTCACTGTTTATTTAACATAGTACACATCGCTTTAGGGTGAGCCAAACCATTTAGGCGCACCACGTGAAATTGAAACAAATCACAAATTTCAAACTAAATTGTAATTTTGATTGGATGAAAATGCAAATAGGAAAGTAATAAATAATTTAGTTGGTCTCATCTATCTTGATGAGGCATGGTTGCACCATTGAGATGAAACAAAATTTTGTGGTAATTTCAAAATTTTGGAAATGTGTGGAATCCACCAATGGATTCAAGTCAGTGTAGAGCACCAGAAATAGGGCTCTTTAGGAAGAAAGTTGAGCATCGATCCTTGCTTGACAGTTTGGAAGCACGAGATGCACTGTAACAATGAAAGTTGACTTTGTAGTTTCTTTTCATTTACCCTACTTCAGTGCACCTTTTGACATTTAGGTGCATGGAGGTGTAACATTCAATGACATCAATGCAATTTATTCGGTGCATACAATTTTTTTATAAACTATGGCGGTGCATTTAAACATTGACGCTCTTGGGTGTTATGTTTCGGGTACACCCCAGTGCGATTGATTAAACTTGGTGCACCATTAAGTTAAATTTTATATATCATTGAGCTAGTGGTGTGGTTAATGACATGTAATGTGTCAATGCAGGTATAAGCTTATTTTGCGTCAATGTCAGGGCGTTCTGAAGGATGCACCGATTTGTTTTTTTGGTAATTTATTGTGGTGTGATAGATTTAACAACATCGATGCTAAGATTGATAATCACCTTAGCTATTTTATAGGCTTTTGAATTATAGATTCTGATTGTTAAAGGGTGGATTTGCAAGAAACTCTCTGAGGTCTAATGTTGTCTTTAAATGACTCGAGTTGAGGAATTACTATAGTTATTGAACACTCTAAAATTCTCTATTGTTGGGAATATGGTCACAACTGACAAAGAAAATCTTCAATATATTCTAACTTGTTTGCAATCTTTGCAACCCAATGTAGAATTGCTTCAAATTCAGACTCAACTTCTTCATGATCAACTTCAACAAAAGAATATTCAACATTCTGAACTAGTCCTTGTTTAGAACAATCCTCTTTTCAATGATGATGAGGATGACGCTGATGATTATTTAGATCAACAACTAGTGCAAAAGCAACTCAGTGAGATAATTTCATATACAAGTGTAGATGAAGATGAAGTTGTGCATGAATAATTTTATCTTTCTCTTTTCAAACCAATCATCATTAGACATTGGGAAGAAATTAGAAACAATAACCATAGAACAAGTATCAAATACAAAAAGGAAGTGACCTTTCATATTTTGGATTATACAAAACCAATCTAGTTCCAAAGTGCTAGAGTGCTTCAAGAAATTTCATATTCTCTTGCTCCAGTTCAAGAGTAGATTGACAAATTCCAAAATTGTCAGCGAATTGGTCATATGGAAGATCAATTTTTTATCTTCATCCTCATGAGGATTGTGGAAAGCATAATCATCCTTTAGATAGATGTTCCAAATGCAAGAAAACTACAAAATTAAAGAACCACTATGGGTGGATCACTTATTGGCAATGGCCATCAAAATCCAAGAAGATATATCGGTCATACCAAAGAATTCGTTCTTGAGTATTGATGCATCTTTCAATGGAAATATTTTCATCCTCTCACCTTCTACTTGATAAGGGGGGATAATATGAATGATTGGCATTCTAACTTCAAGTTTCAAAGCCCTATGAATCGAGCAAGAACAAGTGAGCCAACCTCATAATCCTCAACATGATTTGGTTTGTGGTTTTCCTTAAACCACGATTTAGTGTAAGACTTTTAGCTTCTACTAAACAAGAGTTTGTGGTCAAGTTTAAACCTTTATTTCAGAACACTTCCAATTAGTAGAAGACATCAACTTACATCAACTTCTAACTAAATAAGGAAATGTTTTTACTCAATATATGATGCATTTATTTTATCGAACCCTTTTGTGATTAGTGTAAAATTAATTTTATTAAAAAAAAAATTATAGTTAATGTAAAATTATAATTTTTATAATTTTTTTTATATGATATTTTTTACATATAAATATTTAAGTAAAACCATTGCAATAGAAAATGTATTTGTTTTATGAAAGAATTTTACATGATCTTAAATGGAATTCTCTAGAGAAATTGAAATCCATTATGTTATACCTTATTTTTCACCATCCAACTAGATCATCGTATAATCTAAGTCACATGACACAGGGACATGGGACACGGAGGACACAGAAATACGAGTATCTGACACAGGCACGATGACCCCTGGAAATAGGACACGGAGGACGTTATATATATATATATATATATATATATATATATATATATATATATATACTAACTTAGTAACTACAAAGTTACTAAGTTACTAACATAAATGATGAAATTGCCAACTCAACATTGTTGTCCAAACCCATATCATCAGGAAACACATCCCACATCTTTGCCACCAACATCGAGGTACATAAAGGGTATGGTGCCCTTGATTAAATGCCAGTTTCATACCCTCTTACATGATAGAATCCAGTGGAAACATTGCAATCCTGCCAATCTTAAAATCCTGAAAACCGTTAAGTCTGCTGAATTTTGAATGGGACCTAAAATTCTACTTTCTCCATATGAAGTCCAGTGAGGTTGGAACCACTCYCAAACATCCTGAAACAATTAATGGTAGATTGTGACGCGTGGGACATTGAGCCTCAAAAGTCTCCAACGTGGAGACATATTCCTGCAATTTGACACAGACTCCGTTAATTTCTAATCAACTTTCTACTCGTCAGGTCTGCAATTGTAAAGCAGGGGTGCATTTTATCTTTAGTAGTGTGTTTGAATTATGTTACTGGATAAGATAATGTTTTATCTTGTATCTCACAATTAAAAATGCCACATTTTTAAATTCGAATTTTATTTTTAAAGAAACACATACACTTTACAGTTAAATCCAATCAAACTATATTATTATTAATTACCATATATATATTAAACGATGTTGGCTAAACGTTCTACTTTTTTGGGTTTTCTGGTAGGAATTGGCCAGAATTCGGCGATGTAAATTTGGACAAAATCTCCATTTTATGTTGTTTAAATTGCCTTTCTGAATGCATAAATGGATTCAACATGCTGAAAAACCCCTGGGGAACTCGGCTTATACAAACTTAGCCTCTCAAATTTGCAGATCCAACCATTCATCACCGGATTTTGGGCAAAATCAAATGGAAAAAGTGGCCAAAAAAACCCCAAAAGGTAGAATGTTTAGACTACTTCTATATTAAACACATACACTTTACAGTTTAGCAGGTGAAAGCGTAAAGTTAGCCACCCCTCCGCCTCAGCTAAGTCTAGAGTCGCAAAGGGGTATGTATCTATTCCTCTTCCGAAGCATAAGACCAATCCTACCGCCCATGACCCTGTCTTTTCCTCTAGCGCCCCTGCACCTTTCCTTCGGCCTTTCCTTCAGGGTCTTTCACTGGACAGAACACTGCACCTTTCCCCTTTGTGGATCCAAGACCTCTAGAGACCTTTGTGGGAGTTCATCCATAGGTGAATGGAGCTTTTTTTCTTCATGTTGGTAAAAAGTATTTTACAAGACCGTGGCACTCAAACAAAACGAAGCGGAAAATGGTCCTAGGAGCAGACGTGGGTCTAGAGGACTCTGTTAACCTGGCTTTGTGAACCCTAGTGTTCTGACTCTCTTATCGGCACCTCTGCAAAACCGATATTGTAGAATGGGTTCGGTCTACTTGGCGGCCTCTGTTGGGTTATGAGCTAGAAATGTTCTTTCTGACACAAGGGTGGTTCAACTTCCACTTCAACTCACTCAAAGACACTACACTTATCTTGGAGCAGTTCTGGCTTTTAGATGGACGCAGTATTATTTTGAAACGTTGGCGAATCAATTTCAACCCAACAAAGGATTATTTCCACCTGTGGCACTTCTGGTTCCTCTTACCGGGACTACCTCTACACTTCTGGAATGAGAAATCTTTAGAGGCCATAAGAAACTCACTTGGTTGTTTTATCATGGTTGAAAAACAGGCTCTCTTAGCTACAAATAAAAAGTTGGCAAGGTTTATGGTAGAGCTAGATATACATGTTGGTTTGCTGGAGTCCATAGATATTGACTCGAGAGGACACTAGTTTTGTCAAAAGTTGGATTACTTGGGCATACCCTTCAAGTGCACTTTTTGCTGATAGACAGGCCACCTGCGCAGACACTGTCTTGGTTTTATTGAGGAGGAATGGTCAGAAGATACATTGCTAAAGTTGTCGATTAGAGGTGACTCGCCAGGAGTGGACTCACAGGTTTACTATCCAAAGGCACAAGAAGCCTTGGACACACCCTACACTTCTTCTGTCACTCGTATGTTAAAATCAATCTGCCCTCCATTTTATTACTCCTTGTCATCTTGGGAAAGAGACATCTTGGATTCTTCCCTCAAATAGGGTGAGTGTTTCCCAATCTTTCCCTTTACTCATTGAATCTTTTTGGGAGGGGTATCGGGGTAACTCTCCAACGGTCCTTGTGAAACCTCGAGATCTTATTAGAACCACTGGCGTTACTCTACGGGAACCTCCTACTACCGTTGAAAACTAGCCTTGTGTTTAGGGGGTTCTACAAGGAGTAGGAACTCTGTACAGTGAGTTGTATTCGGGTTTTCCACCCTCGGTTCTTGTGAAACCTATAGACTTCGATCGAAACACTGGTGATACTCTTTGGGAACCTCCCACTACTATTGATAACCAGTCCTATGATTTGGGGGATATGCGGGGAGTAGGAGCTATGTAAAGTGAGCTGGAAGGGGGCAGTATCAACCCAGGTTTTAGAGAAATAGAGGTTGGAGAAAGTTCCCTAGGAGCCATGTTGGATACCCTGGTCCCGACCTACATGGAGGCTCTTTATTCTATACCTATCCTGACTTATCAAGGTAGAACACGTACCCTAGAGCCCTATGGGGTCTTGGGACACCCGAATAAGACAAAATTGGGCCTAGGGAAAGATTCTGCTTGGTCGAAGGGCCTGGGTTTTGAGCTCTCTCCTTTAAAGACCAGAAGTGCCCGAAAAAAGGCAACACTCACTCCTTCTCCCCTAGAAGTAATTCATACTACTCTCACAGATCTCGGGGTGCTTAGAGGCATGAAAGCCCTTGCGAGAGCCAATCCATGATATTTCTCTCCCTCAATATCATAGGGGTGGGGGGGACCCTGAAATCAGCCTCCTTTAGAAGACTTATCAATATGAATTCTCTTGATATCATTTTCCTTTAAGAAACGTTGGTGGATGGTTTTAAGGCCAGGACCTTTTTGAACAACTTTCGCCCCTCTTGGATAACCTGCGTTGTTAGCTTGGTGGGAACCTTTGGAGGTCTTTTAGTGACTTGGGACCCTTCAAAATTTGAACTAGTTCCTTACCTTTGTTGTGGTGGAATTCTCCTGACAAGTACATGTCTCTAGAATAAAAAACCTATCATGCTTCTTAATGTCTATGGACCCTGTGCAGACGGTAAACTATTATGGGATAAGGTGGCCACCAATGGCTTGCTAGCACATAAAAATTTGATAGTTGCAAGGGACTTTAATATCACTTTAAACATCGGGGAAGTGTGGGGGAATTCGACACATCAAGATCTGTTGGTTGGTTACTTCAACAATATTTTTCATGCTCATGGACTTGTGGATATAGTCTCAGACAAGCTAGTCCCAACTTGGCGTAATGGTCATTCAGGCTCTAAGAATATTACAAAACGATTGAATTGGGTATTTATGTCGGAAGGCTTGGAAACTAGCGATGGTAGGATCAGATATTGGGTGTCCTATCCTTACTTATCATACCACGCTCTGATTACTCTACAATTTTATTATCCTCCCTTTCTGATTTCTTATCCTTTTAAGTTAAATTCGAGTTGGTTACTTCAGGAAAATTTCTCCCTTATTGTAAAAGAGGTCTGAAATGACCCATATCTTCAAACCAAGATGGGGGTACAACATAGACTAGTTTGGAAACTAAAGGTCCTAAAGCAAAGAATCAAATCCTGGGATAAAAATCTTAGAAAGAAAAAATTACAAAGACTGGGACAGTTGGAGTACGAACTATAGGCCAACCTACAAGAAGACTCGTAGGAAGGGGGAACTCGTGGTAGGAACAAAATTTTGAAGCTATTAGAGACTGAACAAAAACATATCCTCCTATCAGAAGAAAATTTATGGAAAAAATGGAGCAGGGCAACCTGAATAGAAAGCGGTGCTCAAAATACAAAGTTTTTCCATCATTATGTAAGTTCTAGCAGAAATAAAAAGCATATTTTGGAAATCAAAGAGGAGTCTAGAATTACCCTTTTGGGGCAGGAATCACTAAATACATCATCCACGAGACACTACAAATCTTTTTATGGGGCTTATGGTCACACAAATATCGCAAAACAAGTCTCGGTAGCCAGACTTTTCTCTCATTTTGTCACAGAGGAAGATTCCATACTCTTGGACAACCCCTGTTCTAAGCAAGAAATATGGGAAGTCCTTAAGTATTTTGCAAAAGATAAAATTATGGACCCCGATGGCTGGACTATAGAGATTTTTCTACATTTATTTGATTTAGTGGGTGTTGATTTGTTGGAATTGGTGGAAGATACAAGAATTAGTGGCAAAGTGACAGGCTCTGTAAATTAGACTTTCCTAACACTTATTCCCAAAGTAAACAAACCTATTACTTTTGGCGATTATAAGCCTATTTCTCTCTGTAACTTGTGTTATAAATTGATTTCAAAAGTTATCGCAAACATGATCAAACCGATACTTTCGAGGACCTTGTCAGGTGAACAATTGGGATTCTTAAAAGGCAGACCGATTTTGGATGCCATTGGTACAACCCATGAATGCTTACATAGTATAAAGTTGAAGAAATAAAAGGCGATAATCTTGAAGCTGGATCTAATGAAAGCATTTGACTGCATAGATTGGGACTTTTTAAGAATGATTCTGATACAAATAGGCTTCAATCAACAAACCACGAAGTGGATAATGAGTTGTGTGACTAGTGAAAATTTTGCAGTTCTAATAAACGGTGAAACATCACCTTTCTTCCACAGTGGCAGAGCACTGAGGCAGGGATTCTCACTTTCCCCATTGTTTTTTATATTAATCATGGAAGGTCTTAGCCTACAGCTAAAGAAAGGATAACTGGCAGGGAATTTGACAAGGGTGAAGGTCTCCAGGATTGTAAGGATCCTACATCTTTTCTTTGTTGATGAAGTATTAATTATGACTAATGACTCTTTACAGAATGGAAGGAAATAAAAGACATTTTGAATACCTTTTGTGGTGCCTCTGGACTGAAAATCAACTGGTCAAAGTCGGCCTTTCACTATGCTCACATACAAGAACCTTCCTTGGAATTTTACAAAAAAGACTTCCCTTACAATTTCGTAGATCTTTCTGAGGGATTTAAGTATCTTGGCTACTTTTTGAAAGTTGATTCTTATAAGGTAGCATATTGGACTTGGCTAGTAGAAAAGTTCAAGAAAAAAATTGGTCACTGGTGCAACTGTTGGTTATAATTAGTAGGTCGCTTTACACTCATCAAAGCAATACTTGAAATCCTTCATGTGTTCTAGATGGCATTGGTATCCATTCCAGTCTCAGTACTAGACAAGATTCGAAGGTTAACATATAAATTTTTATGGTCGGGATGTACAGAAAAACCACATCTCCACCTATGCAATTGGGACTTACTAGCCAAGCCAAAACGAAAGAGAGGATGGGGATTTAGAAACATATTTCTTGTCAACAAATCATTAGCTGCAAATTCCCTCTGGCGTTGTTAACGAAGGTAGGGATATGGAATTCGATAATAAAAGACAAATATATCCCCCATTGTTCGGTTGCCATCTGGTTTAGAACAACAAACATCACAGTGAGAGCGGCCTCACAGACTTGGAAAAATCTTATAAAGTCAATAAATCTAATTACCCACTGGCTATGTTGGAATCCGAGTTCTAGACACTCTGTAATTGTTGGTAAGGATTTTATCTTATGCCTGGGAAACACCTCTTTCCTTTATCCATAGCTCATAACCTCCTTAAACTTAAATAATATTAGATATCTATACCAATCTCGAGGTACCTATAGGACTGGGTTTTTGTCAGTCTGTTAAAAAACCAATGAAGAAATTGGGCTCTTTAGAGATTTGGCATTGGAATGGGATGACTACTGCAAGGCACTCTTGGGATCTAGAGTGCAGCTACAAAACATGGAGGATGAGATTTTATGGACTGGGGGAGATAATTTGGGACTCATCTCTGTAAAAAATGTCTACTCTGCATTAACAAATAAACTATGGCATCATACCATAGGTTGTTGGAAAAGACACCTGTGGTCCTGGAAAATACCACAAAAAATCAGACTATTTACCAGGCTAGCCATTGAAAACAAAATCCATACTTGAGCCACACTACAATGGAAATGCTGGGAAGGTCCTAGCATTTGTCAATTGTGTACAAGTGAAGAAAAGACAATATTGCATATATTTATTAAGTGTCCCTTTACAAGACAATTTTGGGATAGGATAAAAAATGATCAAAGGATAAAATCTGTTTGGGAAGGGAACTCTCTATCTATTTGTTTTGAATATTGGGCCAAAACAGAGAGAAATTTTCTCACCCTCCCTTCTTTGGTATGCTAGTTTTTTTGGCTGGAACAAAACATGACAGTATTTGAAAATGGGAACCCTTTTGTTAGCATAGTTGTTTATAAAACTCTCGAATTAGTTGCATCCTCGACAATCACTTCAAAAGTGGAAATCCCTAAAAAAATCAAGATCCAATTATGAGGAGGCACACCTACAGGTTGGTTTGATGGAGCAACACAATCAAATGGTCTTCAGAGTGGAGTAGGGGGAATAATAAGGATAACTGAAAATTCTTATTACACTTGGACCTTCAAGTTTGGTCAAGGCACTAACACCAAGGCATAATTAGTCAGAGTCTGGGCTACACTGATCTTGGAAGCTAGACTCAATCTTGAAGCATTACAAATATTTGGTGACTCAAAAATCATAATTTACTGGTTAAATGGCAGAGGAAAATTGCAGGTTATTTCACTTTTGGGCTAGAAGGACAGAATCAGAGAGCTTCAATCCATCTTCAGGAAGATCAAATACACACATATCTATTGATATTACAACAAGGATGTCGATTTACTCTCCAAGACTGCACTACATAAGAAAGAAGGAAAACTCACATACAACCACTGGATTGATGGTCATGAGGGTCCTACTCTCTTTCTAAATCTCTTATAGTATCTAGTCATCCTTTATTGTCATCTCTATTTAAACTAATTGAAGTGTGACATTTTTAAAAAAAAATTGAGGATATATTGTTCTCAGCCATGGGACAGTCCGAAAATAGACCATGCTTGATACTACATTTGGATCAGTATCAAAAAATCCTTTAGACTATTACAATTTTTTTCCTTATTAAGGTGCCAAGTAAGTGGTTCAGTTTTAGACATGACTGTTACTACTCAGTTTTGAAGGATGTATGAACTTTGAAATTATTAAACAAAAGGCATAGTTTCTGCCATGAGAACAAATTGTATATAAATATAATGAACAATTTTTCTGTTGGAAAAAAAAATACGATTTACAAGTAAATCCAATCAAACTATATTATTATTCATTACCATGTATATATTAATTGATTAAATATATTTGTAAACTCTAATCTAGTTGAACAAAACACATTATAATAGTAACCTTTAAAAAAGGAGTAGTAAACATTATGAAAAAAGAGTCTCTATATGGAAATGTGTTTTGTGTAAAGCACAACTATTGTGAGTACATAATTTAACTTTTTTTTAATTAAATATTCAAAGCATTTATGTCATTTAAGAGGAATATTGAAAGTTTTAACTTGTGAATGAATAGGAACAAATATGATTATGAAAAAGGTTAAGAAATACGTGGATGATTATAAGATAAAATTAATTATAAATAAATAAGGATTATGGTTGGGATGTTTTTTTTTTAATTTTTATTTAAAATTGAAATCTGTTTACATTGTTAAAAATTAGAGTTATTCTAATAGATTTTGTTATAAAGTTGAGGATGTACACAACTTAGAATATAGTGTTAAAAAAGAAAAAGAAAAAATAGGAAATTTATTTATAAAAAATTTGGATAATTAGAAAAGAATATATTGTTAATTGGGTTTAGTTCAGGTGGTTGGGAGGAATGATTTGGGTTTAGCTTAGGTGGATGGGAGGAATGATTGATATCCTTCCCACCTAGGTTATATTCCCACAAGTGACATGTTGAGCTCATAATGAGTTGTAATGGCTTTGAGCCTTATTATGTAAAAATCCATCACCTTCACATGTTTTAAAAGAAAATATTTAGAACTAAAACCTTCTTTTATAGGCATATAACCTATTTTCATCTCCTATCCATAGTCAAGGCCCCTATACCCATCTCCTTTGTGCAAAACAACCTAATGGCACCTGGAATACCAGTTAGATGTGAAAGACCCCACAAACAAGGCATGTGTCATGGTTGGAGGCATTGTTCACAATGCTTTAAGTTGAGAAGGTTCATTTTCTTGCATGAGTACCATGTTTTCCTTTTTGACCATCATCAACCCATTAGTGTTTCCCAAATCCAACTATTGACACCCATAACGAGGCCAAAGATCCTGTATGGTGTTTCAATGGATCTTTCACAATCCTTTAGCCAAATAAGTTTTGTTAAATATTGAATGCCCTTGTTATCCTTTCTTGACCATTGTTAAAACCCAAAGATCGATTAGTCTTACAAATAACATCATAATGTCTCTTGGTAAACCACTCATAGTTGAAAGGTCCCTAAGAGGCCCATTTCCAATGTACAACCCTCCCCCCCACCCCACCCCTTCCCCAACCATGTTTATGCTTCAAGGCCCTTTCCAATGTACAAAACCTACTCATGGCACTCATACCCCTCTCGAAGGCCAAAGACCCCCTACAAAGTCTTCATGTGTTGGTTTGAGGACTTATTCAAGGATGTTGATTTTAAAAATCTTCAACAAGATCCTAAGGCACTTGTTTTCATTCTTTGACAATGGTTAAGGCTTCATGGTGTGGAAAAACTTCTAATGGCATCCATATCCAATTTATCCCAAGGGCCTTCTAGAGAGATGTGTTTCCATGTTCTCTTCCATGACACTTGAATCCAAGAAGCTTTGTTCAAGGCCTAAGGGCCATATTTTCCTCTCTTGATGTTGGTTAGACCCTAAGACCCATTCTTAGTGCTCAAAACCTATTCATTCACCTATATCTCTCTAGTAGTCTAAAGATACCATACAAGGGTCATGTGTGGTGGTGATGTGACCATGGTGCTTAAACCTAAGAACTCATGTTTAGGACCTAAGGTTGTTGTTTCTCTCCCCCAACTATGGTCAAGAGCTTGAGGTTGTTTTTTTACTCCACACACCATGGTCAAGACTTGGAGACCTATTTGTTGTGCACAAAACATCTCAATGGTGCCTATATCCTCTCCTAGGCCAAATCCCCCTTAATGAGTTCTTGTGTTATGGTTTCTAGGTGTTGTTAATGGTGCTTGAGCTTGAGAAAGTTCAATTAGTGTTTAAGACCCTTGTTTTCTCCTTGACCATGTTTCATCCTTAAGACCCATTTATAGTGCACAAAACCTATTCACAACACTTGTATCCCACTTGAAGGTTTGCAAAAACCCCCTACAAAGGATTCATGTGTTGGTTTGATGACTCATTCAAGTCTCCTAAACCTAAGAAGATTTAATAGTATCCCAAGGCACTTGTTTTCCTTCCTCAACCATGGTTAATGCCCTTTAACCCACCTGGGTTGTGCAAAATCTCCTAATGGTGTCCAGATTCAACTTTGATGCCAATGATATCCTAAAGAGGGCCTATGTTGTGGTTTTCAATTGTTTTTCATGGTGATCAAGCCCAAGAAACTATGTTTAGGGTCTAAGGCCCAAGTTTTTTCCTTTGTTTACCATAGTGCTTGGGATTGAGAAGGATCACTTAGATATTAAGTCCCTTATTTCATCCATGACCATGACACTTATGCACAATGCCTATATCCCCACTCAAAGGCAAAAGAACCTTGACCATGGCCTGAAGAACCATTCTTGGTATGGGCTTGATATATATTCCTATCTAGGGCATGTGATGTCATTTAATCATGGCATTTGTATCCTTCCACTAAAGCCACTAAAGCCACTTAAAAAAACAACTCTTCATACTTTCCTCTTTAATCATAATAGTAAAATTGTAGCAAGAATATTACATATGTTTCCCATCACAAAAAGCAATGAAAAATACATCATTCAAATTAATACCTAAAATTGTCCTCTGTCTTAACCAAAAGTTTGTAGTAGTATATCATTGGAACCAAGTTTCATGAGTATATTTAGTTGTGTGCACATCCTAGAATATGGATATAATTCAGGTTCCTTGATCCAGTCCTAATCCATATTTTGATAGTCCATTCGCTACCATGTTCTTGTCCATGTATATATGAGAAAGATGTCAATAGATATTTCACATCTGACATACAGTGGATGTAAAGTGAAATTGATCAATGTTGTTTCCTTGGACAACCATTGAATAACCTGGAGTAAGTCACCAAGTATTTGAATTTGTGATACACCAAACTCTTGGGGCAACCTCAAAACTAATTTGAGTGTCATCAATTCATAATAATTATTAGTTTCCTTCCCTATCCCTGCTTTGAAAGAAATGCAACAATTTAAAGATAAATATAAAATCCCCCCTGATCCTCCCTTAGGAGTGATTCCCTATGTGGCACCCTCAATGTATGCCCATGGGATATCCTCGTTGATTGCTTCTTCTTTCTGCTCATGAATGTTTTGTTTATCTTGATTATGTGGGTAATCATTTAATATATTTAGTGCTTGTACAACACATTTAAGAGATAAAGTCTCATTTCCTTCGAACAACTTCAGGCTCACTACAAGGAGAACACCTTGTAGTGGAGGTTTTTAGTGTTACAAGATTTGGCCAAATTTTCAAAAATACCTCCACTATTCAAAGCATAGGTTTTAGTGGAGGTTTTAACGGATGTTCCATATAACTAAAAAAATTTGGGCGGGTGGAGGTTTTTTATCAGTGCTTTTATTGGTAAAATGCATCGATTCAACATTAAATAACCTACACTGATGGATACACAAAACTAAAAAGAGTCGGTGCTCTTAAAATTATTACACACCAGTTCTGCATTTTATGTTGTATCAAGCATTGGTGTTTTTTGTGTTTATGTACGCATCGGTCCGTATTGTTTTTTGTATGTATAAATGGTGTTCATATAAATATTATGAACCATGCCTTTATTTTTGTTTTCCGGCACACCAATGCTCTTATAGTTCGTACGCATTGGTGCTTGTATTACCATGTACACTGAAGGGTTGTGAAATTTTGAATATTTGAGGTGAGATGTTGGCGCCATTTTTTTTTACTAAGCACCAGTGTGTATACTATATTTAAAGGGTTGATGCATATGTTATAGGTAAAACATAGATGTATATTGTAATCACAAACATCGTAATATTTTGAAACAATAAATATAATATTGTGTTATGTTGTTTAAAGTAATAGTGTTTTTTCACAATTTTTAGTATCGATGTTTCAATGTAATTAATAGGCACCGGTGCATGTGATTCATGTCAATGCACCAATTCCTCTTTAATGATACACACCATTTAGTGAGTTAAAAATAATAAAGTGCACCAATATGTATATATTTTAATTAATTTTTTTTTTTACAAATTTTCAATTAATCATCTCAAAGTCAAATATTTTTTTATAAGAAAATTGTTTTTTATTTTATTTTTGTTATTGTGTTTTGATATAATGATTGCATTCATGTGTTATCAAACTATTGGCTCATTCATATTTGTATGTGTACTTCTTAACACTGGGGGGTTGAATACCCAGGGTTCTTCCAGAGTTGACCCAATAAATCCCCAAGGCGTTTGCATATCAATCCTGAGTCAGAGACTGAAGAAGGTCTCACCCGAGATGCCATGAGAATCACAAAGAAAATATGGTCTTATGTCGGTGATGAAGGACTAATAACTCAAAAATCCATCCAGGTTTGCATTCATATAATCCATTTCAAACTACTTAACAAATAACAATATATAAAAACAACACACACATTCAATTGACACATGATCAACACATCATACGATCAGAATCACTACAGCTTTATTTTATGTATTCAACCATTCACAGAAATACAATAAGAAACTTATCAATTGACAACAACAGAGCCCTACTCTCTTATACATTTTCCCAGTGTTACATTACATAGCGCCATGCGCTTTCTTTCAAACTTTGTAGATATGATAGACTTAGAATTACAACCAAAGACATTACAAAAATAGGCTCAGAGAAAGCTCAAAGACTTGGACTAAAAACAACAACAACAATACCCACAACCATCAACAACCTTCTTTCTGTCATCGTTGCTCTCTTTTATCAGCTTCTTGGCTTTGGCACTCTGTCACTTTCAATTCTGCCCTACTCGCTCCTCTGGCTGCCAATCCCACACACATATGTAATCCACATTCATTCCACATATCCTCTTTGAAATGATAACAATATTAACTACCTTGCAATATCATCTTCTTAATGCTCCATGATTTCTCGTGCTGCTTGTAGTAATAATTTAGGGAGATTTACCAAAGATTATTTTCTTGATTCCAATGTACAAGCAATGTCTTCTTAATTTTTGGCATGCATCAAAAAATTTGTACCAATGCACATTGGAAGAACTGGAACTGGCACACATTAGCAAAACTTGAACCAATGCATGCACCTCTTGTCACCCAGAACATTGTTGTTTGAGTGTGTGAAAAAATGGAATAGGCATGCACAACTTCGTTTACGCATGTGCACAATATTTTACCCAAAACTTTGGGTGCCAATAGGCCCCCAACACTATTATTTGGCTCGTCCTTGAGCCAATTGCCTCATGGAGTGACCGATGCAGGAATTGAGTAAGAAACAAAAATCATCATTGTAGGACCAGAGAATCAAACCAATATGTGGTTGCAACTAGGTTTGAGTAAGAGTAAGTCATGTGTCTAGGTTGTAGTTGTAACCAAACCGAGGTCTTGGAATGAGTCGAGCAATCCTCAAGGTAAATGATGGATTTGGGATTCATTTGGCCAGATGCTCGAACTCTCTCTCTTCTAGGGTTTTGGTAGGTTGAGTGAGAGATCTTTTTGAAGCGCATCATCTAGAACCTAACCCTCTAACTGAACCAAGTGATACAACTAGAACTTGGCCCAGTTAATCATTGACTTACGAGAAGTAGATCCCAAGGAAGAGATCCATTGGGAGAGACCATTGTCATCCTCATTTCTCATTGAGCCAACAGTAGAGGATGAAATAAAGGGACCTCCTAGCTCAATGGAGAGGATAACCCACAACCTTGGGCTATCTGCTTCAACAAAGGTGATTATCCATGGCAACGGGCCAGCCTGCTTTGGGCTTAGAGAGATGGCATATTGTCATAGCTTCAAAGCATAGTTTAGGGAACTATGTGGTGATAGGTTGTGTCTTGTTGGTGAATAAGAGGGTGGGACCTGTTCCTAGCAGTTGAATTTGAATCGAAAATCTTCATGAGAATTGGAATGTGGGATCTCTAGATGCCTAGTCAGACAAGGAATTACACATCCCAAAACATCTACTAAGATGAGCCATGAAAGGGGACCTTAAATGGGATATGGTAAGATAATTGGAGAATGGAGGGATAGTAGGAAGAACAAAGAGAACGGGTGGGGGCGAGAGATAATGGGACGTTGAGGATCTCTTCGACTGGTGGTTGGGCGGGAATGGGTATATATAGAGTGGAGAATGGTAGGAAGTGTAAGCCATAATTAGACAAGGAACTGATGGATGTGAATGATCGAAGAATAATGACATAGATCTGATCATGGGGGCTTCACCTTGTTGACCAATATCTTATCACATTCATTCATAAAGGGGTTTTTTTAATTGTGAAAAATAAAGTCAACATATTGTAGGTATCGGGGGGGTGGGGTATCGAGGGGCTTATACATATTGGGGGGTATGAAAATGGGTTTCTAGTAAAAATAATGGTTTATTTTATTGGAAATATGTATTGGGAGGGGGGTTCAACAAAAGGATTTTCTGAGGTATTTATCAATATCTAGTGAAATTAGGGGTATTCTTTAATATCCCACTAACGCAAGTGCTATGTCATAGGTTCACTGAGTGAAGACCCTTTGTCTCTGATGAAGCCCCATCGGTGAGTACATAATGGTTCAGATCCACTGTACTGGTGATATGCCTTTTGGAATTTGACATAATAACTAAATATGTGCTAGGGCTATGTTTGATCTGGTTGAACTGGATTGCTTGACCCTTCAATGTAATGTAGCACCATGTAGCTCAGCCTAGTCCCATGTGAATTCCCTGCCAGAGCCAATACCTTGTACGTAGGCCATAACTTCAAACCAAATTGGAAATCTGCAAAGTTGTCAATCTATCTAGTCCTCTTGTGTGAACATAGTGTATGTTTTTCTTCCAAAAAGGTGAATTATGTCAACTATGTACTCTTATACCTATTATACATCCTTCTCTAAACCTACCCTATAGAAATCTAGGTTGGAGAAATGTTTCTAAATGATAGGTGACCCCCGCTATCCATAGTACACCTTCAACCTACTTCCATTAACAAGTCCCTTGAGCAGATGTCCTTGTAATGTAGCCTTCTTAGCCACACTGGCTTCACTGATGTAAAACATGCAGAAAGGGCCCACATAGGATTCCCATCTATGTGGGCATATGGACATCATTTTTGCATTGAGTATGTCGATGAAGGCCACATCACACAAGATTTTGGAGTGGAGGTTGTGTTCGACCAATCTAGTCGTACTAGCCAACGTAATGAAAACCTGATAAAGGGGAAGTTAGGTTACATTGGAGAGATAGAAGAGACCATGCAAGTGGAATTTTCATCATTTCAATGTGATATTTTTTGTTTCAAGTGGTGGGATACCTTCGACCGAATAAATGTGAAGGAAGATCGTGATAGTGGGTTAATATGTATTAACTCTAAAAAAATGTGGGTTGAAAGTAAGGAGAGTTATGTTTTCCCAAAACATTGCAACCAATTGTTTTTTTACCTAGATGTGTTGGATGGGGATTGGTGGTTCGTATAAAGACATGATCCAAGATCTAAACATATTTTTGAGAACAACAATGTTACAATGCCAAGCGAGGAACACAATCAAGGTGATGACAATGAACACTAATTTCATGTAAATGATTTGTTTGGACATTTATATTGTGGATGTGTCATTTTATTATGGGTATCTATAATGGACAATTATGTTTTTTTTTTCCTTCATTTTACAATTATGTTGGATATGATGTTGGATTACTAAGAGGGGGGGTGAATCAATAATGAGCAAATATACCAATTATTAATCCTTAAACCACAAAGTATATTCTTTTACTTATTCAACCATGTTCATATGTTCATCATCAATATCTTACTGTATCATAAGAATTAACATTCATCAATGCATAATAAAAAATAACAAACACATCCACACAATGCATAGTACACCAATATTTACGTGGAAACCCAATGTAGGAGAAAACCACAAGATGTTTTTCTTATATGTCAAGAATTACATTCAAGGAAGCACTAACTTCCAATTCTCCAGCTACAACTGTAAGGAGGCCCCAACCCCCTAGTCTTTTAGGCTACACAATGAGGGAAGCTCTGATTCCCCAATTCTTTGGCTACAACTAGAAGGAGGATACAACCCTCTATGTTCTTCAGCTACAACTAGAAGGTGAGTACAACCACCTATCCTTGCCCCATCCAACTGCCTTGAAATACAAGTAGAATGATGGAACCACTGTCACACTATCACTATCAGATATACTATTGTAAACCTGTACCAATCAACCTACACCAAACAACCTATAACAACCTGTACCATAAAACCTAAAATCAACCTGTACCAATAACCTATAAACAACATGTACCAATAACCTGTGCCAACATGTACAATGCATCAACTTGTACCTCAACCTGTACCATAAACAAGTGCATCAACCATGCACCAAATCTATACAAATAACATATCACAACAACTTGTCTCGTCAATCTTATCAACCAAATCAAATCTACTCACCAAGAACAATCACCAAGACAACTCTCAACCATATGCACAATATCACCAAGATGTGCATCAAACAAGCATATCACATCAACTCATAATCATAACCAAGATCAATATGTGATTCTAATAACATACCAAGACAAGTATGCTACATCATCCATAAACCATGTGTCAAAAATACTACTAACAAGTGCCTCCAACCATGTACCAAGTATGTACCAATTATGCATCAACTACTCATCAACTATGACTCATACAGATGTACCAACATCATCAACTATACACCTCATGTATGTGCCAAATCATCAACTACTTGTCTCAACCATGTACCCAACATGTACCTAAAACATATACCAAATACATATACCAATATAACCATCAAAAGTTCTCTAGCAATACATCACACTATCCATAACCAAATACCATAAACCATTACATAACACCATGTGCCACAACCTCGCTGTTATACAATCTCTATCTATAACATACCTCAACCAAAAGACATCATCAATTTCATCATCCAAATTTGATTTGTAACTCTGTAACAAACCTGGTGTATATGATCACATACCTGCAAACCTTCCTTAACTTTAACAACAAGAGATTAGCATTTTCATCAAAATTTACTTTAGTCTCACATGACTAATTTTGCATTAGTCAACAACCATAACTTGAAATAATCATACTTATGTACCTATAATGAATAAATATCTGAAAATAGTACACAATGTTCTTCAATGTCTTGTCTGCAATTCCTCCAGGTTTCACTGCTTGGAACTTCCCAAAAAAGGAGTTATAGAAAAACTAGCATACCTTGTTGAATTTTAGCTTCTTCTAGAGAGCGAACTTGTAGAGAATTCCCAGTATGGAATATTTTTTGTGTGGATCTGAAAATGGTACACAACATACTACAGATTGTACTCTAACCAATACATTTGGTCTTACTGAATTTGGATCTGTTATGAAGAAGTTTTGACGTTTTTACCCGAAACACATGTTTTAGACTAGTTTCAGGACTATCTACAAACCCTATTTTCCACGAACTGTAACTCCCAAAATAAAATGACCCACAAGAGGAAATTTTTATCACAATTACTTGGATATTTTTTCTCAATTGCCTCCATATTTATCTATATGAATCATAGTAGAAACAAATTTATTGCGAAAATGGTGAGATGACCTATAAATAACATACCTTAGAAAGCATCATCAAAATCCTTTATCCTCCCTTGAATTTTGACCTTATTTACTTCACCTTCCCTTTAAAATTCGCCTTAGATATCCTTTGGTTACCTCATTCACTTATAGATATTCAATATGCTCAAATGAATACTAATGGGAGACCCTTGCTCTCTTATTTATACTCTCCAAGTAGCTTCCTCTAGAGTATCCACTTAACCACTTTTGTCCACTTAACCAACTTTTTCCACTTAGCCACTTTTTCCACTTAACCACTTTGTCCACTTAGCTACTTTTTCCACTTGACCACTTTGTCCACTTATCCACTTTGTCCACTTAACCAACTTTGTCCACTTAACCACTTTATCCATAAATAGTAAACTCTCCAATTCTAGTTGCAACTAATTTATTTTTAATTTTTTTCTTGTTACAACCACTTCAACCCATGACTAAGCACTTTGACTGATCAACTTCTTCTAGGAGAATCTAGAATAATTTGACTTCTTTGACCTTCTAGGATCTTCTAGATAACTCATGAGGGTTCTCCAACTTCACGTGGCCATAACTCTCTAACCGTGAGGAGTTATGTGGCATTCCACATATCACCGGAATTGGCATGACATATTCTATCCATCTAGAATAGTCTTACTTATAAATTCATTGATATTCATGCCTTTATACCTCAAACAAAATCAGGTCCCTTACCCACGCCTTTGTGATACCAGAATTTGCTACCAAACTTCTCCAAGGGTTGACATCAATCTACAATATTACTCTCCAAGGGTTGACATCAATCTACAATATTACTCTCCAAGGGTTGACATCAATCTACAATATTACTCTCCAAGGGTTGACATCAATCTACAATATTACTCTCCAAGGGTTGACATTAGTGACAACCAACTGTCCATCAACATAAGCCAACTGTCTGACAATATCCCCCTTTGGTATTGATGGAAACTCTTAGTCATGATAAAATTCATGATTATACTCCTCATCAATGTTGATATCTCTCCCCCTTTGACATCGATGGCAAAGGGTATCTCCCTTTGGGGTTTCACCCCCTGACTAAACTCTCCTTGGGGATGCTCCCCCTGTCTACATGCCTTTGATCTTTATCTGTGTTTCTAAGCCTCTGATTACTCTCTCTCCCTTCATACAAATAATATATCCCCTTTTGACAAAGGGTATCACTTTGATACAACACTGAAGTCATATCGCTCATTCTTCCCTTGTGACAATCGCGCCCTCTAGAAACATGGCTCTATGCTCTCTCTCCAATAATCTAACTCTCTATCATGGATTTGATGAATCTCTTCCCATGGAACCATACCTCTGTTCTTACCTATTTGTCTGACAACTTATCTGAATGATATTTATACCTATATTTTTTATTCTATTTCTTTCTCTTGACTTTTCTGCAAGATGTTGTGTAGAAAAAATATAAGTCTTCATGTACCTGTTACCTTTTGGAGTTATTGTCCATTGGTGCTTCCTTGTGTAATCAACTGAAATATATGAAAATCATTCAATAATAAGCATTCAAATATTCATGTGTAATTATCATCCATTATGATAATGTTCCTTTATCTCTGAACCACTCTCTGAACCAATCTATGAATCCATGCTCTCGTCCACTGTCATATATTTGTCCAAACCTGCTAAGTGTTCTTATGAATCCATCTCTGTCCATATTGTCCAAGACTCTTCTACACAACTGCCCATAATGTTGACCCATCTATCACTATACTATCATGAAGTCTTCACTACTACAACGGATTAATCTATCATACTATACTTCTACTAACTGACTGTTCTAGATATGTCTACTCAAACTCTGAAAGCTTCTCGAAGGATGGTTCTCTGATTTGTCTCAGCTACCACATAGACTCCTCCTGTCTAATATTCATATTACCTGGGAGTCTCTAAGTTGGATGGCTTAGAACAATTCCTCCTCTGATAGAGATTCATCATCATCTTCATCGGTAGATTCATCATCTCTCTGAACTCTGACTTCCTTTTTTTTGTCTCTGAATTCATCTTTCACTACAATACCTGAAGGTACAATCTCTTGAACCTGTTCCTTATTTACCTGTCCTCATTTTCTTTCATTTATTTTCCAAATCTTTTTGTATTTGGCATCTTCCTTTTTCTTTGCAGATTTGTCTTCACCTCGTTTTATTGCCAATCTTGCGATCTCTGGGACCCATTCTTTGTTCACTCGTTCTTCTTGTTTTCTTATCCATACTTTATTGTATTTGATATCAGTGTTCTCTTTCATGGAAGTATCAATCATGCTTCTACAATCATGAGCTATGTGTCCATAGTTATGACACTTGTAACATTCAATGTTACGTGGGGCCACATAAGCATTTCTTGTTTGAACATTTCTTTTATAATCCCTGCAATATGCAACCTTATGTCCAAAGTTAGTACCATAAAAACAATGACCATAAAATAAATTTACATACCTGGGAATAAATGATATTTTTTGTGGTGTAGTCCTTCTGAATTTTTGCCTTGACTGATCATGATCATGATTGAATCTTCTTTGTGTCTTGAACATGGATGGTCTTCTTGAAGATGTATATTTATTAGTTTTCTTGGATTCTGGTTGACCATGATTCCTTCCTTTGAGTACTTCTACAAAACTCTTGCTCTTTTGTTCATTATTCGTTTCTATAAACGTAGAGTGCTTATCTTCATTCTCTACTGATGATGTAAACATTTCTGTCTCTTCAACATTCTTGTTGAGCTTGACGACTTTGACTCTTAGTGTGCCAACTTTATCTTCAATATCCTCAACCTCTTCTTCTTTCTTTATTATATGAGACTTCATGACCTCTTATATTCTCTTTGCTTCTTCAAGTTGGATTTTCAATGTAATTATTTCTTCTTCGAGTCTTCTCTCTTCTTGACCAAACTCTTCATCAAGTTGGTTTAAGTCATCAGTTATTTCCTTGAGATGATCTATCAATATATTTTCGCTCTTTTCCACTTCTTCCTTTTGTGTTGTTATGTTGGCTTCTAAACATTGCTTTTGATATTCTAGAGTTTCTTCAATTCTTCTGGCCTCTTCTAGCCGAGCTCTTAAATTCTTGATGATCTGTTGATCCTTTTCAGAACCTTGAATACTTTCATTTTTCTTCATCAATTCTTACTTGGGTGAATTGTTTTCTTCTCTTTCTTTCTTTAGATATTCAATTGCACTGATCAATTGTTCTCTGTAATCAACTTCAATTTCTTCATAATCTTCCTCTTTTGAATCTGTCTAACATGACGAGCATCTTTCTTCTTGTTTTGTACCTGCATCTTCTTTCACATTTTTTGAATCTGTGATGGGTGAAGAATAGACATTATGTAACTTATCCCAAAGTTCTTTGGATGATGAAAATTTACCAACCTTTTCTCTTACCGGATTAGGTAATCCTTCCTAGATGAAATCCATTGCTATTTTGTTATTCTTATTCAACTCCTTCTTGGTTGCAGTCTTTGCCCTTTTTGAACTATCATATCCCATAGCAACACATTGCCAAATATCATATCCATGTGCCCCAAAAATACTTTCGTCCTTCCACTCCATATCTCATACTTTAAACCATTCTGACCAATAAACATTGATACTCCATTCTCAAAATAATCCATGATCTCCTTCCAGTGGTTAATTTGTTTCCTAAAGGAACTTGCTCTGATACTAATTGTTGGATAACTAAGAGGGGGGGTGAATCAATAATGAGAAATTATACCAATTATTAATCCTTTAAACCACAAAGTATAGCATTTTACTTATTCAACCATGTTCATATCTTCATCATCAATATATTACTGTATCATAAGCATTAACATTCATCAGTGCATAATAAACAATAACAAACACATCCACACAATGCACAGTACACCAATATTTACGTGGAAACCCAATGCAGGAGAAAACCACGGAATGTTTTTCTTATATGTCAAGAATTGCATTCAAAGAAGCACCAAATTCCAATTCTCCAGCTACAACTGGAAGGAGGCTCCAACCCCCTAGTTTCTTAGGATACAACATGAGGGAAGATGCAACTTCCCAATTCTATGGCTACAACCAAATGGAGGCTACAACCCCCTATGTTCTTCGGCTACAACCGAAAGGTGGCTACAACCACCTATCCTTGCCTCGTCTAACCATTCTGAAATATAAGTAGAATGATGGAACCATTGTCACACTATCACTGTGAGATATATTGTTGTAAACCTGTACCAATCAACCTCCACCAAACAACCTGTACCATAAAAGTTGTAATCAACCTGTACCAATAACTTGTAAACAACAAGTACCAATAACATGTGCTAACATGTACCATGCATCAACATGTACCATAAACAAGTGAATCAACCATGCACCAAACCTATAAAAATAACCTGTCCAAACAACCTATCTCATCAATATTATCAACCAAATCATATCTACTCACCAAGATCAATCACCAAGACAACTCTCAACCATATGTACAATATCACCAAGATGTGCATCGACCATGCATATCACAACAAGTCATAATCATAACCAAGATCAATATTTTCTTCTAATAATACACCAAGATAAGTATGCTACATCATCTATAAACCATGTGTCAACAATACTACTAACAAGTGCCTCCAACCATGTACCAAGTATGTACCAATCATGCATCGACTACTCATCAACTATGACTCATACAGATGTACCAACATCATCAACTACTTGTCTAAATTATGTACCCAACATGTACCTCAACCATATACCAAGTACATATACCAATATAACCATCAAAAGTTCTCTATAAATACATCACACTATCGATAACCAAATACCATAAACCATTACATCAAATCATGTGCCATAACGTCGTTATACAATCTCTATCTATAACATACCTCAACCAAAAGCCCTCATCAATTTCATGATCCAAATCTGATTTGTAACTCTATAACAAACCTGGTGTATATGATCACATACCTACAAACCTTCCTTAACTTTAATAACAAGAGACTAGCATTTTCATCAAACCTTACTTTAGTCTCACATGACTAATTTTGCATTAGTCAACAACCCTAACTTGAAATAATCATAACTATGTAACTGTAATGAATAAATATATGAAAACAATACACAATGTTTTTAAGTGTCTTTTCTACAATTCCTCCAAGTTTCACTGCTTGGAACCTCCCAGAAAAGGAGTTATAGCAAAACTAGCATACCTTTATGAATTCTGGCTTATTCTAGAGAGCGAACTTGTAGAGAATTCTCAGCATGGAATATTTTTTTTATGGATCTAAAAATGGTACACAACATACTACAGACTGTACTCTAACTAATACATTTGTTCTTACTGAATTTGGATCTGTTATGAATATTTTTTTACGTTTTTACCTGAAACACATGTTTTAGACTAGTTTCAGGACTATCCACAAACCCTATTTTCCATGGAGTGTAACTACCAAAATAAAACGACCCACTGGCTGAAATTTTTATCATAGTTACTTGGATATGTTTTCTCAATTTTCTCCAGATTTAGCTATCTGAATCATTGTATAAAAAAAGTTATTGCGAAAATGGTGAGATGACCTGTAAATAACATACCTTAGAAAACATCATCAAAAGACTTTATCCTCCCTTGAATTTGACCTTCTTTATGTTAAAAAAATAGGATCACGGAGCAATAAAATAAAATAAATGTGGAAATAAAGCATAGAAGATACACAATACAATAGAGACACAAATATATGTGGTTCACCCAGTGTGGGCTATGTCCACCAGAGAAATTGCCAGGTCATTCCTTTATTATTGTCCAACAAATGACGAGATACAACCTACAACACACCCGATGTAACTTCCTCTTCTTTCTCTCACAATATCCTCACTCAGAATACAATATTCACAATCATGCCTAGCCACAATACATTTCCCTCATAAAAGAGGGTTTCCTTCTAGGGAAAGAAATCCTAACATAACTTCTCCCATCATATCTACGACCTTATAATGAACGGTCCATATTTACAATGAAATTACAATATACATTTACAAGGAAATTTTTCCTTCAGGGGCTTCGCCCCCAAACCCCTGTCGGGGGTCTGCTTGCCCCCGGACCCCGCATGGGTAACCCCCCTTACACTATCAATTTATATCAATATCATATATACTAGCACAACCACTTAAGTTGTGGGTAACCCCCCTTACACTCCCCCACGTGGATGAGTGTACATTCTTCTGGGGTGTAAAGTATTCATGGGGTATAAACATAGATGAAAACAAAGACCTCTGAATCAGGAAGATAATCAGGCTCCACAACCAACAATCTCCCACTTGGAGAATGATCTCAACAACTCCACCACTGTTGTATCTACTGGACTATGATCCTTCTTGGACCTAGAAAATTTCTCATCTTCATCTTCATTCTTCAAGACCAACTGAAACTGAGTAGGAACTCAGTTTCTCCCTGGTTACTCCCTTTGTTAACATGTCTGCAGGATTCTGGCTAGTGTGTATCTTTTCCAACTTCAAATGTCCATCTTCCAAGACAGGTCATATGAAATGGTACCTGATTTGTATATGATTAGTCTTCGAATGGAAGGTTGAGTTATTTGCAAGATTAATGGCACTCTCATTGTCACAACACAACCTTCTATTCTCCTGCTTCTTTCCCAATTCCTCCATAAACCTCTCTAACCAAATCATCTCTTTACTAGCCTCTGTAGCAACAACATACTCTGCCTCTATTGTTGAAAGTGCAACAACCTTTTGCACCTATAGTAAAAATATACAATGTGGTGCTCCTCCTTCTATCTTTATCACTTGCCATATCTGAATCAACATATCCCTGTAGAACAGTGTCTAAACTGCCAAAAAATAATGCATGAGTAGCAGTACCTCTCAAATACCTGAGAATCCACTTTGCTTCCTCCCAATGTTGTTTACCTGGATTGTTCATATACCTGCTCACAACTCCCACTGCATGTACAATATCTGGTCTTGTGCAAACCATCGCATACATCAAGCTACCAACTGCTGATGAATAAGGGACCTTGGACATTTATTCCATCTCCTCCCGTGTCTTGGGACACATTTCCTTAGTTAATTTTAAATGGTTGGCCAAAGGTGTACTAATTGGTTTTGCATTCTTCATTCTAAACCTCTCCAACACCTTCTCTATGTACTTACCCTGAGACAATATCAATTTGTGATTTTTCTTGTCTCGTGTTATTCTCATACCAAGGATTTTCTTTGGAGCACCCAAATCCTTCAACGCAAATGAATTAGCTAATTTCTTCTTGAGCACATTTATATCCTACATATTAGACCCTGCAACAAGAATTTCATCTACATACAATAGCAAGATAATATAGCTTCCATTTTCTATCTTTTTAAAATAAACACAGTGATCATAATGACATCTACTATAACCTTGTTATGTCATAAACCTTTCAAAATTCAAATACCACTACCTTGGAGCTTTCTTTAGGCCATACAATCTCTTCTTCAACCTGCATACCAAATTCTCCTTCCCTTTGACCTCATACCTATGTGACTGTTGCATATAAATCTCTTCCTCCAAATCCCCATGGATAAAAATTGTTTTTACATCTAACTATTCAAGATGCAAATATTCTACTACCACAAGACTTAAAATAGTCCTAATTGAAGTCATTTTAACAATATGAGAAAATATTTCATCAAAATATATACCTTTCTTTTGTGCAAACCCGTTTACAACAAGTCTAGCCTTGTACCATTTTTTTCCTCCATCTTCTTCCTTCAACATGTAAACCCATTTATTCTACAATTCTTTTTTTCCTGTAGGCAACTGAACCAAGTCCCAAGTATGGTTATTTTCCAAGGAATCAATTTCCTCTTTCATGCCTTTCTCCCACTTTTTTTTGGTGTCTACCTACATTGCCTCTTCATAACATTTTGGTTCACCAGAATCAGTCAAGAATAAATAATACAATGAAGGACAATATCATTCAGGGGGTCTACTTAACCTGGTAGATATTCTAACAACACTTGTAGGAGTTTGAGGTACCTTTTTCTCATGTTTTTGTACATTTTGATTTTCTGGTTCCTTTGGAATTTCTTTTTCAGTGATCTCATCAATCATTGTGTATTGTGGTTTTTCTTTTTCCTGTTTCTTTCCCTACAACTGATCTTTGTACATGACCTTCTCATTGAATATGAAATCTCTACTCCTAATGATTTTGTTATTTTCATAATCCCATAAGTGATAACCAAAATCATTAACACCGGATCCAATAAAGGTACATTTATTGGATTTTGCCTCAAGCTTTATTATATTTTCTTTATCAATATGGAAAAATGCTTCACAAATGAAAGTCTTCAAAAAAGAATAGTTTACCTTTTTACCTATCCATGCCTCCTCTGGAATTCTACCATCCAAAGAGCTTGAAGGTCCTATGTTTATTAAGTAAACAACAATATCTACAACATTTTCCCAGAACTGCAAGGGAAAACCAGCATGCAATCTCATACTCCTTGCACGCTCCATGATTGTCATGTTCATCCTTTCTGACACTTCATTTGCTTATGGTGTTCTTGGAACTGTCTTCTCTCTACGAATCCCATCGTATGAACAATAATCATCAAACTCCTTGCTGCAATATTCACCTCCATTATCTGATATGAGACACTTCAACCTTTTTAATGTCTCATTCTCAACCAAAGCTTTCCATTTCTTAAAAGTATCAAAAACATCATATTTTGTCGAATGCAATAAACCCAAGTTTTTCTAGTTGCATCATCCATAAAAGTAACATAATAATGAGAGCCACCAAGAGATGATACCTGAGTTGGTCCCCATACATATGTATGCACACACTCTAACTTTTCACTCTTCTTTTCTTTTTCGAATCTGAGAAATCTGTCTCTCTTTTGTTTTCCATAAACACAATTCTCACAGAAATCCAAATCAAGTTGTTTAAGTTCTGGCAACAAATTTATTTTGTGAAGTATCTGCATCCCTTTCTCACTCATGTGTCCAAGCCTATGATGCAATGTTGCATCCACTCCTGTATAAGCTAAAGATATATAAGAGTCAATATTACCATTACATAAATACAATGTACCTACCTTCTCTCCTTTTTCTATCACCAATGATCCTTTGGTGACCTTCCACACCTTATCTGTAAATATGGATATATAACATTCACTTGCCAATTGTCCTGTTGAAATTATACTTTTCCTTAGATCTGGAACATGTCTTACCTCTTTCAACAACCATTGGTTTCCATCGCTTTACTTTATTTTTACCTTTCCCATTCCAACAATTTTGCATGGTGCATCATCACCCAAATGAACCTGTCCAAAATCACCTTGAACATAATCTAGAAAATGTTTCCTATGGGGTGTGGCATGAAATGAAGCCCATGAATCTACCACCCAAGACTCAGAAATATTATGTACAGAAAGAATCAAAGAATCTTGTAACACATCTCCTGTTACATTTGCTTCATGATTTTTCTCCTGTTGTCTATCTCTTTGTTTCTTTGGAGCTCCGCAGTCTTTCTTCAGATGTCCTTTCTTCCCACAATTCCATCACTCTATCCTTCCAAGTATGGATTTGGATCTTCCTTTCCTATAATTCTCGTGGTTCCCTAAGCCCTTTCCTCTATCCTTTTGTCTTCCCCTATTCTCCATGTTCAACGCATTACCTGATGTCTCACCTGTGCTTTTTCATCGCATTTCCTCACTAAGGATAACACCAACAACATCATCAAATTTTAAAGTATTTGAACCAAAGACATAGTTACTTATAGCCATGACCAAGCCATTCCATCTTTCTGCCAATGAGCACAATATTAGAAGAGCCCTGACCTCATCATCAAAGTCCACTTTTACAGAACTTAGTTGATTAGTAACCGTATTAAATTCATTTAAATGATCTACAACAGACCCACCTTTTGACATCTTCATATTAAATAATCTCTTCATTAGAAATACCTTGGACGTCGAGGGTTTTTCATATAATTTAGCCAATACATCCATCAAATCATTCATTGTCTTTTCTTTCGAAATATTGAAAGCCACCAACGTTACCAGGATCAGCCGTATCGTTTCTAGAGATTTTCTGTCAAGAATCTCCCATTCTTCGTTCTTCACAGCCATAAGATTATTTGTTATTCTTCTCAATGGTAGGAATAGATCCTTCTGATATAAATAATCTTCCATCTACATCTTCCATAACTGGTAGTTTTGGCCGTTAAATTTTTCGACCCTAAACTTTCCATCTTCCGCCATTTCTCCCACTCGAACTAGGAACCCTATTTTCCTGCGAGTTACCTTTCGCTCTGATATCAGTTGTTAGAAAAATAGGATCACTGAGCAATAAAATAAAACAAATGAAGAAATAAAACACAGAAGATACACAATACAATAGAGACATGGGTATATTTGGTTCACCCAGTGTGGGCTACGTCCACCAAGGAAATTTCCAGGTCCTTCCTTTATTATTGTCCAACAAATGAAGGGATACAATCTACACACACCCACTGCAACTTCCTCTTCTTTCTCTCACAGTCTCCTCACTCAAAATACAATATTCACAATCATACCTAGCCACAATACATTTCCCTCATAAAAAAGGGTTGCCTTCTAGGGAAAAAAACCATAACATAACTTCTACCGTTAGATCTGTGACATTATAATGAACCATCCAGATTTACAATGAAATTACAATATACATTTACAAGGTAATTTTTCCTTCGGGGCTTCTACCCCGAACCTCTGCCGGGGGACCGCTTGCCCTCAGACCCTACACGGGGGGTAACCCCCCTTGCACTCCCCCACGTGGATAAGTGTACATTCTTCTAGGGTGTAAAGTCTTCATGGGGTATAAACACAGATGAAAACAAGGACCTCTGAATAAGGAAGATAATCAGGCTCCACATCCAACACTTTACTTTACCTTCCCTCTGAAATTCACCTTAGATATCCTTTGGTTACCTTAGTCACTGATAGATATTCAATATGCTCAAATGAATAATAATGGGAGACCCTTTCTCTCTTATTTATACTCTCCAAGTAGCTTCCTCTAGAAGTATTCACTTAACCACTCTATCCAATTAACCACTTTGTCCACTTAGCCACTTTGTCCACTTAACCAACTTTGTCCACTTAACCACTTTGTCCACTTAGCCACTTTTTTCACTTAACCACTTTGTCCACTTAGCCACTTTGTCCATTTAGTCACTTTGTCCACAAATAGTAAACTCTTCAATTCTAGTTGCAACTAATTTATTTTTAATTATTTTCTTGTTGCGACCACTTTAACCCATGACTAAGAACTTTGACTGGTCAACTTCTTCTAGGAGCTTCTAGAATAATTTGACTTATTTGACCTTCTAGGATCTTCTAGATAACTCATGAGGGTTCTCCAACTTCATGTGACCATAACTCTCTAACCGTGAGGAGTTATGTGGCGTTCCACATATCACCGGAAATGGCATGACATATACTATCCATATAGAATAGTCTTACCTATAAATTCATTGATATTCATGCATTTATACCTCAAACAGACTTAGATCCCTTACCCATGCCTTTGTGCTACAATAATTCGCTACCAGACTTCTCCAAGGGTTGACATCAATCTAAAATATCACTCTCCAAGGGATGACATCGATGACAACCAACAATCTAGACCAACTTTCCATCAACATAAGCCAATTGTCTGACATATGAAAAGTTAAAAACCATTTACAACCACCATATTGAAAATACATGAAATAGACGTACAAGCATAATATTTGGTTTTGATATATTTTCATTCTCATATTTATTTTTTATTATAGCTAATTATGTTGTATTGTATTAAAATATGTTTATGTTAACATTTGAATTAGTAAGCATTAATTGAGATATCACAAAGTTGGTGACGTACAATAGTAAATATTTATTTTAAATTATATTTTATTTAACGAAAAATGAATATATTAAAAAATATTCAAACCTCAAATATTTTATTGTTTGAGAAAATCAAAATTCAAAAAAATATATACTTACTTTGATGGAACTTCTAAGGAGAATTTCAAAAAAATAACTTTGTTAAACATCTATGATATGTTATGAACAAACGCCTTAAAAATGATAAAAAGTCAATGAATTATAATCCACTTCGAGGGGGAAACCTCCTTTTACAATATATCCAATTCATAACACAATATGAGATGAGATAAGTTGCTCCTAAGAGTAGGTCTCCTTGGTATATATATATATATAGGATACAAAGGGGTACAATTATAATGAAAGGGTACCATGAAGGGTTCTAGACGACATACAATTGTAATACTATAAATGTAATAATTTAAAATCTAGGGCTTAATAAGGGGTTCAACACATAAAATGGGGCTTTGTCTAGGTCTTAACATGCCCCCCCCCTTAAAAAAAGTGTTGTCCTCAACACTTTACTAATTGTGGATGTTTCTGCGTGAACAACTCATATTTCCATGTTTCTTATTCCACTGGTAGGTTCTTCCATTTGACGAGGTACTCTGTGATTGCTCAATTTCTCAATTTCTTAATCGACCTTGTTTCGAGGATTGTTTATATTTCTAGTATGATTTTTCCTTCTTCATTAATCTCTGGTAAAATATTTTTAACTGAGATATTGTTTTCGATTTCCTTCTTTAAGCAAGAAACATGGAAGACTGGATGTACACGTGAAGATGGAGGCAACTCCAATTTGTAAGCCATATTTCCAATCTTTTGAAAAACCTTATAGGGGCCATAATATTTGGGTGCTAATTTAGTTTCCTTCTTTTTTTGCTTGTGGTACATATGTGTATATGGTTGTACCCTAAAAAATACCCAATCCCCCACTTCAAATTCCCTTTCTCTGCAATGTTGATCTCCTTGTTGTTTCATTCTATTTTGTGCATAACCAAGTTGTCCTTCGATAGTTTGAAAAACTCTTGTTGGTTCCCTATGTGCTCCTCCACTACTTGAACCTTTGTATTCCCTTTCAAGGGTGATGTAATGGATGGAGGATGATATCCATAAAGTGTCAGAAATGAGGACATTTTTTATGAAGTATGGAATGATGTGTTGTACCACCATTCCGCCAAGGGAAACCACTTGATCCATTGTGTCTGTTTATCAGATGCAAAAAAAAAAAGGATATCCTTCTAGACATTTATTCACAATCTCAGTTTTCCCATTGGATTGAGGGTGGTAAGATGAGTTGTGAGACAATTGAGTACCTAAAAAAGAAAATAATTTAGTCCAAAAATTTCCAATGAAAATTGGATCTATGTCCCTTACAATAATCTTGGGGACTTCATGTAGCTTTTGAATTGTTTCCATGAATGTTGCAGATATTGTACTTGCTTTAAAAGGATGAGAAAGAGAGAAAAAATGGGCATACTTTGTTAGTCGATCCACTACAATCATGATGATAGTATTACCATCAGATTTGGGTAAAACTGTAATAAAATCCATTGAAATGTATTCCCAACATTGACTTGGTATAGCTAATGGTTGTAGGAGACCTGACATCTTGATTCTTTCTGTTGAAATTACTAAGACAACTGAGAGGGGGGGGGGGGTGAATCAGTTGTTATTGTGCTTAAACTATTTTAAGTCTAT
>ML787539.1:182071-193329 GCA_009831015.1 Picea engelmannii | reverse complement strand
CGGTACATAGAGTACGTCCTTCATTGTTATTGAGTTTTCTGAATCAATCTTGTAGTTTGATTCTCCTATTCCCTTGATGGGATATTGATAATCATCTCCAAGAGTTACTTTCTGAGAAAACTTATTTTCTAAAATACAATAGAGAGTATTTTTCTTACCCGTCATATGCTTTGATGCACCTCCATCAATGAACCATGTGTCTTCTCCAGGTGATACAGATCCTGAGAGAGATGAGATCAAGACATGGTCCTTAATCATCTTCATAGGTGGTTCTTCATCATCAGCAATATGAGAATGTTTTCTTTTGTGCTTCCTCTTGTACTCTTCTTTTCTAACTGGACAATTGTTTGCCTTGTCTCCCATCTTATCACAATGATATCATTGTATAGATGAGAGATCTCGTCCCTTGCGTTGTCCTTTCTTTTGAACGTTTCTTGAATGAGATTCTTGATTGTTGAATTTGTTTGATGGTTGTGTGTCTCTATGAGATTCCCTTTTGAAATAGGGTTTCTTCCTTCCTCCTTTTGTATGAGTAGCTAGGGCTTGATCGTTGTCCCTTGCCAGTAGAGCTTCACGGTTGGCTACCCTTGTTTCTTCTTGGGTGCATTCTTCCCATAGGCTTTCAAATTGTAGTTTCCCCTTTCTACCACATACTGACTGGATGAAGGCATCCCAAGGTCTTGCGAGAACATTTAGGGCTGTCATTACGAATTCGTCTTCATCGATGGTGTCTCCAATCCCTTTCAACTATTCTTTTATTTCTGAGATTCGGGAGAAATACTCTTGAATCATTTCTCCTTTCTGCATCTTGGTATTCTTCAACTGAGTTCTGAGATTCATCTTTCGATTGATGTTATTTCCTTCATATAGTTTTCTTAGAGCATCAAACATCTCCTTCGGGGTCTTCTTTGACGATACATACAGGATCAGGTGGTCTTTGATTCAATCTGCAATGATTCTCTGAGCCCTGATTGAGTCCTTCTGATGCTTTGCTTTCTCTACGGTATCTTCGGGTTCCTCCACTTCTTCTTTGATAAATCTTGATAGGTCATTCTCTGCAAGGATCAGACCGATCCTATACTTCCAGGCATGGAAGTTGTCTATACCTTCCAATTTCTCAACAAGCTTTGTGCTTGCAGACATCTTGTACTTTCCGGTAACAAAAATGACCAAAAATTGAAAATGCTCAAAATCAAATTTTGATCTTACCAGGAGGTGCGCTTGGCTGAGGCGAGTAGCCTGGTGTCTTCAGATTTGAGAAAATCCAAATTTTACCCCTTCAAATCTGCTATGCAGATTTCTGGACTGGTGCTTCTGGTACCTCTGGTACTCTAGTACTTCTAGTACTTCTGGTACTCTGGTTTTCTGGTTATCTGGTACTTTGTGAAACTAGGGTTTCACTTTACGGAGGATCCAGCCACTGAAAAGGTGCACTCTAGGTGCCAAATTGATCCTTAGGGGAGGGCACAACTTTCTAGGATGATAGGGAGCTGAAAACACTCACTTTTTCAAAACCCTAATTTTGGGGTCCGGTAACAGTGACGTTTTTCCTCTTGCAAATTGTGCTTTCTTCAGGTTGGCTCAGAAACCATGGTAATGTTTATGCCATTATTATAGTTCTTTTCATTTCATAAGATAAGAGCATAATAAGAACAATATCACTGAGAAATACACATCCACAATAGACACAGCATTTATCCTGGGAAACCCTCTAGGGGAAGAAAACCCAGCAAAAACTTCCTTATCATAAATAGCTTATACAATGTTCAAGAGATAACTCAACCAATACAGAAAATCCTCCTCCAAGAGATGCGCCACCCTTCTTCTCCTCTCTCCAATTTGAAAATGCAACTTGCCTCATAAGAGAATGAGCAAGTGAAGTGTGTCTTAGAAGTGAGGTGCTAGCCTCTTATTTATATCAATCTAGCACGTGTGAAGAGTCACCATCTGGCAGGGTCGACCTCTCACTCTGGGTGGGTAAACCCACCTTTAATTAATTCTGGCCCTTTCATTATAACTGTTGGGGCCGACTTCTTATTCTTCACATTGTAATTGTCCGATGACCAATCCGCAAAAGGGGATTTGGTCCTTATACAATTACCGACATGATTAATCCTCAATGGGGATTAATCTAATAACAATAATAATAATAATGACTTGATTAATCCTCAATGGGGATTTAATCCAATAATAATAATAACATGATTAATCCACAATGGGGATTTAATCTAATAAAAAAATAATAAAAATGCTCTTCGCAGTTACATTATTTCAACAGATGGTTTCCCATTTCCATTATGGAATTGGTAGGGGTTGTAATAACCCTGCTGGGTACTGGTGTTCTTCCTTAACTTGTTGGCATTCTAGACACTTATCTAGATAGTCATCTATGTCCTTTTTCAATCCAGGCCAATAGAATTGTTTCCTAGTGGCCGTGATCATTTTCTGATAACCTGGATGACCAGTATATGGTCTCTTGTGTAGTTCATACATTATGAACCTATTCAAGTCGTCACAACTTGGAATATACAATCTATTTATGTAGGTCAGCATGCCTTCATCAAGCATTTGATAGCCTTCACACTTTATCCTCATGGGCTCTTGCTTTAGGTATGAAGTCACGGTATTGAAAAATGCATATGTTTCTTGTCCATTCCTGAATCTCTCCATGACATCTGTTTCACAGGTGATTACCACTTCCAGGTGAATCATTTTTACACTTATTCTAAGGGCATCGACCACCCTATTTTCTTTTCCTTTGATGCATTTGATTTTGAAATCAAAGTCACCGAGGACATCCATCAACCTAGCTTGTCTAGCATTGAGATTTGGTTGATAAAACAGGTGCCTCAACCCACAATGGTCTATCATAAGTAAAAATATCCTACCCAGGAGGTAATTCCTCCACATTTTTAAAGCATGCACTATGGAAGCCAACTCTAGATCATGGGTCACATAATTGATTTCATGCTCATTCAATTTTCTGGATTCGTGGCAAATTGCACATCCTTCTTGAATAAGGACTCATATGAGTCCTTCCTTACATGCGTCTGTACACACGAGGAATTCATCATTATGGTATGCAATCTTTAGCACGAGTGCATGTGTTAGGAGGTATTTCAGTTCTTGAAATATTTCTTCACATTCTGATTTCCAAGTGAATTTAACCCCCTTTTTCTGAAGGGCAATGATTGGAAAACCAATCTTGGAAAACCCTTTTATGAACCTTCTATAGTATATTGCTAAGCCCATAAAGGACCTGATATCATATACATCCTTTGGGGTAGGCCATTCCATGATATATCTAATCTTGTCAAGGTCTACTGCCACCCCTTCTTCATAAATAACATGGCCTAAGTAATGTACTTACTTCTGAAAAAAGTCACACTTGCTAAACTTAGCGTAGAGCTGATGCTCTCTTAGTACTTGAAGCACTAATTTAAGATGTTCTTCATGATCCTATATGTTCTTGGAGTATATTACAATATCATCAATGAAAACCAATACAAATCTGTCTAGGAATTTGTTGAGTACATTATTCATCAAGCACATAAAAGTGGTGGGGGCATTGCTTATTCCAAATGGCATCACCACAAATTCATAGTGAACATATCTTGTCCTGAAGGTTTTTTTGTGGATGTCTTCATCCTTGATTCGGACTTGATGGTATCCAAAGCTTAAGTCAATCTTTGAGAAAATGGAAGCACCCCTTAATTGGTCAAACAAGTCATCGATTCTTGGTAAGGGATACTTGTTCTTTATGGTTGTCTTATTGAGTTGTCTATAGTCTATGCATAGTCAGAGTGTGCAATATTTCTTCTTCACAAACAAGAAAGGTTCTCCCCATGGAGTCACGCTAGTTCAGATGTAGCCTTTGTCCATCATATCCTTTAGTTGTAGCTTGATCTCAACTAGCTCTAGTGTACTCATCCTATAGGGCGTCCTAGACACTAACACTTATCCTGGTGCAAGTTCTATGGAGAAGTCAATGTCTCTTCTCGATGGTAGGCTTGGTACCTCTTATGGAAACACATATTTATACTCTCTTAATATGGGGTGGTCCTCTAGGTTTGGTTTTTCATTCTCAACAGATTCCAACACCTGTATTGCAAATAGAGGACATCCCTTTTTGCAATGCTTTTTCATTTGAAGGGTTGATATTCGTCTCACTGAGACATACCTCTGAATCCCTTGAAGCATTATTTTTCTCCCTTATTCATTTTCACACTCCAAAGTTTTATGATAATAGTCCAACTTGGTTTTATAAGTGGCTAACCACTCCATACCAACCAACAGGTCATAATATCCTAGGGGAAGTATCTTAAGGGTCTCTTGGGTGGGAAATCCATCCATAATGAATTGACAAGCTGGTATGACCTCTGCTACTTTTATTTTGGTTCCAGTGGCTAGTTGTACCAACCATGGATTAACATGTCTAACTAGTTTCATTTTACACTTATCAAGAGTCTGAGAGGCCACATAACTCAAAATAGAACCAGGGTCAATTAAAATAGAAACTAGACTGTTGGCGATCATACCTTCCATCTCCACCACTGAAGCTTGGTGGCCAGCTTGTTTATTATCCAAGGCTGCATAAATCCATGGCATGATCCTAGCCACATCATTGACTGCAGTATCTTCTTGGATATTGTAGACTCTCCTATTGTTCTGTTGTCTTTGTGGACAATCCCTTAGTAGATATTCTTCTCCACAACCCCAACATTTCAAGGGTTATTTCTTTGGGTTATCAGTCTTTCCTGGGGTTGCTCCAAAAGGTTTATTTCCACTCTGGGAGGGGGAATTTTTTTAATACACACTTCTAGTAGGAAGTCACATCCTATAACCCTTCCCATAGTTCTTAAATATTGAGGATTTAAACCCCTTCTTCTTGAATCCTGAACTACGTTTCTTCTTCCAGTCCTTGCAAGGTTCTATTTGAATCCCGAACTGTTCATAACAATACCTTGCCTTCCGGATAGTGTCTTCTAAGGTCTTTGGCTCGTCAAACTCAATCCTGTCTCGGTAGGTCTGAGGTAACCCACTAATAAATCACCGCACTTTTACCTTTTCTTCCTTTATGTAGGGTACATACCTCAGTAGCTCAAGGAATTTTTTGACATATTCCTCTATGGTGAGTTGTCCCAACTTGAGTTCATAGAACTCCTTAGTCTTCCCATAAAATTATTTCTCTGACAGATACTTCTTCTTGAAGTGTTTCTCAAACTGTTTCCATGACAAGTCATTCTCATGGATTCCTTTCACATTCCTAAGGTCTTCCCACCAAATGGAATCCTTTCCATTCAAGTTGAAGATGGTTATTCAAGCCTTCAAGTTTTCAGAGTAGTCATGGACTCTGAAGTACTTCCTTAAACCAAGTAGCCAAGCTTCTGCCTCTTCCCCTTTCTCAATATCTCCATTGAAAGAGTGTGGTTTGGATTTCTTGAACTCTTCATGATCATGACTTTTTGAATGATTTTGCTTCTTTCCCTTCCTTTGAGAACGTGAACTAGCTTTTCTACTAGAAGATCCCTCAAAGTTTCCAGTTTCCTCTCCACAGGACTCGCTCGATGAGTGTCTCCTGCCTCCAGGATGGACCTTCCTCGAGGTACTCCTCTCAGTGTGGCCACTTATGGGATGACGTTTTCACATCTCAGTTGGGCTTTGACTTCTCTTCATTTTTCGTCATTCCACCTAACTGGTTGTGGGTCCATGCTGCAGTTTCCTATGTATATTGGATAAACTTTGCAACGAGACTGCATTAATTTTCATTTGTTTTTCTTGTTCCTTTATCAATATCTCGTTGTCAGCCTTGCAAGTCTGTAATTCGGCCATGAGGTTCCTTACAGTTTCATCCAAATCTGGAGGGGTTTCCACCGCCCTCCTTTCGTCATATTCTTCATCTTTGTTGTGGGAGCCATCCCCCACTTCATGGCTTGTCACCATCCTTTATATTTGTAGTTTTTTTCCATGATTTATTGACTTCTTGAGTGTTGAAAAAACACCTACTTTTAGCCAACAATCTATTAGCTTATGAACAACACATAGTTCATATTTCTTAAATACACAGACACAGTAGAAAGTTTCATTCTTTTCTTCAGTAACAGTTTAACCAGACTCTTTAGGAAAGAGGTAATATATGGTGTCACCCTTAAAATTACTTTAAATATGGTTTTTACACAACTCGTCCATGAACCCAAGCAAACTAAGTGTTGTAAACATGCTCTGATACCAATTTGTAACACACCCAACCCCTAAGTATCTTTCCTAGGGATGGGACATCAAAAGTTTTCACTCCTTAACATCTCAAATCCTCTGTCTGAGGTCTTTATCCTCTTCTACTTACCCGTAGCATTCTAATGACTTCTACCAAGCTCGAATCTGAGCTTTAGGTTGCAAGTTATGGCTTCCAAAATTTCTTTGGGCGTTCACTAATTGAGGGCCATGTGGCGTCCATGTGAATCCACCTCACATGTATGGTATCCAAGTTCCTTAATCCATGGTGGAAGTCCATCCACCATCTGATCCCACGACTGGACTCAATCTTCATCTAACACGCAGGCATCTAACTCGCAGGCCAACAAGAGCTTTGGCACTTTGGTGTTGAACGCCTCTTTACTATATACTCAATAGACCTTTTGAAGTCCCAAACTCTTGAATTTTTGTAAGCCTTCCATATGGTTCCAAACTTCAGGCCTTTTGGGTCCTTATGTTACGCTACACCCTGTTAGCACTATAATTTGTATTTTCTAGAGTCGGTCTTAGTCGAGTTATGGTGCATGTGTCAAAGCATATGAGGTTAGGTACCGAACAACAAAGGGGTGGAAGTCAACAAGTGTTCAGGTTGTCCCTTGGATTCGGGAAGGGATGTTAGATTCAAAACATGTGTAAATAGTATGAGCCTATTCCCAAAGAGTCAAGTCCTATCAGAAAAGGAAGTTTTTACATGCCTCGGGTCGAGGCAACTTGTTTAATAGAAGTTGCATAGGGAAGTGAAGTGACCATCATCAGCTCATTATGAAGGATGGAAGAATGAAAAATCACGGTGCTTGTATCATGTATGCCCTGCAGCCCTTATCAGTTGTACTTTACATGCCCCGAAGTGTACTCGTCGCGCGGATGTGCTGCGAAAAATCTGCAGTTTTCTTCGAAACATCTAGTCGCCATGAATTCAGTGTCTCCTGGCATGATTCCACCTCCCTCCTGCTCTGTTATAAATTATGGATGTTTTTCATGCATTCTATTCACCAGTAGAGATTATGCATTGTTTGTAGTTTTTCTCACAAGCCCAGGTTGATCAAGATTACTGCCTTGGGCCTGTGCCAAGTCCACCACGCGCAGGAAAAATACATGTTGAACCATGGAAACCTCCCAAGACATAAGGAAAGGCACACGAAGTGGCAGAAGCGTTGGGCCCGAGCCCCAAAACTTGAGGTTGATCAATGAAGATCCAGAGGTCAGAGCATCCTTTGAACAGTTCGGGTGCATGGTATTTTGCAGGAAAATTCAAGGATTCAATATGAGACTAGTTGAGCAGTTCACACTCAGTTTCGACGGATTCCGCGGAATGATCTCGGGTGTCACTTTTCAAGTAACTGAGGAAAATTTGTCGGTCAAGACACAGATCCCTTTGCATGGAAAAAGGTGGTTTAAAGGCATGCCCTTGGATGCACGGTGCTATGAAGACTTCATTAAGAGAGATTATTTAGGTGGGAAATTTGAGACAGGCGTTCCGAGTAGATATTTTCAGGAACCTTTTTGGAAACTACTTGGAGTAATTAGGAAATATTTCACATGTGAAGGGAGCTCTGATAGAATACATTCGCATCACATCAGTTTGTTGATGCACTTCACAAGAAGGAGACCATTAAATATACCCTTTTTCTTACACCAAAACCTCCGAGAGATGGAGGATAATGCGCAGGCTGAAGTGGATCAATCGAAAAGGAATCTCTCTCATGTCTCACCAATTAAATTGCTAGTGGTTGAGGAATTAAGATGGTTGGGAAGCAACTGGGATTTGTTCTTTCTCACTGAGGGCATCCCCAAGGATCCAAAAGGACATTTCCCTTTACCCATGGAAAGGGAAATATCACACCGCACGGAGGTTGGAGTGGAAGAGTTTGCACAGGAAGGAAAGACGTTGGAAGCCTTGTCCCCCCAACAGGAAATGCTTCAGAGAAGGGGCAGGCCAAAGAAGAACAAGGAAGCTGGGGAAGCCTAAGTCCCAAGCGGACCGCATGCAAAGTCGTTTGCCGAAGAATTACTTATGCGCATCATTCGACTGGAACTTGTTGAAGGTACAAGTCGAGAAAGATGGAGCAGAATGAGGAGGAAAGATACCGAAGGCACAAATGTTCAAGATCCATCTCAACAGTTGAAGAAAGCGTAGCTCGCTATCGCCGAGATTTACCAGGAAAATAGAGAATTGAGACAATAGTTAGTAGCGAAGACCCTCGAAGTGTCAGCATCACAAGGTCATGAAGGAAATGTGGTGTGGCTCAAGAGATAGCTTAGAGAAGCGTAGGATACAATCGTATAGCTACGTGAAACACCGAGGATGTCGAAAGAAAGGAATGCGAAGAACTTCAGAGAATGTTAAGCAGTCGGGGAGAAAGTTCACGTAGCTCTTGCTAGCGTGCAGAAGAAACTAGATTAAATGAGTTAATTCTTGTATTCTCAAATGTGGCGCGGATTTTGACAGTTTTGGAGAAGTCGTCCCCCTTAGAAGGTTTTGTCATTTTGGTAACGATTGTGACAGTCAACAGTCACTCGCCACGTACGCAGCCCATCAAATGAGCACGCGATAGAAGTCAAGGTTGTTACGGTGGGTGGTAGGAGTCTGGCAGAGCACTTGATTGTTCAGATACCCTGTCAAAGAAAGGCATGGACACATCACTCTCCCCATGATGATACCTTGTTGATAACCGAACCCCCATGGAAAACACAAGCAGTTATGATGCGACTGAATACAGTTGGTTTCTATTTCTGGAAAGGCGTCATACGAAAATTATTTTAACAGAGAACAATCAGTTTCCTAAATTCTAGGGATAGTATCTAGAGTGTAGGGCAGCCCAAGTGGTGCCCTTTCCTATATATTTTATCCTTTCAATGTAAGTCAGGTTGGTTGGAAAAACTAGTGTAGAAAGTGACTATTGAATGTAGTTTGAGTTGAATCAAAATTTAATGCACAAGTCCTGAAGTTTTGATGAAAAGATTCTAATGGTAGAAGTTGGATGTATTGTTTCCTTTCTTTTTGTATGTACTTCCTGTATTCTTTATTCATATCTATTTCTTTCTGAATCAGAACATAATTTAGAACCTAGGATTCATTGAGCAGTGCCCTGGGATTCGTGCCATTTAGACAAACCTTGTTTCCTCTAAGTTAACTCTGAATTCATCCTCATTGGTGCTCTAAGTTGCTTCATGTGTTTTTTCCCCTCACCACACACAACGATTTTAAACTAAATATTGTTGCTTGCTTATCCTTTATCCTCTCAAGTTCAGTCACCATGTCATTTATTTCTATTGTTTTCTTAAATCGAATCCATAGCTTCTAGGTCATACTCTCTTTCGCCAATGGAACCAAAGATTATTATTTAAAGGTGTTAAATCTAGCCGATAGCTCAAAGCCATATCATGTACTGAGACAAATTATCCCAAGAGAGCCCTCTCTAGGTCCAAAAGGCTAGTTTCGGGTCTCAAAGTTGGTTTGTAGGTTTCCTCTATCATTTGTTTCTCAGTTGAACGAAGTTTACAGAGAGATAAAATTCTAGCGTCGTTGTCACGGACGGAATTGAATAAATTCTCCCTGGGAGAATGACTAAAGTTATAGTTTTGACCCATGAGGGTAATAGAGGGACAAACATCTATATTGGCTGAAACATTTACCATGGCGACTCCAGTCAAAAATACCAGTAGCACAAAGTAGCACGATTCAGGAACCCTAGCTTTGAAAATGATCTATACCAGAGCAAATCCTGACCCAAACCTTGTAGAGCCTGTGTGCGATCCCAAGAAAATTATGCGTAGGAATAGGGAGAAAGCACTGGAATCGTTCTATTACCTCGACAAAATATTTTCCTTACCCAAAGATGATGCACAAAGCATTGACGACCTTGAGTTTGACAACCTGTTTGAGCAAACCCTATTCAAGTCTAAGTCGGAAACCAGTTTGGATGATATAGTCTTTGACTAGAAGAGGTTTCAAGCTCTGATACCTAAGAACATCCCCCAAATCCCTAACCCTCATAGAGCCATGGCCACCATATTCTCTCACCTCATTCTACCAACCCAACTACATGGTTTTCCCTAGAATTACAGCCAGAGGATCAAGATCTATGATTCTAAAGGGAACGTTTTAGCCCAAAGGCATCTGGATTGGTTCAATGATTTCATTGACCTAGAGGAGGTATACTATCAAGACGCTAAAATGAGTTTGTTCGCGCAGATTCTTTCTGGGGAGGTGAGGAAGTGTTTCAAATCCCTCCCAACATCAAGCATTCAAGAATTCACCACATTTGAAACGTATTTCATTACTAGATGGGGAGATAAGAAGAACCCCTTGCAGTTGTTCATGTAGTACAATAATATGAAGAGGGAACCAAAGGAGATGATGTAATAATTCTCAGCCCGTTTCATGAGGGTTTATAACTCAATTCCTGCAGAATTCCAGCCACCCCCCAGGGTTGTGCAACCACTATACGTCGACTCCTTCGACAGTGATTTCGCCTTGTTGTTGAGAGAAAGAATATCAACAAATCTAGATGCCATGATGAGCGACGCAATTGAATTCGAGGTAAACCTGATGTCATCGGGGAAGATCAAACAAAGATTCAACATATGCGATAAGAAACCCTAAGGGGATGCACAACCATTGACATCTAGGTCCTCAGACGAAAAATTCAACTTGATGATGAAGACTATGGAGAAACTGATGGAAAGAATGTCCATGGGAAACATACCTGTTGCTCGGGAACAACATCACCCCCAACCTAGAAATCAGAACCTCATAAGGGGGCAGGTCCCTTAGATCAGATGGAGGGAGCAGAGAAACCAGGGTGACCAAAACACAAGGCCTCCATTCCAAAAAAATTACGCAGATGAGGATTTTGATTAGATATTTCAATACCAAATTCATTGTTGCAATGATAAGGACATGCATGTGTTTTTGATGAAGGGATAATATGATCAATACATGATCAAAAATGACGATTGTTGAAGTAAAATCTCCCTGCGGACAGGTAGATCTCCTCAAAGAG
>ML787539.1:158696-181256 GCA_009831015.1 Picea engelmannii | reverse complement strand
TCAGCGCTCCGTCAAAAGGGCCAAAGGAGCTTTATAATGCTCCCAGACAGTGTAAGGTGGAGCGTCGGCACTCCCAGAAGAGGTATAGAGGAGCACTCTACTTCAAAAGCTTAGTTTTTTTAGTGTTTTCATATGGAAAAAGGTTCATGAGCCTGCTGACTCATTTCTCCTCTTCCAAATCAAATGTTTGAGGTGTTTCAAGTGTCCTCCTCATGTCGTTATAGGCACGACATAGGTATCATGGCAGCATTCTTCCCTGACACTTGCGACACTTGTGAGCAAAATGCGACACTTGCGACACTTGTAATGACGACACTTGTGACACCATCGAAGTGAGTAATTTTGACATGTAACAGATTGCCCGCCAAAGTATGAAGTTAGAAGACGGGAACTGATAACTGAAATGCTTTGTAGACTTTCAAGCAAGGGTATAGACGCAGAGAACCTGACAGAAGCTGCATGCAAACATCCGACAAATATTATGACATGTTTCAAACCCAAGGCAAGCATACCTATGCTTGGGTGATCAAGACTTGCAAGATATGGTCACCATAAAATACACTGCGGATCCATAATTGTATTGATAAAAAGGTATAGCCAATGAAAATACATTGTGGATCTATACTCTGATGACCTGAACTGATCGTAGCCATGAAGAATACACAGTGGATCTATGAGATGACAAGACATAGCCACGACCAATACAAAGTGGATCTATGTAACAATATATGTGTCATTGTTCAAGAGAAACTCCATCGCAACCTGGGCAAAGTACATATCAAAGTGTATATGTGTCATTGTTCAAGAGAAACTCCATCGCAACCTAGGCAAAGTACATATCAAAGTGATCACTCAACCCAGGGTCTTCTTACCGATCCCGATGTAGTATGAATCTAACCATGTGAATAGATGTCCTGATGTCGAACATGGAAGAAACCACTTGATTACCGGTCAATGATGTAAACTGTTAACAAGCACGAGGGAGATCACCATTAATGTCAATGATTCCCAAGGTACCCTACTACATTCCAACAAACGTGAATGGATGAGCTGGGGTCGAACATCTATGGAATCATCCGATCATAGGTCAATGATGTAAACCCATTGTCGAATGTGAGGAGGCCTTCCATTGAGGCATGCAGGTCCCAAAGTACTAACTGGGTTCTAAGCCTAATTCCTGGATAATGTGTTGAGGTTGACAGGAATAGGCTCGTTGAAGGAGGGCCTTGATGTATCCCCCATCAACGACATGAAACGGACATAGAGATGTAATTGGTAGATCAAATGAACATGGAATGACACAGGTTTTGAGACAAGATATTTGTGATGGCTGACTCTAGAGGCGGATACTTCCCTTGAACACTGAGGCACAACAACAGAAACATGACATGGACCAAAACTTGATGATGCAATGGATGCTGTGACTTACGTTAGGTGACCCAAAGGAGTGAAAGAAACTCAAAGGATTGGCTCAGTGCAGAGGTTCAGCGGATTATAATGCATGCAATAAACACAGTGCCATGTTCAAGGGCAACTCGAAGAGTTATTTGGTAATGTTATCAAGAGACTGCTTGGCTTGCTTCTTTCAAATTTTCCCCCATCCAGATAGACGAGTACCTCTTTTTTATTTAATGAGCTTGAGGAGGATAACACATGCTCGATATAACTCACCTTCGGTAAGTTCCTCTTCCTTTATTTAATGAACTGGAAGAAGTAAGGGTTCGATCCCATATGGGCCTGTCGATGTTCTGTTTAGCGAGTCCAAAGACAGAAAACTCGAAGGTTTTTCATGATTATAGAGTCTATAAAAACACTTAAAAGAGAACTCTCTCAGTTCCTTTTTCGTAAAGTAGTCTGACGAGACCGAAAAAGAGATAAACTATTGCTTGAAAGATGCCCTTTCAAACATTTTAATGAGTGGGAAAGGAAGCAAGATCACTCAGCAATATTTTCATGTTTAGAGAGTCTGAAAAGAGCTTAAAGGAGACTCCAGGGGGTTCCTTTTTCGTGTATCCATACAGTTCTGAAAAAGAGATAAAAGTCTACCCGGATGCATTCTCATGTATTTACGAGCACGAGAAAGAACAAATACTAAGCTTGGTATGCCCTCGGCTTGAAAGCTAGTGGCTAAACTCTAGAATGATCATCAGGTTGGATACATGCCCTCCAAGCTTCGATTCATTCACTGGCTCTAAGGTCATCACCAATTTCTCTTACGAAATGAGAAAAAGGAGAAGGGTGGATGAAAAGAAGGTTCAAGAGAGGTGATTGTTTCATTTTTTAACGAGCTTGACACAGGAAAAGAACTATGCTCAAGACCTATGTTTCATTTTTTAACGAGCTTTCCATAGAGAAGAGAAACTATGCTTGTGGTTTCGTCTGGATCATGGCTTCCAAGAGGATAATTCTCTAGAAGGGTACCATGTCGATGGATAAAACGTGGTCATGGCCTCTAGGATATCTTCACTGGATGGAAGATAATCACTCTGGAAGGAACACATGTCGAGGGTCGCGATAGGAGTAAGGAGATAAAGCTCCAACAACCCTACCAAAGAGATCACCATGTCAACTACCGGATCCAAATCATCGGAAGTTGAGGTCATGGGAGACAACGCCACATAATTGACATGTGGCGGGGGCAATACTGTCTGCATATAAGAACCACTTAGGGAGGAAACCCAGTCGAGGCCGATGAATGAAAGTTGATCAATAGTCACAATTCTCCCATCGTGAGGGAAAGATATCACACGGAAAAGGGTGGATACAAGAGCTTTCATAGCATAGACATAATCCCGCCCAAGGAGTAAAGCGAAATCCAAGGAGTCTTGAACTACCATGACATCGATAAAGATAGTTTTCCCTCCCAAAGTTACAGGAAACTGAGGAAGGATCCCTAAAGGTTGACTAGTTATTTTGTTAAAAGCTAACAGATTTTGTGTAACCGGTGCAAGCTGCGGAAAACCCAAAGTGTACCAAGCAATAAAAGACAAAATATTAACGGACGCACCTTCATCTATCAGTGTTTGAGGAACGTCCTGACCACGAACTTGTATTGTAATCTAGAAAGGAATGTGGGAGGGAAGATGAGGTCTAGTTAGCACACCCCAATCAAAAAGGATGGCCTCATTACTTGGAGGGGGTTTCGCGGGAGAAGGGGGAATGCCCCCTGGTATGGTAGAGTCTGTATTAACGAGAAAAACATGGCCAGTATCGAGTTTACTCTCTAGAAGGAGAGTAGTATCGACCGACGATTGGATCAGATCAACCACGCAGGCACTCTTCAAAGGAAGAGTGGAATTGATCGATGATGGAATCGGATCAACCACTTTGGCACTCTTCGGATGAAGGGTGGGACTGACTAAGGAAGGGACTGGATCAGTCACTTTGACATTCCTCAATGGAGGAATGGGATCAACCGATGGTGAAACTGGATCGACCACTTTGGCACTCTTCAGAGGAAGAGTGGGACTGACCGAGGAAGGGAACAGATCAGTCATTTTGGCACTCATCAAAAGAGGAGTGGGATCGACCGATGTTAGAACCAAATCGACCACTTGAGTTTCATTCTCCAAGGGAAGAATGGGGTCGACGGGTGGAAACGGATCGACCGCTTTGGTGTCACTCTCTAACGGGAGAGTGGGATCGACCAAGGATGAAAACAGATCGACCACTTTGGTGTCTCTCTTTTGATGAAGAGTGGGGCTGATCAATGACGGAACTAGATCAACTACTTGGGTTCATGGTTCAATCGAGGAGGAAACTAGATTGACCACCTGATAAACCGGACTAACCGGGGATGGAACCGAATTGACCAGTCCATCAACCAACAATGAGTCGGAGGAAAGCTTACGATAACCTTTTGGAAGTTGAAGTTTTTCCAAAAGAGAAGAAGCCTCGTCCATACGACGACAAAGGTGAGAGTAATGATTACCTTTACATAACATGCAAGGGAACTTGATAGTTTTCTTCTTCTTACCAACCTGAACATCACTAGTTGACGGGGTATCATCAACATGACCGACAGAGGCCGATGACGTGGAGGACCACATTTCTAAGACCTGGGTAAGACCGGGGCAATCCCTCAGAAAGTGGTCACCCTTACAAAGGCTGCAAGGGAATTTAGGTTTTCGATTCTTCATTTTAATCTTGTTGACCTCATCAACACTCCCAGTACTATTAACAGTAACCGGTTTCTTAGAGCCAACATCTAATGTTGTTGGGGTCTTTGTCCTTTTCGGGTTCTTCTTCTTCTTCTCTTTCTGTTTCTTCTTCTTCTGATCAACCTGGCTACTTGCTTTAGAGATTTCACTAGGCGAAGAAGGAGAAATTGAAGGAGACTTAAAGGGTGAAGAAGGGGAAAAGTAGACATGAGGTTGATGTGTGGGTGGTGTACCGACATCTAAAGTATTAGGTGCAACTGAAACATTGGGAGGATTCGGGATCACCGGAGTGGGGAACAACCAAACTGGTAATCCGATAGTGAGTCCTGGAAGACTCAGTGTGGCAACATATGGAGGACCAAAGTTTCCAAACGAAGGAAAGGTATAAGGTTCCCCAGGAAAAGGGGTTCCTCCATTGGTACTCCCAGGATTCAATTCCATTAACACYGACTCGACCTAAGGTCCACTAAGTAAAACAAACAACACACGCTAAGAATCTAAGAAGAAAACAATCAAACAAACCCTCCTATGATGAAACCACTAGTTAGTGATGAAATCCAACGTCGCGAGATCAAAATAGGAATTGGCGGGGATAGAGCGGGTGGATCAGTTACGTTGGTGACTTGCTTAACGGACTTATGCCTTGGTGCAAGCTTCCACGCAGTAATTGTGGATTTACCCTCCAAGGAGCCTGAGTGAGTTTGACCAACGTCTGTTCCAGGTATAGTGAGACTTCCCTTCACCGTCACCTTGTGTGAGACCCTAAAGATTGTGGCTACTAAGGTCACCAACTCATATTCAGCCCCTGGGAGGGTACAGTCGATAGTCCAGTCGAAACGTATGGGCAGGATAACAAGTCCGAAATCAACTTGAAAGGATCCCACACATAATCGTGGGTATACCTTCCAGTGACCCCCAATATACGATCCGACCACTACAAACAATTGAACCACGAAGGGATAATCTCTGTAACTCACCTGAATGCGACCTCGTGCGTAACCCCTGTGTGAGAGGGGGATCCCATGAAGACTTATACGATAACTGGATTTGACTCTCCCTATCTCAGGATTCTAATGTTTGTTTTGGAATTTCTCTTTTCAGGGTCTAATCTCTTAGCCTCACTTGCTAAGCCTCCCCAGTGGAGTCGCTAGTTTCTGTTCAAGGAAAATCTCCCTGCAGACAGGTAGATCTCCTCAAAGAGATAGAATCTTAACTCTAAGACAGAAAGTCCTTATCATGGTCACTAACTTCCTTTTAGATCTAGGTGGACTAGTGTGTGAGGAGGAAGGAGAAAAGGAGTACCTTTTACCAGTGTTTGTCCCTGCACGCTCCAAGTTGAACTCCAATCTTTCGCTCCTCGATAAGCCCTGTAGACAAACAAAGTACAACTACTTCCTACTCTATCAAGATTAGTCCGAAATAGGTCTATCTACTAAAGAGACAAATTCATGTGAGATTGAACACGAATTAGAAATAAACAAGCCAAACAAATTATATTAATGAGGACAAGACATTGCTTACAGCCATAGATGAATTGCAGCAGTTCTGCCAAGTCCTCCTTGTCTACTCCTTGCTCAAAATATCCACGATCTGAATGATGATAGCTTAACCGATTTCTCCCTATGAGATCATAGGTCTCTTGCCTCCAAAATATCTCTATTCCAGAACCACTTATAAGATCATAAGTTTGGTGTGATTCTCTCTTTTCCTGTCCCCTTTCACCATTAGAAAGCTTGCTTATATAGCCTTGGAGAGGCTTTAACCACTTGAGATATCCTTGGGGAAGTTAAGGATTTTCCTCCTTCAGTTGAGGATCTGCCCTAAGATCATGGCTGGACTAGGGATTTAAATCCAACTACCTTCCAAGAATGAAAGGATCCTTCCCCCATTCATCTCAACAACTTAACTACTGGCCAAAATAGGTAGCTCTCCCTCAAAAGGACCATCAGAGCACTATAGCACTCCCTAGTAGGCTTTAGGGGGGTGAAAGCGCTCTCAAAATCCATAGTGCTCCCTCAAAAGGGCCAGAGGAGATTTATAACGCTCCCAGACAGTGTAAGGGGGAGCGTCGGCGCTCCCAGAAGAGGTATAGGGGAGCGCTCTCCTTCAAAAGCTTAGTTTTTTTAGTGTTTTCATATGGCAAAAGGTTCATGAGACTGTTGACTCATTTCTCCTCTTCCAAATCAAATGTTTGAGGTGTTTCAAGTGTCCTCCTCGTGTCGTTATAAGCATGACATAGGCATCATGGCAGCATGCTTCCCTGACACTTGCGACACTTGTAATGACGACACTTTTGACACTATCGAAGTGAGTAATTTTGATGTGTAACAATGACATTATGCTTGAGATGGAAGACACACTCTCCTAGAAAACAAAAGAATTTAGGAAGGGTTATTGATGTAGGAGCATCGTCAGCAAAGCCCACATGGAGGGACAACTCAGTGCATAGTGCACCTTTTTAAATTAATCAGAATCTAAAAGTTGGCGTTTATTCTATAGATCCATTTTGAACGGATGATTGAAGAAGAGAGAAATGCTTGGAAACTAAATGATCGTGAAAGTTCTAGGAGTTTCACTCTCAGTCTTGAATGTAATGGATCTTGAGTAGTTGTTAGTTGTTACTTCGATAGGAGAGGTAGTCGGAGGGAACACTAGGAACCTTCCTGTATATGTAAATGCATGGCATGCCCAAATGAGGTTCTTGGAGGAGTATTTTTATTGAATAGAAAGTAGAATAGTTTGTTTTGAGAGATATGAGACTCCGTTACAGTCCAGCCTGCACATATTGTAATCGGACATTCATAATAATAGAAAGAAAGCGGTTTTTCGTGCATATGAAATTTTTGTGTGTTTATGTATTTGCATTCATTGCTATGATTTTATACATCGTTCATGTTTTGAATGTATGAACTGGTGAAGAATTGAATAAGTTTCAATTGCTTCTCTTCTTTTAGTTTTCGAGTGTAAGGAGTACACGTAGTCCACAGGGAGTGCATTGACAGAGGTGAATTAACCTCATAGAAGCTCAGGAGAGGTAGCATTGATCTTCATAAGTAGAAGTGAAAGGAGTGCACAAGAACAAATATGTGTTGAGTTCAGAGAGATACAGAGTTATAGAACACTATGTAAAGAGGAGCTCTACAAGGTGTGCATCGAGCAAGAGGAACACCAGGAAGGCGAGAAGAATTTATTTTCAAGAAATCCTTCGGATATGAGTTTGATGAAATCCCAGAAATGCAAGGAGTACAAGGGAAAACGAAATCCCACAAGGATCAAGCTTAGAAGGGATAGCTCTTTTCATAAGTGTAGAAGAGACCCAATATACGGACTTCAAGGAGGAGCAAAGGTCGAAGCCTTTGGATACTTAGAAAATATTCTAAGTCGGAGGAAGTCAGAAGCTCGGGAGGGAGAGAGATAGTGGTCGTCGGATCACCGATTAAGAGGACCAACAATCATTCGATCAAATCAAGGTGCATGACCCTTAGCGTTTTTCACATGCAAGAGCGGGAAATTTCCAAAGTTCTGAAGTCTCGAAGAAATTTGGGACCGTCTAATCGTCCTAGTAAATCTCAGCATCGGATCATCCGAAGTAGATCTGAACCATTAGATATGAATAACAGGTGGCGCAAATTTGTGGATCCCAGGTAAAGACCCAAAGTAAACATCAATCATCTGATCCAGAGGACAGGTGGCATAAATCCGTGGACTCGAGGTAAAGACCCGAAGTAAATATCAATTGTCTGATTCGGGAGAATTAGATCTGAATCATTGGTTTGGAAGAGACAGATCTCAACCGTCAGTCCAAAAGCACTGTCAAGATCATAAGATTGATGTTCATGCTCGATTGCGGGGACAGTAAGTGTCCAGACGTTAAAATTTTAAGGATGGGCTGCAATCGAAACCACGGTATCGGTGAAGAGGTACGTGGCGCTTTGTAGTGAATTGCGGGGCAAAAAGAGGGTTGACATAAAACCACCCTTGGACGCACCCACAATCTCATATTTCTGTAAGGTCAGAGATTAGGGCCATATGAAGGAAGGGGCTAATGAAAAAGGAGCTAGCGCCTGAAACTTGACGTTTCAGAAGAGCTCATACAGAGGTCGCGGGTATCACGGGACCTGCGCCTAAGGAGAAAATGAGGCTTGTGTATAATTATTTTGGGTTCAATAAGGAACTTGAAGGGTCAATCCGACTCAAAAGGAATAAATATCCTAGACCCGAAGGTCATGTAGCCCCGAGGAGAGCAGGGAGGGGTCTACATCAAGTGGTATTAGAGCTCAGATTTTTAATTTTAGTAGCAGAGAGTAGATAAAGAAAATACTTTGATACCATCAAGTGGTATTAGAGAAGAATTTTTTTCTTGCAGACAATAGGAAAAAGAGGAAGAGAGATAAAGGAGATAGTCTAATATCATCAAGAGGTATCAACATTGATTTGTCCATAGATTTCAGATGAACGAGAGAGAGAAGACAATCTGACTACATCAAGTAGTATCAAGAATGGAATTGTGTCTGCAAATTGTAGGCAAAGGTGAAAAGGTGAATAGAAATAATCTGATGACATCAAATGGTCTCAGAAGCTGGAGTTTTTCTGTAGAACAACAGGTAAAGGAAAATGGACAGAGTACTGATGCTCTGTAAATATTGTTGCAAAATGTGCAGCAAATGGTAGATAGCTAGGAGGGATGGAGACCAAATATGGCTACTGAAGGCCATGAGCATGGTCGAAGAGGATACCACCAGTAGAAGAGTAAAGAAAAATTTTACAAGGAGATCATTGAGATAAGAGAAAGAATAGAACAGTTGACATTGAAGATGCAACAGGAGACAAAGGTACACTGGAGGTACAAATGGCCTCTGAACAAGAAGGTAAAATGGTCTGTTCAAAATTTTTTGGCTAGAAAACAACAACAAGAGTGGAGGAAGTGGTTGAGGCATGCTAAAACCCTCAGTGACATAGAGGAGGAACTGATTCACATCTGTGAACCAGAGACTGGGAGAAATATCAGTGATGAGGAGGAGAAGAGATCAGTTGAGGATGCCATAAATTGTCAGGAGGGAAGAAGTGAACTTTCAAGTTTCCAGGTGGGCAATGAAAGGAGATCAGTGGATGGTCTCATAGATTGCGAGGAGGGAAGTGATGGAATTTCAAGTTTCCAGGGGGGGAATGGAGAGAGATAGGGTGATCTCATAGACTACCAGGTGGGAAGAGAGAAAATCCCAAGTTGTCTGGTGGGAAAGGGAGAAGATATGAACTTAGTTGAGAGTTCATATCAACAAGGAGTGTTGATGGAAGAAGATCAGAGGTGTGTTCTGATCATTGGGGGAATTCAAATATTCCTGCAAAATAGTCCAGCAGAGGCTAATACAAGTGTTGCACATGAGGAGGTAGTGCAACAAGAATCCAAGAAAGAGTCCATAGAGCCAAATGATTTTAAATATAACTATGTCTGTGATGCAGGTGTAGCAGAGGAAAGATAGCCAACAAAGACTGTCAAAGAGGAGGAGAAGGAGAAAACACTGATGTTTTCCCCAGCAGAAAAAGAGGAGAATTCAGATGAATTTCTCACTCAATGGGAGCGAGAGTTGAAGATGTTGGAGGATTGGTTGGAAAATCCAAAACCAAAAGATGGATTCCAGGAGATAGTCATGTATATTTTAGGAGAAGAGAATTCAACAGAATTGCTCAAAATTTTCAGCCAGGAAGCTGAAAGGGAGATAACTGTAGCATTGGAGCTTGCATAAGAAGAGGAAGTAGACAACATAGATTTTGTTGAGTTGTATGAGGAATTAGAAGCCCAAGGGAGAAGAGTAAATATGCAGAGTAGGCATCTCCGACAGGCCAAATTGGAAGTAGGTGGAGGAGCATACCAGCCTAGGGAGCAGCTGGAGGAAGTTAGAGTTGAACCAACACAAGAGGAGATGACATAAGTCAATCTGTCAGAGGAGGAATCTAAGAAACAACTCAGTGGTGAGACTGCAGAATTGGAGTCTGCAATAGAGTGGCCAACTAATTCCACAGGAGATGAAGATAACATGAAATTTCAGATTGGTGAAGAGGAGAAAGAGCACACATTTCAATGTGCCCAAGAGATCGAGAAAGAAGAGAATTTGGTGGAACTCATCAAAACTTTCAGCCAAGGAGATGAACATAACACAACTATAGAATTTGGATCTACAGTAGGGGGAGAAGAGCATTCAGAGGAATGGCTCAATTTTTTCAGTCAAGAAGCTAAGCACGAGATAAATGTAGAATATGAACCTACAATAGAGGAGGAAGAAACAGATAGCATGGATCGCGTTGATCTATGTGAAGAGATGGAGGCCCTGGAGAGAAGGGTAAAAATGAAAAAGAATCTTATCCAACAAGTCAAGATGGAAATTGATGGAGAGAAAAGGAAACAGAGCATAATGCAGGGGGGAAACTAGCCAATGGACTAGCTGGACAAAGAAATAGAGGAGATAAAGAGATTGAGAATGGAAGCAGCACAAGAAGCAGTCATTAGAGAAGTATGGGACACAAGAAAACCTGCAGGAGTAGTAGGGAAAAAGAAGTTGCAAGGAAAAGGAGTAGATGAACAACTCACAGAGAATGTATGGGACCCTGGAGGATCTCAACAACATGGTACAGGGAGCCATGAGCAAGAGATCATGTTTTTCCCAACAGTGGAGTATGATGTAGGAGCATCGTCAGCAAATCCTACATGGAGGGACAACTTAGCACCATAGCGCACCTTTTTAAATTAATCGGAATCTAAAAGTTGGTGTTTATTCTACAGATTTGTTTTGAACGGGTGATTGAAGAAGAGTAAAACGCTCAGAAACTGAATGATCGCGAGAGGTTTGGGAGTTTCACTCTCAGTCTTGAATGTAACGGAGCTTGAGTAGTTGTTAGTTGTTACTTCGATAGGAGAGGTAGTCGGAGGGAACCCTAGGAACCTTCCTATATATGTAGATGCATGGCATGCCCAAATGAGGTTCTTGGAGGAGTATTGTCATTGAAAAAGAAGTAGAATAGTTTGCTTTCAGAGATATGAGACTCTGTTATAGTCCAGCCTGCACATATTGTAATTGGACATTCATCTTAATAGAAAGAAAGCATTTTTTCCTGCATATGAACTTTCTGTGTGTTTATGTATTTGCATTCATTGTTATGATTTTATATGTCGTTCATGTTTTGAATGTATGAACTGGTGAAGAATTGAATAATTTTCATTTGCTTCTCTTCTTTGACTTTTCGATTGCAAGGAGTGCACATAGTCTGCAAGGAGTGCATTGACAGAGGTGAATTAACCTCAGAGAAGATCAAGAGAGGTAGCATTGATCTTCATCAGCAGAATTGTAAGGAGGGCACATGAACAACTCTGTTTTGAGCTCAGAGAGAGATAGAGTTATAGAACACTATGTAAAGATGAGCTCTGCAAGGTGTGCATCGAGCAAGAGGAACGCCAGGAGGGCGAGAAGAATTTATTTTCAAGAAATCCTTCGGATCTGAGTTTGACGAAATCCCAGAAATGCAAGGAGTGCATGGGAAATCAAAATCCCCCAAGGATCAAGCAAAGGTTGAAGCCTTTGGATACTTAGAAAATATTCTAAGTCAGAGGAAGTCAAAATCTTAGGAGGGAGAGCGATAATGGTCGTTGGATCACCGATTCAGAGGACCAACAGTCGTCCGATCAAATCAAGGTGCGCGAGCCTTAGCATTTTACACACGCAAGACCTGAAGTAAACTTCAATCATCTGATCCAGAGGGCAAGTGGCATAAATCCATGGATTCCGGGTAAAGACCCGAAGTAAATATCAACCGTCCAATTCAGGAGAATTAAATCTGAATCGTTGGTTTGGAAGAGAAAGATCTCAGTTGTCAGTCCAGAAGCATCGTCAAGATCATAAGATTGACGGTCAGGCTCGATTGTGGGGACAGAAAGTGCCCGGACGTTACAATTTTGAGGACGGGTCGCAATCGAAACCACGGTATCGATGAAGAGGTACGTGGCTCTTTGTAGTGAATTGCGGGGTGAAAAGTGGGTTGGCCTAAAACCACCCTTGGATGCACCCGCAATCGCATATTTTTGTAAGGTCACAACCTAGGGCCATATGAAGGAAGGGGCTAATGAAAAAGGAGCTAGCGCCTTAAACTTGACATTTTAGAAGTGCGCAGACAAAGGTCACAGGTATCACAAGACTTGCGCCTTAGGAGAAAAGGGGGCCTGTGTATAATTTTTTTGGGTTCAATAAGTATCTATAAGGGTTGATCTGACTCATAAGGAATAAATCTTCTAGATAGGGAGGTCGTAAAGCCCCAAGGAGATTAGGGGGGGTCTGCATCAGTTATCACAATGCCATCATGCAATTTTAGAAACAATACAACCTCAGGAGCAAGAAGGCACCTGCCGAACCTCAACAAACAAATCCCATAGGGAAACCTCTAGAGGATTCCCCTTCCAAAAGCTGCCAGAAGACATACAACCCAAGCAAGGGTGTGGCCGAAAAGTAAAAGTTGAAGGAGGAGGCCCTGAAGAAAGCGCTAGAGACAAGACGAGAAACGTATGGAAAAGAGGTAGAAAAGGTCTATTCCCCCTTCAACTTTGAAAATGAAATGTCCAAGATCAAAATCTTTGTCTCGTTCAACGAACTTATAAAAAATGGTGAGTATCGGGAGTAGATTATTAAAATGCTAAAAATGGGAGAAACCCTGGACACTTTGAATGTCCAAGACAATCACCCTGTTATTTTATTTGGTTCGTGCGTAGAGAAGATAGGTGATACTAAGGATGTTCCCCCATTCTATGTTAGTCTCAAGGTCCATGACATGACCCTGCATAATGCCATGCTATATTCAGGTGCGTCGCACAACCTCGTCCCAAAGGTGATCATGGACAAGTTGGGTTTGGACATCACCATGCCCTATAAGGACCTTTTTTCTTTCGATTTGAGGAAAGTCAAATGTTTGGGTCTCATTAAAGACTTGGTCATGTCACTGGCCCAAATTCCTTCAAAGAACATGGCCATGGATGTGGTCATGGCCGATATACCCACTAAGTTCGGCATGTTGTTATCTAGGTCGTGGGTTGCGAAATTAAAGGGAACTCTGCAAATGGACATGGCATACGCTACCATTCTTGTTTTTGGCTAGGAGAGATGGTTATACAAAGAAGTACTACTAAAGTACATGGTAAGCAATAAGATGCAGCCGAATAACCATCCTATCTACTTTGTCGACACTGAGGTCGGATCCTCCATATTCTACAATTACCTAAGCTTTGAAGAGGAAGAGCCAACAACCGTCATGATCGTCAATGATAAATTTGAATGACAAGCAGTAGAGTACGTCGATCCTATGAACCGTGTGGAGGAAGAGATGTGGAACATGAGTTTCAAAGACGTTGTCAGCAAAGAAGGGGTAGGGGCCGGTGTATGGATAAGTCCTTCTAAGGTAGGCACAAATCTCTACTCATATTAGATCGCTTTCGAGTGTACAAATAACATGGCTGAGAATGAGGCACTGATTTTGGGCCTGAATATTTTGAAATAATTGGGCGCAAAGAGGATAGAAGTGCATGGGGACTCCGAGATGGTTATAAACCAAGTGAAAGGCATATATCAATCCAAACACCCCAGGTTGAGAGCGTACATAAACCTATTGTTGGACCTCCTCGAATAATTCTCAGAGTATAATCTATCAGCGATCCCGAGGGGGGGAAATCAAATCGTCGATGCATTGGAAACCTTGGCCTCGGTTTTTAAAATTCCCATCTTTCCCAAAATAAAATACGAGATCGAAGTCAAACACAAGCCGACAATGCCTGATAATATCAAATATTGGCAAGTGTTTGAGGACGACAAACAGGTGGAGAGATTTCTCCAAATGAGCGACGAGTTCGCTAACATAAACATTGATGACGAGTGATGTTGTGAAGAATATGAGAGTGCAAATGCGTGTAGTAATGACAACCCTTTCCAGAACTAGATAGCGGGAAGGGACATAGTACAACCAAGAAATAAAAATCATCCCAAAGGGGCTAGTTCCATTGGAAAAGTTATTTGACGAAAATGATGTGGCTAGAAATCCAAAGATCACTACAAACAATGAGGATTTCGAAGATTGCAACATCAGGACACAGGAGAACCCAAAAATAAAATAATTGTCGAAAACGCTCGGTCCAAAGGTCAAACAAGATTACAACAAGATCATGAAGGATTTCCCTGAAGTTTTCACTTGTAGTTATGACCACTTAAAGGTTTAGGACACCAAAGTGATTCAGCACGTAATCCCTCTCAAAGAAGACCAGAGGCCCTTCAAACAAAATATGATACAGATAAATCCCCTCCTTCTGCCGCTAATCGAAAAGGAGGTAAAGAAACTCTTCGAAGCTAAAATTATCGTTTCTTTAAGGTTTTCGAAGTGGGTGACCAACTCGATGCCTGTAAGAAAAAAGAGTGGTGAAATAAGATTGTGTGTGGGTTTTCAAAACTTGAACAAAGTGTCCCTCAAGGACCACTACCCGCTTCCTAAAATGGACTATATTCTACAAAAGGTGGTGGGGTCCCAAAAGATGTCCATGCTGGATGGTTTTTCGGGTTACAATCAGATCCTGATACACCCAGATGACAGGCAAAATATGACTTTTACGACACCATGGGGGACGTTCATGTATGCTAAGATGCCTTTTGTCTTGATGAATGTCAGAGATACCTTCAAGAGGGAAATGGACATATCATTTGCTGATGAAAAGGACAATTTTATTGTGATATATCTAGATGACATCACAGTATACTCTGACTCCGATGAACAACACCTCGGGCATCTAAAGAAGTTCTTCTAGAAATGAAGGAAATTTGGCATATCATTGAATCCAAAAAATTCACATTTCGGGATGCAAGAAGGGAATATGTTGGGGAACATCATCTCAAAAGAGGGTATAAAGATAGACCCCAGCAGGGTTGAAGGAATCCTAAAAATAAACACTTCGCACAGTAAAAAGGAGGTGCAGTCCTTCCTGGGAAGGTAAATTTCTTGAGAAGATTCATCCTGAACCTGGCATAAATTATAAAACATATCACTTGTATGCTCAGAAAGTGGAACGAGACCAAATGGAACCCCGGAGCTAGGAAATCATTTGAAGATATCAAGATAGCGTTGACTAAGTCTCTCGTGTTAGCTAGCCCAGACTTCACGAAGGATTTCATATTGTTCTTGTTCGCGTCATAGCATATGATTACTAGCGTCCTGTTACAGAAAGACGATGAGAACTTTGAGAAGCTTGTAGCCTATTTCAGTCGTACACTGAGGGATTCCCCACTAAGGTATGACATTATCAAGAAACAAGCATATGCCTTAGTAAAATCCCTAAAGGAGTTCAAAACGTACATTACACTCCCACGTTATCGCTTACATGCCCAACAACTTAGTTAAGGATATCCTGACTCATCCTGACCCTGAGGGAAGAAGGGGTAAGTGGATAGCATCCATGTTGGAATACGACCTCAAGACCAAGCCCACGAAGCTGATTAAGGGGCAGGGCCTTGAAAATATGATGGTGCAGTCGAACTGCGACGTTTTGGGAATCAACTTCATCGTAGATTTGTTAGAGAATCCTCAGGAAGAAACAACTGTGCAGGTGTCTCAAAGGTTCGTCAATTCACCATGGTATACATACATCATCTATGTGTTGAGGAATCTACAAGCTCCTCTGGGTTTGATTAAGACCAAGGCCAGATTATTAAAAATCAAAGTTGTTAAGTTTTGTATATTGGATAACTCATTGTACTGGAAAGATCCCAGAGGGATATTGTTGAGTTGTTTGCTGGAAGATGACACGAAACGAGCTATCGAAGAATTACAGAAAGGAAATTGTGGAGGAAAGCACTACTAGAAAACCACCACACATAAAATCCTAAGAGAATGTTACTATTGGCCCAAGATATTTGACACATATATAGAGATGTTTTCCAGTTGCCACGAGTGCCATATTTTCGATGGAAGGAGAAAACTGCAACCCCTGCCTTTGAAACCAATCTCAATAGAAGAACCTTTCATGCAATGGGCATTGGAATTTATAGGGGATATCCATACACCATCCTCGGCACAGTATAGATGGATACTCACGGCCACAGATTACTTCACAAAATGGATAGAAGCGATTCCAATGAAGCAAGCTACTGATGCAGTCATCATTAAATTTACAGAGACAAACATCCTATCGAGATTCGGATGCCCTATCAAGATCATAATAGATAAAGAAGTTGTATTCAATTCCAAGAATATGGATAAGTTTTGTCAGGATTACAATATAACCCTGGGACATTCTACAACGCATTACCCACAGGGAAATGGGTTAGCAGAATCGTCAAATAAAAGTTTGACTAGGATAATAAAAAGACTCATGCAAGACAACAAGAAGGCATGGAATAAAAACTCTATTTATGCGCCATGGGCGGAAAGGGTCACTACCAAGAAGTCCATCTCGACCTCTCCATTCTAGATCGTATACGGTGCAGATGCGGTTTTCCCCACCTCACTGGGGTTACCCGTCAGGAAGTTGTTGCAGGAATAGGAAGCCGAGCCAGATGACACACAGAGGAGAATAAATCAGTTGATTCACACACAACAAATGAGGGAGCAGGTGTACAATTGATCACAACTCCACCAGGAGAGGATGAAGAAAACTTTCGACAAGCACTCTAAGAAGGAGGAATTTTAGTTGGGGGATCTGGTGTTGAAATGGGATGCGAGGAATGAATATAAAGGAAAGCACGGAAAATTTGATCATCTTTGGATGGGTCCATTCAGAATCAGTGCATATCGCAGAAATACCACTTATTTTTTAGAAGAACTAAATGGAGAGTGCGTTGGTTGGGGGCCTATAAACAACAGGTTCCTCAAACACTATCTGGTGCAATAAAGTCTGTTTAAGTCACATGTCATTGTAAATAGTCATTTTATTTTTGTTTCGAGTCAATGTGTCGGCAAAAAATTGAAGCCCGAAGCAAAGGTCCTGATTTTATGCTACGTCTGGTTGAAATTGTGTAAATAAGTTTTAGGTTACGCTTTGTTTTTTCGTTGTTCAGTGTCTGAGAGTTGAATAAGGCCCAATGGTCAGGCACCTGGTCTGTTGTTCTTTGCTATCTCGCTGGGAGGATAACATCCCCATTGGAGCTAGCTATTAGCGCCCTCATTTTTATTTTCTAGAGTTGGTCCTAGTCGAGTCATTGTCTGTGTGTCAAAGCATGTGAGGTCAAGTACTGAACAAAAAAGGGGTCGAATTCAGCAAGTGGTCGGGTTGGACCTTGGAGTCAGGAAGGGATGTTAGAGTCAAAACATGTGTAAATAGTACGATTCTATTCCCAAAGAGTCGGGTCCTATCAGAAAATGAAGTTTTTACATGCCTCGGGTCGAGGAAAGTTGTTTAACATAAGTCACGTCGTCAAGTGCAGTGACCATCATCAACTCATTATGAAGGTTGGAAGAATGAAAAATCATGGCGCTCGTATCACGTATGCCCTGCAGCCCTTATCAACTATACTTTACATGCCCTGAAGTGTACTCGTCGCGTGGATGTGCTACAGAATATCTTAATTTCGCTTTGAAACATCTAGTCGCCATGAATTCAGTGTCCCCTAGAATGATTCCACCTCCCACCTGCTCTGTTATAAATTATGGATGTTCTGCACACATTCTATTCACCAGTCAAGCTTATGCATTGTTTGTAGTTTTTCTCACAAGCCCAAGTTGATCAAGGTTACTGCCTTGGGGCCGTGCCAACTCCATCGCGTGCAAGACAAATACACGTTGCATCATGGAAACCTCCCAAGACATAAGGAAGGGTGCGTGAAGTGGAAGAAGCATTGGGGCTGAGCCCCAAAACTTGACATCGATCAACGAAGATCCGTAGGTTAGAGCATCCTTTGAACAGTTCGGGTGCATGGCCTTTTGTAGAAAAATTCAAGGACTCGATATGAGACTAGCTGAGAAGTTCGCACTCAGTTTCGATAGATTCCGCACAGTGATATCGGGTGTCAATTTTCAGGTAAATGAGGAAACTTTGTTAGCCACGACAGAGATCCCTCTGCACGATGAAAGGTTGTTTAAACGCATGCCATTGAAAGCGTGGTGCTATGAAGACTTCATCAAGCGATATTGTTTAGGTGGGAAAGTCCAAACAGGCATTTCGAGTAGATATTTGCAGGAACCTTTTCAGAAAATAATTGGAGTAATTAGGAAATATTTCACCTGTGAAGGGAGGTCCGACATAATACATTTGTATCACATCAAATTGTTGATGCACTTCATAGGAAGGAGACCATTAAATCTACCCTTTTTCTTACACCAAAACCTCTGAGAGATAGCAAACACTGCCTAGGATGAAGTGGATCAATCGAAAAGGAAGCTCTCTCATGTCTCACTGATTAAATTCCTAGTAGTTGAGGAATTAATACAGTTGGGAAGCAACTTGGATTCATTCCTGCTCACAGCGGGCATCCCCAAGGATCCAAAAGGAGATTTCCCTCTACTCACGAAAAGGGAAATATCACATCACGCGGAGGTTGAAGTGGAAGATGTTGCGTAGGAAGGAAAGACATTGAAAGCCCGGTCCCACCAACAATGAACACCACAGAGAAGGGGAAAGCCAAAGAAGAACAAGGAATATGGGGAAGCCCGAGTCCCAAGTGGACCACGCACAAAGTCAACTACCGAAGAATTACTTATGTGCACCATTCGGATGGAACCTATTGAAGGTACAAGTTGAGAAAGCTGGAGAAAAATGAGGAGGATAGATGTCAAAGTCACAAATGTTCAAGATCCGTCTCAACATCTTAAGCAAGCGCAACTCGCTATTGCTGAGATTTACCAAGAAAATAGAGAAGTAATACAATAGTTAGCAGCGAAGACCCTTGAAGTGTCAGCATCACAAGGCCGCGAAGGAAATGCAACGTGGCTCGAGAGACAGCTTGAGGAAGCACAAGATACAATAGTATAGCTTCACGAAACAAAGAGGATGTCAGAAGAAAGGAATGCGAAGCACTTCAGAGAATGTGAAGCGGTCGGGGAGAAATTTCGCGCATCTCTTGCTAGCATGCAGAAGAAACATGATTAAACAAGTTCATGCTTGTATTCTCAAACGTGGCATGGATTTTGACAGTTTTGGAGAAGGTGGCCCCCTTAGACAGTTTTTTCATTTTTGTAATGACTATGACAGTCAACAGTCACTCGCCATGTATGCACCCCAGCAAATGAGCACGCACCAGAATTCAAGGCCACTACGGTGGGTGGAAGGAGTCTGACAGAGCACTTGATCATTCGGATACCCTTTCAAAGGAAGGCATGGACACATCACTCTCCCCATGACGAGAACTTATTGATAACCGAACCCCCATGGAAAAGATAAGAAGTTATGATGCAACCGAATACAGTCGATTTCTATTTCGAGAAAGGCGTCATAGGAAAAGTCTTTTAACAAAGAACAGTCAGTTTCCTAAATTCTAGGGATAGTTGCTAGAGAGAAGGGAATCCCAAGCAGTGCCCTTGCCTATATATTTTATCCTTTCAATGTAAGCCAGGTTGGTTGGAAAAACTAATGTAGACAGTGACTATTGAAAGTAGTTTGAGCTCGATCGAAATTTAATGCAAAAGTCATGAATATTTGATGAAAAGATTCTAATTCTAGTTGTTGGATGTATTGCTTCCTTTATTTGCATACGTACTTCATGTATTCTTTATTTATATCTATTTATGTCTGAATCAGAACGTAATTTCGAACCTAGGATTCATTGCACAACACCCTGGGATTCGCGTCATTTAGACAAACCATGTTTCCTCTAGGTTAACTCAAAATTGTTCCTCAACGGTGCTCCGAGTTGCTTCATGTGTTTTTTCCCCTCGCCACACACAATGTTTTTAAACTGAAGATTGTTGCTTACTTATCCTTTATCCTCTCAATTTTAGTCACCAATTCATTTGTTTCTATCATTTTATTAAATCGACTTCATAGCCCAAGGTCTTACTCTCTTTCACCAATGGAACCAGAAATTATTATTTAAAGGTGTTAAATATAGCCGACAACTCAAAGCCATATCCTATACCGAGACAAAGTCTCTCGAGAGAGACCTCTCCAGGTCTGAAAGGCTAGTTTTGGGTCTCAAAGTTGGTTTGTAGGTTGTCTCTGTCATTTGTTTCTTAGTCGAACGAAGTTTATAGAGAGATAACACACCCCAAATCCTCCAGACTCACAAAGTCCCGGACTCTCGAAGTTTCGGTCACTTCACCAACCACTTTGGCTAGGTGGGAACGTACCAGAGGTTGACACGTAGAAGGGTTGGGGGTGACACATGTCACGTCCCAATAGGCATATAGGGTCTATGAAAAGTACAAATCGAGTTGACACGTGGCACATCGATCGTGGGCCCATGTCACCCTGGTGAAGTCGGCTTGCCACATCACACCAGACTAACAACCTTCTAAGATCCCTCAGATCTCATGATCGAGATCCTACCACGTAGATCTATGTATCTATGACTCTTGTTACTTCAGGGATTCCATGTTCGGGAGTTTTGCGATGCAAACTCATCTTTTCTCCTGAAGTTGGTCAGCTTCGGGCTTACCACAACCCAGATCTGATGATTAGGAAAATTCTCGAAGCGTCCTTGAATTGATGACTCTCGTTACTTCAGGCTTCAGAGCTTATCAACACACCACACCTCAAATCCATCATAGTTCCCAGTCTCATGACTAAATAATCTAGCACCATGCGTCCCCTGTATATCGACGACTAAGAGGGATCTAGAAGAATTTGAGGATCGTCGATCCTCATTACTTCATGACTTCGACCTTCAGGGATTTTTTCCTTCAGGTATTTTGGCGTTACAACACCCATGTCCTCCCAAAGTGGTCAATGTCGGGCTGAATACATTCTGAATCCAACAGATAGGAAAGAACCCGAAGGATCCCTAGATATACGGTCCTGGTCACTTCACGGATTTGGCCTTCAGGGGTTTTGGCTTTACTACCACTCCACTCTCCCGAAGTAGGAATTCGTCGAAGTACCGTGTGCAAGTCCCTCCTCCTAGATGATCTGCAAGATACCAGATATATAAAATATGCAGAACAGAAATGAAATGCTAGAAATGGCAGAATAACAATAAAATATCCATCATAATCTTCACAATACACAGAAATGATATACGAAATAGCAATAGAAATAGCACTTTGATTCAGATAGCAATGTTCATAGGCCTCTTCGAGGGGGAAACCTCCAGTCGAGCAACGCTCTGTTACAATAATCTCCAAGCTAGGGTTTTCATACCCTCGACCCTTATTTATACTAAATATGTCTATTAAGAGAAGCATCTAGAGGAAGATCCTTCTAGAAGCGGAAGCTTCTATTAGGTCTTCTTACATCCGCCTTATTCTATTTTATTGAAAGGCCTTATTAATATTGACCTTTATTACATCCGAATACATTGATTTACCTATGTGTGGGTTAGGACCTTAACATGTCCGCCCCCTTAAAAACAGCCTTGTCCTCAAGGCTTGAGATGTGGAAACTGTTGTAGAATGGTAGTTGGTTCCCAAGTGGCATCTATTGGAATCATATATTTCCACTATACTAGCACTTCCTTGATGGTTCTCTGATGCAGACGACGCTCACACTGGTCCAAAACTACTTCTGGTTGTAGCCAAATGGATCCTTCTTCAGCTAACTCTGGAAGGTTAGTTTGAATTTGGCACCTAGTTCCAATCACCTTCTTCAAGCATGAAACATGAAAAACAAGATGTAGCTTCGACTGACTGGGCAGAGCTAACTGATATGTGACTTGTCCCACACACTTGAGAACTGTGTAAGGGCCATAAAATTTGGGTGCTAGCTTCTGACACTGCTCGGCCTTGAGGGAAGTTTGCTTATATGGTTGTAGTCGCAGAAACACCTGATCCTCTTCTACAAATTGACGTTCGGAGCGACCTTGATCTGCTTGTTGCTTCATTCTATTTTGGGCCATGACCAAGTTCTCTTTAAGGGTACGAAGGATATCCTCTTGGATTGTAAGTGTTTGGTCAACCGCCTGGACCTTCGAGGTATCCGGTAAGTATGAGATAACTGAAGGTGGCTTCTATCCATACACTGCTTCAAAAGGATTCATGCGAGTGGTTGTATGGTATGTAGTGTTGTACCACCATTCGGCGAGTGGTAACCATTGAGCCCACTGGTGTTGTTTTTTAGAGGCAAAGCACCTCAGATATGTTTCCAAACACTTGTTGATGACTTCTGTTTGACCATCTGTCTGGGGATGATAAGATGAGCTGAGATGCAATTGTGTGCCTTGTAGCTTAAACAGTTCTTGCCAAAAATTGCTTGTGAAAGTTGGGTCTCGATCATAAACAATAGAGTTTGGCATGCCATGAA
>ML787539.1:115980-154073 GCA_009831015.1 Picea engelmannii | reverse complement strand
GGGGCAACCTCCAGTCGAGCAGCGCTCTGTTACAATAATCTCCAAGCTAGGGTTTTCATACCCTCGACCCTTATTTATACTAAATATGTCTATTAAGAGAAGCATCTAGAGGAAGATCCTTCTAGAAGAGGAAGCTTCTATTAAGTCTTCTTACATCCGTCTTATTCTATTTTATTGAAAGGCCTTATTAATATTAACCTTTATTACATCCGAATACATTGATCTACCTATGTGCGGGTTAGGACCTTAACATGATCGGACGGTAGGCGACGCTCCTAACAATCTTCCCCAAATCTACGGCTCTACTTTACTTTGTAACTTCCACATTTGGGGAGTTTGATGCTATGGAATCTCCTTTCTCCCAAAGTAGTACTCCGCCAAAGTCACCTCTGTGTAGATCTAACGAGTGAGGGAATCCTTGAAAATTCTCAATTGGTGGCTCATGCTACTTCGCGATTGGGAGTTGGATCCTAGTTAGTTGGTAAGATAGGTTCCTCTAACCACTAGGGAAATCTCCCAATGACAGTCGACATTAGAGGTGATCGTGACTCTCAGTCACCTTCAACCGGTTTGTGACTATTTGGGTCGACAATACTCCAAAGTCCCGAACTTCCTGAGTTTTGAAGCCAAAAGGACTTATCTCCCTTAGGCTTAGCACAAGGTTCCTAGGTGTTGGTCACATGGGTCCTTCTAAACTCTCACGAGTTAAACACATCTTCCTCATCATGAAATCGCTAAGGACTTGGGAATAATATCTCGGTCGCACAACAAGGAGTCTGAATAATATATCCTCTTCAGACAAACAGGGCCAGATTGACGTGATGCTCTCTATCCTAGCCCTCCTATAGGTTTATGTCCCAAGACATCTTGAAGGCTAAAATGGGGAATATATATGATCAATTAGAAACATAAGTCCACAAGAAGGTAAATGCATACACATAACTTGATCATTCAATACAAAGACCATTTTTATATGTATAAATACATACATTCATTCATTACTCCATTTCAAAATACAAAATATGGAAATACTTATCAGAACCAGAAATCGTGATGTGATTGTTGAAAGGGGTGTTTGTTTCCACCCAACCATAGGCTTAGTCACTCCTAATGGATTTACCAGTTGCCACCCCGAGATAGACCACAATGCTCTGAGAGATAATTCTTTATTCTGGCTCAGCAACAATCAGGGACAGAGGTTACTCTCATCCTCCCACAGGATCTTGGAAATAGGTTCTCTCTATACCAAGAAAGGAGGCCTGCCTGAGTACTTCCTCAGTCACTCAACACCCTTGTTTATTAGCTGGTATCATAACCCTTCTAGCCACATCCTGTGACCATGACACATTCATTTCTCAGTTCATCCTCGAACTTGAGAGCTTAGCCTCTCCTCTTTGTTTCTCTTTGCAACTATTCCTCTACCCACCATGCCTTCCTTTCTTGCCTTCCTTGGAAAGCATGTGTGTGGCCCAAATTCCTAGTCCGTGGTCAGAACTGAAATCATTTCAGATGGGTGCTCTGCCCCATCCCCTCATTAACTCTTGAGGTCTTCCCACCTACCAACCTGACTGTAATTCATCCTTGGGTCAGAGGACTGTTCTGGTCCTGAGTAATTAAATCCAGCAAGGTACTAGTTTGGTGGGGGTTATCTCAACCATTCTCGGTTCCCTTCACCATATATCTCATAGCATCTGTGGTCTATCTTGGAAAACCCCCCCCCTTTCAGCAGTTATGCAACACTTATCCATTTTCTATTAATGAAATAAATTACATTCATTGACCTTTTATACAAAGGTTCATCAAATCAAACATTCACACATATCGAGTTTTCCATAGTCTCTTGGCCAATATATTTATATTTACACACTGGGGGAAACAAGGGTGTTACAATATGCCATGAACCATACTTTTTTGTTACCATCACCACTAGTGAAGAGAAATAACTTTGGCTAGGTTGAATGATGTTGACCTCCAACATTTCCTAGATCATGCGCTCAATATCACTCTTCTATGCATATATCATGTAAGGCCTTATGTTAGGTGGTACACTTCCTAGTTGCAAATGGATAACATGATCATGATCTCGATCAAGTGGAATACCCTTAGGCATTTCACCAAATACCTTGGAATGATTGTTGATAACTATTTGGAGGTCTAATGGAGTAGAGGATATAGATGTTTGAATATCAAGTGATCATAATTATGAAACTACACCTCGGCATCCCGTTTGAGTAATTTTGTCATGCTATTAGAGATTATCACCTTAGAGGGTTTCCTCTGGATACCTCTAAGCTTAATTTCTTTTCCATTTGAGAAAAAATTCATGAAAAGATATTGAAAACTAAAGGCCATTGTTCCCAATGATTATAACCATTGTACCCCTAATACAACATCAACACCCCCCATTTGGATGGCAATCATGGGGCTATCCAGAAAATACTCCCCCATAATGAGCTTATTACTATGGAATTTCCATGAACAATTTATGGTACCTCCAATCATTACTTGACACTCTAGTGCAAGATATACAAAGCAATTGATATCTTTTGCAAATATGTAATTGATAAAATTATAGATACTGCCATAATCAATCAATACTATTACCTTTTTCTTTTTGATGTATCCTTGTATCTTGAGGGTTTGTGGAGTATTGATGTCATCCAATGCATGACAAGATATTTTTGGAGTAGTCTCTTTTATATCTGGATCTTGTGGCGGTTCCAATTCTTGATCTTCTTCCTATTCACAGTCTATATAGAATAATTTCTTCTCACCGCTTTTATGCCCTTTACTATACTTGTTGTCATAATTGAAACAATTATTTTTCTCTTCTTTCATCCATTTTTTGAGGTGTCAACCTTGTTGGTTGAGGTACACTTGTATTATTAAACCCAAAATGATATATTCTTCTTGCGTATGCTCCAATGATAGACTTGTGTGTAGCCTTATTCTTGCCTTGAATATGATGAGCAAATTGCATAGCTTCCATAATATTTGTAGGATGTCTTAAGATAATCTCATGTTTAATGTCTTCTTTTAATCCACCCATGTAAGATTCTGACAATTGTGCATCACTTGTGTTATCCACCCTTGTGGCCAATACCTAAAATTTTGAATTATAATCTTCAATATCACCTAAGTTCTTGATTCTTGTCAATTCAATGAAGTAGTCCTATTCCCAAACTTTCCCATGTTGTACTTCTAAGTATCTTGTAAATAGACCCCAAGTATAATGATAAAAGGGGGGTTGCCTTTTCACTATCTATTGATACCATTTATATGGTTTTGTCTCAAAGTTCAAAGTTTCTATGTGAATCCTTTCATTATCATCCATAATATTATGTAGCTCAAGATATTGCTCCATTTGGTTCACCCAAGTAAAGACCTTTGTTCCATCAACCTTCCTTAATTAAATATTGGGAAAGTTAAAATTATGACCCCCACCATAATTAACCCCACTATTAGAGTTAAATTCACTAGTTGAAAATTGTTTATTATCGAAAGTTTGTTCAACATGAATACTACCTTTATTTTCATGAGTTCCTTGCTTTTTGATATCTCCTTTAGGGAGTCTTTCATCTAGACTTTTGCATTTCCTTCATGGAATTTTGTATTTCTTCTTTATCTTCATCCATCTTCTTTTTCATGCCATTCTTAGTTTCTTCCATCTTATTTTTTATTTCATTAATCTTCCTTTCTATTTATTGAATGTGTCTTTGTGAGTTTACAAAATCATTAGTTTTTCTCGACCCGACACTCAAATCATTAAGTTGTTCCTCCAATTTGGATAGCCTGTTATGTATATTATCATTTTCTTAATGAGTTATAGATGAGACTTTTGGAGGTTTAATTGGCATTGAAATATTTTTTGGACCCATGTAGAATAAAAATAATAATACTCCTCTTTTTCCTCTTTATCACAAGTTTTGAATCACCAAAAACAGACCTTCCAATAAAAAGTTATGCCAATTGTAAGTTACGTACCTTTCAAACCCTTAATTTGGCGTATGTCCTCATGACCAACCTTCTGTATGATGTATTTCTACAATTTCAGCCATTCTGAGTCTGAAATTTAGGTCTGTAGTACTCTCATATGTCCTCTCCTTAATTTCATGGTTCTGACCAAAATTGGATGTGCCTATTGAAAGTTAGGGTAACTTTCCCAAACCTAGCTGAATTTTGGCCTTTCCGGGAGATAAAACTTGTACATAATGCCATGCACCTAATATTTGATATCTAATTCTGAAAATTGTACCGAATATACTATAATATGTCCTTCTACAAATGCAATTGGTCTCACTGAATTTGGATCCTTTTTGAAGAAGATATTATGATTTTACCTAGAACACTTGTTTGAGACTAGTAATAGGACTAGTAAAAAACTATATCTTCCATAGGGTGTATCTCTGAAATTATAACGACCCAGAAGATAAAAATTTTACCACATATACCTTGATATATCTTCTAAATAAACTCCAATTTTTGTTGTTTGAATTGTCCCATAAAAACATGTATAGCGAACATTCTAATATGACTTTCTTGGAGAAGAAAAAAACCCATGATCAATGCTATGATACAAAATGTTAGGAACTAACACCTTAAAAATGATAAAAAGTCAATGAATTGCAATCCACTTCAAGGGGGAAACCTTATTTTACAATATATCCAATTCATAATACAATATGAGATGAGATAAGTTGCTCCTACGACTAGGTCACCTTGGTATATATATAAGAGACAAAGGGGTACAATTATAATGAAAGGGTACCATGTGTGGATATTATGGTAGTTTCATGAGGTATTAGCCTCTACATGTAACCTTTGACGAGACTATAATATTCCAGGAAGCAAGAGAAACCCTAAAACGTTGGATAATAACCCTAGAAGACAAGTCGGCTAAAGAGAATATTTAATATTGAGTTATTAGCCTACACAAAGAGAAGTCGGCCCAGTCAAGTGAGATAGAGAAGTGTAAATAGAGGGCACTAGAGATCATTTGACACTTACTCACTCACAACTACATAAGACTAGTGGTGCGCAATTTTGGAGAGGGAGTGCAGCTCCAACTATGACAACTAGGATTTTGGCTTTTGGTTGGACTTCATCTCTTGGTTATGGTTTGGACTTTCTACATGGTTTATGTTTATTCTCGCTTGGTGTGCTACCATTTAAGAAAGGTGCGCTAGCCTTTGTTGGCTAAGGTGCACTGGCCTTGGTTGGCTATTGGTTTGATACCAGAATTATTTTGTCTATCAAGGTTAAGGTGCTCGGGGGTGGCCTTTGTGCCTATGGTTGGGAGACAATATTTCTTTATTGTCTATGGAAAAATGTGCACATCTATTTATTTCTAACAGTTTATGGGACCACACTATCTTCAGATAGTCTAACCACTGGAAGATAGATTGGGAAGTTATTTTTTAAGCTTGTTATGGCACAAGTTACAACTGTAACTAGGTTTTCTAATTTTGTAGTTGCAACAAACCCTAACCCTTGTGTTTGAGCACTTATGATGAAGCATTTGAACTAATTCCTTGAGATCCTAGTGCGCCCTAGATGAGCACACCTCTTGGTAGTCTTAGCTAGCAAAAACGCCAGGTTTGAATCCTTGGTCAAATTCAAAGTCAAAGTCAAAGGTTGGCTTCTGGTCAAATTGATTTTGTAGTGAAAGTTGAAATTTTAGAGTTTCTATCTTTTTCTAATCATTGAATCTTCTGATTGAGTTTCTAATCTCTTATTGTGAAGATGGTATCTACTTTCAGATTGGAAGACAAGATGGACTATGCTACAAGGTTTCAAAGTTATGCACTTGTATATTCTATCTAAGTTATATCATCTAGCAAAACATGAGTGTGTTTGTAGGGAAAGTACTAGAGATCTTGTCCAAATTGTAATCTTGGATTCAATGCATTCAGAATAACAAGTGCACCCTCCATAGCAGTTGACACTTTAGGTTCTAAGTTTGATTAAATTGTTAAAGCTTCAAATTTGTGTATATCAAGGGTAATAGGTGCTACATTACAAATTCTAAAAGCAATCTTTGAAATATTATATTATTGATGTTAGAAAAGCAGGATCGCGGAGAAATAAAATAAAACAAATGCATAAATAAATACACAAAAGATACACAATACAATAGAGACATAGATATACGTGGTTCACCCAGTGTGGGCTACGTCCACAAAAGAAATTGCCAGGTCCTTCTTTATTATTATTCAGCAAATGAAGGGATACAACCTATAGCACACCCGTTGTAACTTCCTCTTCTTTTTCTCACAGTCTCCTCACTCAGAATACGATATTCACGATGATACATAGCCGCAATACATTTACCTCATAAAAGAGGGTTTCCTTCTAGGGGAAAAAAGCCTAACATAACTTCTACCGTCAGATCTATGACCTTATAATGAATGCTCTAGATTTACTATGAAATTACAATATACATTTACAAGGAAATATTTCCTTCGGGGGCTTTGCCCCCAAACACCCACAGAGGGGTAACCGCCCTTTCACTCCCCCGCATGGAGGAGTGTACATTCTTCTGGGGTGTAAAGTCTTCATGGGGTATAAACACAACTGAAAAGAAAGACCTCTAAACCAGGAAGATAATCAGGCTCCGCAACCAACAATTGCTAGTTGCCATGAATACTCGACTGCATATGAATACTATTGATATAAATGCTTATTGTACTTGTTCGCAAGTTGAACTAACATCTCCTCTAGATAAATATTTATTGTTTTCTCTTGTTGTTCTTGTTCTGGGAAGGTACCCTTGTGAAATATGTTTGATAAACAATCCTTTCAGAAGTTGTCATAAAAATAATTTTATAAGGATGACACAACTTCTAGATGGGAAGAAAACAAAATATATAGAAACAAACTTAAAGAGACTCAGAGGAGTCAGATACTAAATAATTAAGAAATCAAAAGGAAACTATAACAGGCTTGTGACACTATGCAGAAATAAAAAATATATGCAATAGGCAGAAGCATGGACTCTCTCAGATGGAGGGAGCTGATCACAGAATTCCAAAAGAAGAGAATACATATTTCTCATTGAAGCATGAATCCGGTATTAGGAGGGAGATAATCCCCAATGATATGATCCATTGAAGAAGAAAATGTAAATACTATGAAGTATCCATCCATGTTCTTCATTGGAAGTAGCAACCATGATAAGCAACACGTGTTCAGTTTGATTCTAGAAGAAGACATATTCAAAAAGAAGCCTTGAATATCCTTAGTTGTCCATCTTCATTTATGTTTCTATGACAGAAGTTTGGAGCCTTCAGGAAAGAAGGGAATGTAATCTATAGAAGATTCCATGGACTGCAACATTGAAGAGAAACATGAGGAAGAACATGAAGATTCCAAGAAAGAAAGAAAAGTCAGAATAACCAATTGAACCAGTTTGAACCCACTAGAAGCAGTCAAGTAGAAGGAATGGAAGGAAACTGTGATGAAGAACAATGTATGTGATAAATTGTGAAAAATACTTAAGCATTGACGGATACAAGGAGAGACTCGGGGCTAGAGGGTTCTCCCAATATGAGGGAGAATACTACGATGACAACTTGTTCTAGTAACCAGATATACCTCTACCAGAACCATTATATCTTCTGTAGTATCCATGGGTTGGAGTTTACATCAGATGAATGTAAAGATTGTTCTTCTCAAACAAAGTAATTGAAGAAGAAGCATATGTAGAGAAACCTCAAGGTTTTGAGGTATACCAGAAAGAGACCCTTGTATGAAGATGGAAGAAGACCTTGTATGGATTCAAGAAAACTTGGTGCAAAGCCTCTCATGTACAATAGAAGCATGGTGAAAAATTCATATGATAGAGGAATTATATTGAAATGGTTCTTCAGAAGACCGGGATGATGGATTGAAAATCCATGGAAAACTCCCATGATGACATATCTAAATAAGTTGAGAGACTATGATCCAATAGACCCATCTATGTATCGAAAATTGATTGGATCGTTAATGTATTTGGAGAATACTCAGCCGAATACTCGCTTTATGGGACGTTTGAGTTATGATATACCGTTGCATGGATTTATTGATTCAGATTGGGAAAGGAGTGCAGAAGACAGAAGAAATGCTACTTGGATATGTTTTAGTTTGAGCTTTGCCACAATGTCATGGGCTAACATGAAATAGAAGTGGGTTGCACTCAGCACTGCAGAAGCAGAGTATATTGCATCTTTTGATGCTTGTACAAAAGAAATGTGGCTTCGTAAGTTGGTTTTTGGACAGTCAGATCAGGTGTTGGATTTGACTGTGATATATTGTGATGATCAGAGTTGTGTGAAGCTTTCATAGAACCCATTGTTACATGATAGGTCGAAGAACATTGATATCAAGCATTATTTTCTCCATGATAAATTCCAGAGGGGAGAAGTGGTTCTCCAGTATATCTCCGCAGATGAGAAGATAATAGATATTTTGGTAAAGCCCCTGTCCAAGATGAAAAATTTTCGTACTTAAGGGACAAGTTGGGGCTCGTGGAGACAAATTCCTTATTGAAAAAGGAAGTGATTACTCCTAGTTTGGGAGGGACCACTGATATGTTATTGATTTATGGGCAGTCATTTTCCAGTTCAGAATAGGCTGGGCATTTTCTTTCCAATATGGAAAGTAGTTCGAGATTTCTGACAGACAATCATTTTCCAGTTCGGAAAATGGTTCAAATTCAACCGTCATTTTCGTAATGAAAATGGTCTGATAGCTTGCTAATGTACCATAGACAATGATTCCCCTTGTGTCCAGTGTGGGAGAATGGTCTAGTACATTCATTCTTCTTGGAAATCACTCTAAGTAGTGGTCAATTAGAATGGTTTTCTTCATCAGGTAGTCATTGTTTCAAAGTTCACAGTTGTGAGAAGTTTCAAAGAATGGTATGTTTTGGAGGTTGGTGCAGGACAATAATTTCCATTAGGAAATGGTTCGAAGAGTCATTCCCTAGGGAAAACTCGTTATCTACAATTTGCATTGTGATTAGTGTCATAGGAATGGCCCAATTAGGTGAATGGTCCAGGCTCAGAAATTAGGGACAATTATTCTTCCATGCTTGGGAAGAAGAGTCCAGATATCCCATGGATGATGTTTTTACTTTCAGAGGGCACATGCTCTTCCATATCTCACATATGTGAGTGGGAGAATGGCCCATATGACTCAGTTTGTATCATGATATTGTCGATATCAGATGATATGATTGTTGTGGAGATTGTATATCTCTGGACAGTAGTTGTATGCTACTGTGGTGGATGTAATCCACTGATAGTGACTATGTGTCACTGGTTAGTAGCCGTGTGCTACTAGGAGTGGTTGTGTACCACTTGGTAGTAGTTGTGTACTACTATGGATATACATAGTTGTGTTCTATTGGATGGGATTATTATGATTTCCATGGAGACTATCACTAGTGTTGAAGATGATTTCCAGCTAGATGGATAGTCAGTGTGTTGATGGAAAAACATTCTCCATGCAGAGAATGGTCCAAGCAGGAAAGATTGTTGGTGGATAGACATTCTCCCTGTGGAGAATGGTCCAAGTTGATAGATTGTTGATGTACCATGGACAACTATTCTTCTAGGACATATGTCTAGATTAAAAGAATGGTATGTCTCCTTAAGTTCATAGTAGTGACTAGAGTGGAGAGATTAGTACATGACAAACATTTTCCCTGAGTTCACAGTAGTGGTTGGAGGGAAAATGTTCTAGGACAATCATTCTTCTAGGACGTATTTCAAGATTAGAAGAATAGACCTTGTAGCCCATGGCATGGCTTCCAACATCTGTTGGAACATTTATTCTTCTAGGACATATGTCTAGATTAGAAGAATGGCTCTTGTATCACTTTGTGGAGTGAGTGACTTATTCAACATCATGCCCTATTACTCATATGGAGTACATGTCTTCGACAGATGATGCAGTTTATGCTATTAGATGATATTGATAGTGATGATGTTACTCATGAGTTGATCTACGTGATCATGAGATAACCTGTGTGGATATGATGATGCTATCGGTTGAATGGTATGTTTGTGCTCAACATTGTTGCTTTTAATACCTCCCTAGCTAGGAGGGAGTGTTGATATTATGGTTGTTGCAGGAGGTATTAGCCTCTACATGTAACCTTTGATGAGACTAGAATATTTCAGGAAGTAAGAGAAACCCTAAAGCATTGGATAATAACCCTAGAAGACAAGTCGGCTCAAGAGAATATTTAATATTCAGTTATTAGCCTCCAGAAAGAGAAGTCGACCCAATCAAGTGAGATAGAGTAGTATAAATAGAGTGCGCTAGAGCTCATTTCACACTCACTCACTCACAATTGTATAAGACTAGTGTTGCGCAATTTTTGAGAGGAAGTGCAGCTGCAACTGGGATTTTGGATTTTGGTTGGACTTGGTCTCTTGGTTATGGTTTGGACTTTCTGCTCGGTTTCTGGTTATTCTTTTTTGGTGCACTAGCCTTGGTTGGCTATTGGTCTACTACCGAAATTATTTTGTTTGTCAAGGTTAAGGTGCTCGAGGGTGGCCTTTATGCCTATGGTTGGGTGACAATATTGCTATATTTTCTATGGAAAAACGAGCATATCTCTTTATTTCTAACACCATGAAGGGTTCTAGCCGACATACAATTATAATACTATAAATTTAATAATTCAATATCTAGGGCTTAATATGGGTTTCTACACATAAAATGAGGCTTTGTCTAAGTCTTAACACAAAACTTGTGGTGTACTTGGAATTATCATTTTTTATGGCATTCCCCACCTTAACTAGTGCAATTATCATGGCCTTCACCTATTCCACTCCATCCTTTAGTTTTATAATAATATAAACTTATATTAATAATTATTTTTGCATTCTCCTTGAAATAAGTGCCAATATATAGGAAGGACATGGAAATTCTAAAAGAGTCCTTTTCTAGAGCCTAGTCAAAATAAAGGAAAATTTTAATGATCCATACTTATCTAAAAGTATAGAATCTTTTGTCAGTTTTACCAATTCTTAAAATACTAATTATAAAATATTGGGTGATATTATTTTTTAATAAAAGATTCATAAAGTTTGTATTAGAGTAAAACATTGTGAATCCATTTCATTGAAAGTGTATAGATCAAAATGTATTATTATTCTCTATATTTATTATTTTAAATTTAGTTGAATAAATTTCATATATTATAATAGTTGGATAATATAAATTAATAAAATATAATCATTGTGATTTTAGTAATCAATTATATTATAACTTTGTCTTGTGATCTTTGAATAATGGAAACTAAAAAAAGAATATTATTATTACATCATCAACATTATTATTAGGGAATAATTCTATAATTATAAAGTTATTATTATAATATATGAAAAAGACATAAATATCCAAATCACAATCATTTCACTCATCATATTTAAGTATTTTTGTTTCTAAACATGTTTAATCAACATATTGTATCTTGTTGGCCAACAAACAATTTACCTTGAACATAAACTAAACATTATATGGCATTAATGGTTATAAATTTTTGCGATCACAATCCAAATTAAACGCTTTCATAAAAATAAAGTTAAACATTATATGGCAACTATAAATTTAAATGAGTGATACATATCAAAATTCAATTAAAAATAGATAAATCATTAACAATGTTTGTCATTAACACACTCATATTACATTTTATAAATCAAACAAAAACACCAACAACCACAAAATTATATGAAAAACATAATATACATGAGTGATATACATATGAATATACACGTCAAACATACATCTCAACAAAATATGCAATAAAAATGTCATATATAGATCTCCAGTCAAATATAAAATAATCACTGTAAATGTCAATCAGTACAACGACTAGCTAGGTCCACCACCAGAGCCAGGTGCATCAGTGTCTCTACTACCAAAGGTAGAGCCTCTATCAAGAACAACTATCTCAGAAACAAATGTCGGCAAAAGTGCACTATCAAGTGTCTCTATATCAATATCATGAATATGTGCATCAACAATACCCGATGTGATCATAGTGTCCAAAACATCAAAATCTTGTGACACATGTGGAGGAAGAGGAGGAGGAGGGGGAGGATCAGACGTGGATACAGAATCAAACACATGTGGAGGGAAAACATGAGAAGGAGGAGGAGGATCAAATGTGGATGTAGGTTTAGATGCATGTAGTATGAACCCTCTCAAAAAATTGCATATACAACTCAGACACAAATGGGAAGAATCTCATCCCAGACAAAACAAAGCAATCGTGATCTAATGCATGACAAAAATGTATCAAAAAAACATATGCCCACCTAATCAATCAAGGATCCCGCAATAAACTATCTACAAAATACAACATAGAGAAACTAATGTGCTTCCCATCAGAGATATACTTTGATAGTGATAAGAGGATATAACACATGCACATAATGTCCTCTCTCTGAAATGCACCTATCTGCACAGACCAACACGAACCTAGAAATCTAAAGCCGGAGGAATATCCATACTAACATATCTTTGCACATAAGCCACTTAGGTTTCTCCTACAACACTGGGCGGTAGTGCAAGGAAATGGGGAAAATACACTCCCATCTTAGATAACCCATTGATGAAATAGGCATCCTCCTCCGTGGGATGATACCACATATCGAGAGTGACCCTAAACCCTTATATCGAAAGATCCCAATGACGGATCAATTGTTGCAACAATGAAAAGTTACCCCTAAGGGATGTACCCTCCTAATAAAACTTCAGGAGGCGAATATCCATCAAAAGTTCATGTGTATGCTATGAAATAGGGTCAGGGTAAGCCTCCCTATACCTCTCCCTGGCCTTGCACTCATGCACAAATGCGTATGTCTTGACCTGTCGTTTCCTCGCCTCCTCCTCCTCTCATTGTCGTCGTCTCTGATTCACATACAAATATTTTTAGGCACATATATAAAGATAAAATAAATCGAAATTATAAAACAAATACATATACAAATGACATGTATTTAAAAAAATCCAAAATTAATTTTTCTTTTACAAAAAATCTTTAAAATCAACCTGTGCACCGCCAATAGATCATACACCCCATGATCGGTGCATTATCTCAAAACAACAACATCGGTAATCTATGCATCCCATAGGACTATCTGCACTGACTTAGTTCTTTTAATAACATCGATTCATATCGTTAACAAAGATGCACGACAATGCTAAAATTTATAGCGCACAAATCCACGGTGCCCTTTGTTAAACCGAAATCACTGGTGTGCCATGTCTACTAGAGCACCAACATGTTGTATACCGGTGACATTGTCTTTATGAAACCGATGTGTTTTTTGGACTGATGGGCACCGCTACGCTAAATTTCATTATCGCAGATGAGCCGGTGCAACGTGTTACTATTAGCAGATCGGTACCACCATGATAATGGAGCACCGATGTTTTGTAACTTGGTGTGTTGTAAAGGTTAGAGAAATGGGAGTGAGACATCCAATGAGACACCCCTCTATGAAAATTTGGGCAATATATGTCCCGATTCATTTTTGTATATAGTACCAGTGCATTGGATTATAATGGTTGCACCGCTGCTTTAAATTTTATAAATCATTGTGTTAGCGGTATTGATAGTTAAGTGAAGTGAACTAGTGGGTATTGTTAAACGACACCAGTGCGATTTTTTCGGTGCATGTATTATTTTTTTAAATTATGGCGGTGTGTTTGAACATTGACGTGCCGGGGCATTAGGTTTTAGGTATGCCCCGGTGAAGTTGGTTAAACTTGGTGCACCGCTAGGTTAAATTTGCATATAATGTTGAGTCAACAATGTAGTTAATGAAGTGAAATGTTTTCGTGCGAGTAGAAGCCCATTGTGCGTTAGTTTCAGGGAGTTTCAAAGGATGCACCAGATTGTAAAGGATATAGCACTGGGAACGAGGTGTCTAATGAGATGCCCTGCTATGAAAACTCGAGCAATATATGTCCCAATGTGTTTATGTATATAGTATCAATGCATTGGATTACAATGGTTGCACTGCTATGTTAAATTTTCTAAATTCTTATGTTAGCGATGCCATTAGTTAATTAAAGTATAGTGGTGTGCAATGTTAAACGACACCGGTGCGATTTATTCGATATGTGTATGTTTTTTATAAAGTATGGTTGTGTGTTTGAACATTGATGCATTAGGGTGTTATGTTTTGGGTACAACACGGTGCGGTTGGTAAAACATGGTGCACCACTAGGTTAAATTTTATATATCATTGAGCTAGCGGTGCGGTTAATTAAATGAAATGAACCGGTGCGGGTAGAAGCACATTATGCGCTGGTTTCAGGGAATTCCAAAGGATGCACCACTTTGTTTCTAATAATTCATCGTAGTGTGATTGCTTGAAAGAAATCGGTGCATACATGTATATATGAGTCGCACCAGCAACAATGTTCATTGTTTATTTAACACAGTACACGCTACTTTAGGGTGAGTCGAACCGTTAAGGTGCACCGTGAGAAATTGAAAAAATAACAAATTTCAAACTAAATTTTAATTTTGATTGGATGAAAATGCAAATCGGAAGGTAATAAATGATTTACCTGGTCTCTTTTGTCCTAATAAAGTAGGGTTGTACCGTTGAGATGAAATGAAAATTTGTGGTAATTTCCAAAATTTGGAAATGTGTGGAATCCACCAATGGAACTATTTAAGTCAATGTAGAGCACTGAAAACAAGGTGCCTTAGGAAGAAAGGTTAGCATCAGTGCTTGCTTAACAGTTTAGAAGCACAGGATGCACTATAACAATGAAAATTGATTTGGTAAATTTTTTTATTTACCCTACTTCGATGCACCATTTGACATTTAGGCACATCAGGGAATAATATTCAACGACACCAGTGTGGTTTATTTGGTGCATATAATTTTATTATAAACTATACCGGTGTGTTTAAACATTGACACTTTGGGTCATTATGTTTTGGGTGGAGGATCGGACATGGATACAGGTTCAAACACATGTGGAGGGGAAACATGATGATGAGGAGGAGGAGATTCAGATGTGTATGCAGGTTGAGACGCATGTGGCATGAACCCTAAAGAAATAGTGTATACAACTTAGATGTGAATGGGAATAATATCATCACAGATAAAACAAAGAAACGATGATCTAATGCACGACAAAACTGTCTCAAAAAACAATCTGCCCACCTGATCAATCGAGGCTCCTGCAATAAACTATTTACATAATAGAACATACAGAAACTAATGTGCTTCCAAACAGAGCTATATTGTGACAGTGATGAGAGCATATAACACAGGAACCTAACATCCTCTCGTTGTAATGCACCTATCGACAGTTGACCACCACGAACCTAGAACTCTGAAGCTGAAGGAATATTCATACTAACATATCTCTGCACATATGCTAGTTGGGTCTCTTTTGCAACATTGGGTGATAGCAAGAGGAAATGGGGAAAATACACCCCCCTCCTAGACAACCCATTGATGAAATAGACATCTTCCTTCATGGGATTATACCACATATCGGGACCGACCCTGAACCCCTATCTCGCATGATCCCAATGATGAATCAACTACTATAAAAATGTAGAGTTCCTACTAAGGGATGTACCCTCTCGATAAAACTTCAGGAGTCCAATATCCATTAAAAATTCATGTGTATGTTGTGAATAGGGTGAGGGTAAGCCTCCATGTCCCTCTCCCTAGCCTCCCACCCACGCACAAATACATACGTCGCGACCATTCGCTGCCCCGCCTCCTCCTCCTCTCGTTGTCATTGTCTCTGATTCACATAAAAATATTGTTAGGCACATATATAAAGATAAAATAAATTGAAATTATAAAACAAATACATATATAAATGTCGTAGTCTAAACGTTCTACGAAATTACTCTTTTCTGGAAATATTTTTTGGGCACAAAAAATAGTGATTTCATGTAGATTTATGTCATTGGATTCTAGAGAAAAAATACGTTTCATAGAACAATTAGATAAAGCTATATAAATGACATGTATTTAAAAAAATCCATATTTTTTTTTTTGTAAAAAAATCTTTAAAATCAATCGGTGCACTGCCAACAGGTCATAGGCCCCATGGTCAATGCACTATCTCAAAGCAATATCACCGCTAAGTTTTGAATCCCATAGGACTATCTACACTGACTCAGTGTTTTTAAGAACACTGATTCATCTCATTAACAAAGACGCACTGCAACACTAGAATTTATAGCGCACAAATCCATGGTGCCCTTTGTTAAACTGAAAGAACCGATGTGCCATGTCTACTAGAGCACGGACATGTTGTCTATCGATTATATTGTCTTTACGACATCGATACGTTTTTTGGACTGATGGGAACCACTCAGCTAAAATTCATTATCGCAGTTGAACCAGTGCAATGTGTAACTATTAACAGACCGGTACCACCGTGATAATGAAGCATCGACGTTTTGTACCTCTGTGCATTGTAAAGGTTAGAGCACTAGGAATGAATCATCCAATGAGATGACCCGCTATGAAAATTTAGGCAATATATATCCTAGTGTGTTTCTGTATACAATACCAGTGTGTATGATTACAATGGTTGCACCGCTACATTAAATTTTATAAATCGTTATGTTAGTTGTGTCGATAGTTAAGTGAAGTGAACTGGTGGGTAATGTTAAATGACACCGGTGCGGTTTATTCAATGCATGTAATTTTTTATAACTTATGACAATGCGTTTGAAAATTAATGTGTCGGGGCGTTACGTTTTGGGTACACCCTAGTGCAATTGGTTAAAATTGGTGCACCACTAGGTTAAATTTTCATATAAAATTGAGCTAGTGGTGTAGTTAATGAAGTGAAATGTTCCAGTGCGGTTAGAATCCCATTACACATCAGTTTCGAGGAGTTCTGAAGGACGCACCATGTTGTAAAGGATAGAGAACCGGGAACGAAGCATCCAATGGGATGCCCTGCTATGAAAGTTTGGGCAATATATGTCCCGATGCATTTATGCATACAGTACCGGTGCATTGGATTACAATGGTTGCACCATTATGTTAAATTTTACAAATCCTTATGTTATCAGTGTTGTTATTTAATTGAAGTATAGTGGTGCATAATGTTAAATGACATCGGTGTGATTTATTCGGTACGTGTATGTTTTTTATGAAGTATGGAAGTGTGTTTGAACATTGATGCACTAGGTATTTGTGTTTCGGTTACACCCCAGTGTGGTTGGTTAAAAGTGGTGCACCGCTAGATTAAATTTTATATATCATTGAGTTAGTGGTGCGGTTAATGAAGTGAAATGTACCGGTGCGGGTAGAAGCACATTGTGCACTGGTTTTGGGGTGTTTTGAAGGATGCACCACTTTGTTTCTAATAATTCATCGTGGTGTGGTTGCTTGAACGAAATCGGTTCGTACATGTATATATGATTTGCACCGACGATGGTGCTCACTATTTATTTAACACAGTATGCACCGCTTTAGGGCGAGCCAAACTGTTTAAGCGCACCGTGTGAAATTAAAAAAAATCACAACTTTCAAACTAAATTGTAATTTTTATTAGATGAAAATGAAAATAGGAAGGTAATAAATAATTTACTCGGTTTCTTTTGTTCCGATGAGGCATGGTTGCACTGTCGAGATGAAATAATTTTTTTTGGTAATTTCCAAAATTTGGAAATGTGTGGAATCCACCAATGGAGCTATTCAAGTCGATGTAGAGCACCGGAAACAGGGTGTCTTAGGAAGAAATTTGAGCATCAATGCTTGCTTGACAGTTTGGAAGCACGAGATGCACTGTAACAACGAAAATTGGTTTGGTAGTTTTTTATTTTATTTACCCTACTTCAATGCTCCTTTCAACATTTAGGTGCATCGGGGCGTAATATTCAATGACACTAGTGTGGTTTATTCGATGCATATAATTTTATTATAAACTATGGAGGTGCATTTAAATATTGACGTTATGGGGTGTTATGTTTTGGGTATGCCCCGGTTCGATTGATTAAAATTGGTGCACCGTTAAGTTAAATTTTATATATCGTTGAGCTAGTGGTGTGGTTAATGAAGTGTAATGTGTCGGTGCGGCTATAAGCCCATTTTGCGTTGGTGTCGGGGCATTACGAAGGACACACTGCTTTGTTTTTTTGGTAATTTATTGCGTTGTGCTAGCTTGAACAATATTTTTCCAGACACATATGGATGCACCTACAACGGTGCTCATTGTGTATTTAACACAATACACACCGCATCGGGGCAAGTTGAACCATTCAAGTGCACTGCGTAAAATTGAGAAAACAAATTAAAAAATGCCAAATTTCAAGCTAAATTGTAATTTTGATTCAATGAAAATGAAAATAGGAAGGTAATAAATAATTTACCTACTTTGTTTTGTCTCAAGGAGGCATGGTTTCAACGTTGAGAGGAAATGAAAATTTGTGGTAATTTCCAAAATTTGGAAATGTGTGGAATCCACCAATGGAGTTACAAGTCAATGTAAAGCACCGAAACCATGGTGTCTTAGGAAAAAAGGTGAGCATCGATGCTTGCTTGAGAGTTTAGAAGCACGTGATGCACTGTAACAATGAAAATGAGTTTGGTGATTTTTTTTTAATTTACCCTATCGCGGTGTTCCTTTCGACAGTTAGACGCACTGGTGTGTGTTGTTCAAGTTGCTCAACGACATCGATGTTATTTATTAGGTGAATGTAATTTTATTATAAAGCATGGCAGTGCTACTTGAACATGGATGCACCAGGTAATTATTGTTCATGTACGGTCCAATGCGTAGAAGCCTTAAAGGCACACCGAGTTAAAAAACCTCTGCAACAACCTACGGCCACATGCCTTCGCTATAAACAATGATGGAATGTTTGAACATTTAAGTACTGATGTAGTATTTTTTATATGTGCATGTTCCATAAAGGCACGCCAAAGAAAAAAAACTCTGCAAAAACCGTCAACCACCTGCCTCCGCTAACAACCTCTGGTATAAACAACTAAGGGAAGAATTTTTCATGGAGGTTCTGTAAAAACCTTCACAATAAGTGTTCTCCTTGTAGTGTTTTCTGTGTGAATTGAGAGACATTGTTGGTTAAGTGTTCTTAGAAGATAGAGAAAATCAAAGGGATGGCATCCTGCTATGGGGAAAATCCCCCTAATCTGGGTCTAGCGACTAGGCATAGCCTTGCCACCCTAAAAGATAGAAAATCTTTTATTCTACCCCAAACAAAACACAACCTTACGATAATTAATGGAAGAGAAAGAAGAAAGAAACATGTACCTTAAATACTTACGACTAATGTCGATCCCTTCTGATTGTTATCTGTTCCAAGACTACAGGCATCCTCCCAAAGCTGGCCTGAAACAATGCTACAGAACAAGCTAGGACAACATATGCTTAATTATCAAGATTATCTAAAGAGTTAGTTATTCATGAAAAAATTCATAAACATAAACAGATAAACATAAAGATTTAGGACAAGAACTTTTTTCTTTTATTAATAACAAAATTAGAAGTTACAACCTGAATTTTCCTAGCGTCGCTCCATGAATCTTCCTCTAATTTGTCTCCAAGTGCACTATTCCCAATACAATCCTCACCACCAACAAGCCTATACAAGGGAAAGGGATGGATGGTATAAGGAGGATGGATGGAAGGGAATGTTGAAGCTAAAACTCAGAGTAGAATGCAGAAAGCTTGGAATACAAGGGAGAAAATTTGGCAGAGTTATCTTGCCTCTAGTTTGATATGTCCAAATGACCCCCCTTGGGCCCTTTTTATATGAGAAAATGATGGTTAATTCATTTCCATAAGGGCTACAAGAGGTAAGATGGTTGCAAAATATAATATAGCCCGTAAACTCTGTCGGAAAGCGCAGATTTTATATTTTTTTGTCACTTTTTAGAGTACATACATGATTTTAGTAGTGCAGCAAGCATATGTACATGTTATTTCGAGCATCCAGCTAGCATACGTACATGCTCTGCATATGTAACAGGGCGCGTATGCCATACAAAAAGTTATTTTTTGAGAAGAACTCCATCAAAAAGGTTTGGCAGATGTATGAATGAGTGGGCCAACATCAAGGATGCATAGAAGTGGAATTTTGAGTTATAACAGATACCCCCTAATGTGTGAGGTCAGAAGACAAACTGATGGTTGAAATACATTACAACATCATTTAATAAAGTGGGAAAGCACTAGTTGATTAAACCCAAGCAAGTATCTGTGAGTGCGCCATCTACAAATAAGATAATAATAATCACCGAGGAAGGCATTCCCATGCTTGGGACAAACTAAGCATGGTTGCCAATCAAGTACACTGTAGATCCATGTCATATATATAGTAATCATGGATACATGACCAATGTGTATGCCAATATAAAGTGTATTTGTGAATAATACACAATGGATCTACATCTCAAAATCATCAAAATATACAATGTAATAAAAATCTTCAGGAGGCATTAATGCATGTGGCTGGAAATGATAACTTCATAACTCGAGAAATAGCTTCAAGATATCCAAAACACGGGTAGGAGTATAATACTCACTACTCTAAGGTCTTCGACAAGACGTCGTGGAAATACTAGAAGACCTTGATCATCGGGCACCAAACTTCATTGATTATGGATGTGAACTTGACAGGACTCTCATGATAACCGATTCATGAAGGTCAAGAGACTTATCACAGAATGGCCAAATTGGGTTGCAATACTTCCCCTTGGACAAGAGCACGACAAATTAAAAAACTCAGGAAACATGGTATTGACACAAGTCCATGGCACAAGAGGCACCACAAATTCTCCATGTGTTGGGAAGAGTAACCAAATGGAGGAGGACACAACTCTATGTAACGAGAACAACTTCTTAAGGCCATACTAGATCCCAATGCTTGTAGAAAAAATAGAAGGATGTGCTCTATCTAAGGGTGACTAGATTGCTACCAACAAAAGAGAATGTTTCCCCATCCCCTCTTTTTGGAATATTTTATTTTTTGTCTTTTTCACGTATTTAACGAGATTGGAAAAGAATAAAAGAATGCTACGTTACAAAGGAGGAACGAGTTTCACAGGAAATAAAACTGGTTCAAAGTGCATGGAACAAACTGATGTTCAGTGCAAGGAAATATGTGAAGGATAAGAACACTCGAGAAAATTCCTCCATGGGTCAAGGTGTCAGATCGCAAGGGAGAAAATGCTACAAGGCTTGCACCTAAGGAATGCTCTAAAGGTTCAATAATAGCAACATGAAGCCAACATTAGGCCAAAGATGCAAGGATGAGATATGCAATGCGATTACAGAATGACACAATGGGACTCCTTCCATGTAAATTTTTACGAGCCCAGAGAAGGTAAGCTCGATGCTTTTTTACTTTTAGAGAGTCTGAAAACACTAAAAGAAGACTCCAGAGTTATCTTTTTCCTAAGGTTAGTCTCCAGGGCCCAAAAACGAATAAAATCATACCAAGGAGAACTCTTCTGGTCACTAGGGCCAGAGTATTCATTTTCCGTACTTAGTCCAGTTGATCTAAAAAAGGTTTAAACTTATATCGAAAGGACGTCTCTTCAAAACCATTTTAATGAGTGTGACAGAGACATGACCATTCGGCTATATTTTCAATTTTAAGGAGTCTGAAAAAAGATTAACTATGGACTCATCTCCTTTTCGTAATTTAGTCCCCTGAACCCGAAAAGTATAAAACATAACTTAGGATAACTCTCTCGGCGAGACATGTCTCCCAAGGTGTACATTTTTCCTCGGTAATCCATTGGGCGGAAAAAGGATTAAACTTATGCCAAATAGATATTCCTTCTGGACCAATTAACGAGTGTGAAAGGAACAAGGTCACTCAACAATTGTTTCTTGTTTAGGGAGTCTAAAAAGGGCTTAAAGAAGACTCCAAGGGTTTTCCTTTTACGTAAATAATCTCCAAGGCCCGAAAAAGAGATAATCCAAAACCAGAGAGAATGACCCTTTTTCCTAAATTTAGTCCCTCGGGCCCTAAAAAGGGTTAAAATTACACCTAAGAATACTCTCCTAGTGAACCGTATCTCCTAGGGCATACCGTTTTCGTAAAAATAGCCATTTGGACCGAAAAAGGGGTAAACTATCGTGAGACATATGTGCCTTCAAATTTCACTTTGACGAGCGTGAAGGGAAACAAGATCACTCGGCTATATTTTCAATTTTAGAGAGTTTGAAAAGGGATTAAAAAAGACTCCAAGGGGGGCTCCTTTTCTTAAGTAATCTAAACAAGATAAAAAAGGATAAATAATTCTTGTTAGATGTCTCTTTCAAAGTTTAAGTGAGCTTGAAATACAACAAAACATGCTATTAGGGAGTCCCTTGGGTATAGGCCATAAAAAATATGAAGAAGAATAATAAGGCTTTAGCACAAAGTCATGGCGGGACTAAACGTGCCTCCCATGCTTATGAAGTACTTCGGCATGGGCACCAAATGGAAAACAAGGTTCTAACTATGATGCCCATGGAAGGAAGGCTCTACCACATAAGTTACGACACACTTATTATCAAGGAAGGTTAGTGTCGCAATTAAGTGGGGTCGATCCTAAGGCCAAATGAAATAGGAAACGAATAATTCAAAAATGCAAGTAGGGAAAAATCTAACCTATATTCTAGTTTCAAGGTCAATACCTGCTAGAACGGATCAATATGATGAACAAATGTCAAAGAAAAAATGTCTCCAAGATCCTGCATATAAGTCAATAACACTCATCCAGAAATTAATAAATCTAATATAGATAGAAACTTTGGAAAATAAGAGGTGATATTGAATACAAAACTTGAAAACAACAAACTTGGACTGTACAATATGGTACAAGGCACCACACAACCTTATGTCTCATGCATAGTATTGGTTCAAGTAGAGCCTGCTTCTAGGCTCTGACCAAGAGTCTCTTTGATAGTCAACCTGGAAAGTCTCCCAATAGTGAAGAAAACAGAAACCACAACGTAAGTCTTCCCACAATATATAATCCATAGTCATGGCTTCAAGGATAGCTTCATCTGAAGGCAATTCAATATCCTAGAAATCACGGGAATGAGGAGGGTTGACAATCCAAAAGGGGAAAGCAAACTAACCATATTCCATATGACGATGGAGGTTCTGGCCAGGACCGATAGAGTCTATCATGGAAAAATCACAAGAATAAAGGCTTGAGGATCTACAAACAACAAGATCAGATTCAAAAGGAAACTCAAGATCACTCAGACCAAGAGGGGGAAGCAAGGGCTCCCATGCCCCCATTGGATAAACCAATGGATCAATTGTTGAGACCGAGTCTCTAGAAGGAAAACATTGTTGAACAAGTTCCTACTCAGGAGAAATTGAACATCGAGGATAAGATGCCACATAATTTACCTATGGCGAGGTAGAGTCTACATGAATAGTAGGAACATATAAAGGGGCAGCCTGAACTAACGATGAATTAGGATGATGATTATCAGATTCCAGATGGTCAATAATGACAATGCTTCCATTGTGAGGGAAATGCATCACTCAAAAGAGCATAAACACCACAACGTTCATAGCATATGCATAATCACACTCGAGAAGCATATTGAAATCTAACATGCCTTGCACCACTATAACATCGACAAAGACAATATTCCCACCTAATGAGATAGGAAACTAAGGAAGAATCCCCAAATACTCACTAGGACATCTATCAAAATCCAACAACTCATGCGAAGCAGACACAAGCTCAGGAGAACCCAAATCTTGCCAACCTGAGGAGGATAAAATACTTGCGGAGGATCCTTCATCTACAATATATCGGTAAATGTTTTTTGAATTAATTTCAATCCTTATTTGAAAAGGTGAAAAAGAAAGAATACAAGTCTCAACAAGTTCATTCCAATCAAAGGAAACCATCCTAGGGCTTGGATGGGGTGTTCTCAAAGTGAGCAGAATGCCCCCTTGTTCTGAAAGTACTGAATTGGAAATGTTAAAAACATACTCGTTCGACACATCACTCCCCATCGGAAGAGTGGGATCAACCAAATAGTGCATCGGTGTGACCACTTTGATAGAATCGACATTCTCCAAGAGAAGAGTGGGGTCAGCCGAAGATTTCATCGGCGTGACCACATTGGTAGATTGGACACTCTCCAGAGAAGAGTGGGATCGATCAAAGATTGCATCCGCAAAACCACTTTGGTAGACTGAAAACTCTCCAAGAGAAGAGTGGGATCGGATGAAGATTGCATCGACATAATCGCTTCCTCAACCACTGGCTGAATAGGCTGTAAGACAACATGGTATGAAGGTGCATCACCCCCAAAAAGAGGAGTGGGATCGACCAAAGATTGCATCGGCATGACCACTTCGTCAACCAAAGGATGAGTAGATTGCGGGGAAACCAAAGAAGACTCGGAATCATAAGAGCTTGCAGACATGGACCACAATATTCGTGCCTCTGGAATTCCATGGCACATATGAGTAAGGTGATCCCCCTTGCAAATATTACAAGGGAACTTAGGCTTACATCCTATCCATCTAGGTTTCTCAACAAAATCAATTGCCCCAACATGACTAGCAGTGGTTGGTTGCTTGTCTTCAACATGGCTCGCAGAGGTTGTTGATAACTCTCCAACATGATTAGAAGAGGTTGGTTGTTGAATTATAGTATGACTCGCAGTGACTAGGTTCGTTCCCCTAACTTGACTTGCAGTGGTTGGTTTCACATCTCCAATATGATTAACAGAGGTTGGTGATTGGTCGATAACATGACTTGCAGAGGATACATACCTATCTCCAGTATGACTAGAAGTGACTGGAAGTTTTCCCTCAGCATGAATTACAGAGGCTGGGTGATTACCACCAACATGACTTGCAGAAGCTAGGTGTTGGTATTCAACATGACTTGTAGAGGTTGATGACCTATCTCCAACATGACTTGCAGAGGTTGGTGATTTCTTCTTCATATTCTTCCCCTATCTATTTCGTTTATACTTTCAGTTACTAGTAGCTAGACTTTCACAAAAGAATGAAGAAGGAAGCGAAGAAGACTTTGTTTATGAAGGAACATAAACATGATTCCCATGACATAAGGTGCTTAACTGAGAAGTGTTAAGAGAATTAGGGACATTTGGAATGGTACCCAACCAAACCGGTAGTCCCACAATAAACCCAGGAATGTACAATATGGCCATCAAAGGGACGCCAACATTTCCAAAGAAAGGAAAATCACAAGAATCCCCTTGCTAAGGGATTCCTTGGTCGGTATCATCAGTAAATTTGGCCATGAAGATATTATGCACAGGTTCTTCCCTTGCAGGATCGTTCAAGTCTTTAAAAGTATCATACACTGACTCTAGTAAATAAGTGGTATAAAATATACGCCTATAAGGAGGAAGCTCCACGTTTCTAAGCAGAAGACCCAAAATTACTCATGACCGATGAAGTGGGAATTCTACCACCTTAGGTCAGAGACCCAAAGAAATGACTGACTAACTCAATGTGGAAAACTAGGGAGCACAAAACACACCACTAAGAAGAAAATCCTAAAAATATACAAGCCAAACAAACGACCCTTATGAATGCTTCCAACCCAAGGAGATGAAGTCTTGGTCATCCAAATCATTCACAAAGACAAACGATTGGCCAGGAGAAGCAGTTACCCAAACCTTCGACCGGCGGTTCCTTCAAGTGTCTCCTAGAGAGTACAAAGTCTTCCCCATGTACTGTGATACACCCCTCGTAGTCACCTATGTGTCAACCTATATAATGGAAACTATCCCACCAACTTGTAATAAAAAACCATGGGGGTACAGTTGACAACCAGGTGAGTGTATGGGAAAGGCAACTAAGCCCAAAGCTCCTCCCGAGGCCTGAAACACAACATGGACAAAATCACTCTTAGAGTACCTTGGACAAATCCAAGTGTCTCAGAGGTATGACATAAGTCAATCAAGTAATGCTACATGATTCACCCCCAATACACACTCTCCCAAACGCTTTGTCGGGATCAAGAGTGGATATCTCTGTCATCGTCCTCCATGAGGCCTCATGTTTAACTCCTGTGTTAGAGGAGCTTCCTGTATTGAGTAATTACAAAGTGATTTTTTCACACCCTAGCACAGACACATAAGTTAAGTTTGGGTTGGTATGAAACAATGCTACAGAACAAGCTAGGACAACATATGATTAATTATAAGGAGTATCTAAAGAGTTAGTTATTCATGAAAATATTCATAAACATAAACACATAACCATAAGTACCTAGGACAAGAACTTTGTTCTTTTATTAATAACAAAATCAGAAGTTACAACCTGAATTTTGCTGGCATCGCTCCACGAACCTCGCCTAGGTTCCTCTACTTTGTCTCAAAGTGCACTATTCCCAATACAATACTCACCACCAATAAGCCTATACAAGGGAAAGGGATGGATGGTATAAGGAGGATAGATGGAAGGGAATGTTGAGCATGAAACTCAGAGCAGAATGCAGAAAACTTGGAATACAAGGGAGAAAATTTGGCATAGTTCTCTTGCCTCTAGTTTGATATGTCCAAATGACCCCCCTAGGGCCTTTTTTATATGAGAAAATGATGGTTAATTCATTGCTAGAAGGTCTAAAGGAGGTAAGATGGTAGAAACACCTAAGATAGCCCATAAAATCCATCGGAATGCACTTTTTAGAGTACACATGAGCTTTTAGTAGTGCAACAAGCATATGTACGTAGGATTTCAGGCATGCAACTAGCATATGTACGTGCTCTGTATATGCAACAAGGTGCGTATGCCATACAAAAAGTTATTTTTTTATAAGAACTCCATCAAAAAGGGTTGTCAGATGTATGAATGAGTGGCCCAACATCAAGGATGCATAGAAGTGGCATTTTGAGTTATAACACATCCCAAGAGTCCGAAGGACATGGAAACTCAAGCTCTGTGGCCACTTCTGTCCATTTCCAATTCTGCATAATATTGTTGTAAAAGTGTATAAGGAGAACCAATAGTCCTTTCTCTCTTTTCATGTTGTAACTTGATGGTTCTAGTAAAATGTTCAAGAAATTTATATTTTGTATGCACTCGATGACTCATTCAAGAGGCTTTTTTTTTTCTCTGACAATTTATGCTGTTGAGATTGATAATCACCTTGGATATTTTATAGGCTTTTGAATTGTAGAGTCTGATTGTTAAAGGGTGGAGTCACAATAAACCCTCTAAGGTCTAGTTTTTTCTTTAAATGGCTCGAGTTGAGGAATTATTACAATTACTGAACACTCTAATACTCTTTATTTTCGACAATATGGTCACAACTGAAAAATAAACTCTTCAATCTATTATGACTTGTTTGCAAGTTTTGTAAGCCAAAATAGAACTGCTTCAAATTCATACTCAACTTCTTCATGATCAACTTCAACAAAAACATCTTCAACATTTTGAACTAGTCCTTGTTCAGAACAACCCTCTTTTCAATGATGATGAGGATGACGATGATTAAGATCAACAACTAATGCAAAAACAACTCAGTGAGACAACTTTAGATGCAAGTGTAGATGAAGATAAAGTTGTGCATGAATAAGTTCATCTTTCTCTTTCCAAGTCAATCATCATTAGACCTTGGGAAGAAATTAGAAACAATAAGCATAGAACAAGTATCGAATATGAAAAGGAAGTGACCAAGTTCATATTCTGGATTATACAAAACCAATCTAGTTCCAAAGTTTTATATCGCTTCAAGAAATTTCATATTCACTTGCTCCAGTTCAAGAGTAGATTCATAAATGCTAACATTTTCAGTGAGTTGGCCATATGGAATATCAATGTTTTGATCTTCATCATTGAGAGGATTGTGGAAAGCATAATAATCTTTCACACAGATGTTCCAAATGCAAGAAAAGTGCAAGAGTAAAGAACCACTATGGGTGGATTGCTTCTTGGTAATGGCCATCAGTAGCCAAGAAGATATATCGGTCATATCGAAGAATTCATTCTCGCATATTGATGCATATTTCAATGGAAAGATTTTCATCCTCTCACCTTGTACTTGATAGGGGGGGAATACTATCAGTGATTGATAGTCAAGCTTCAAGTTTGGAAGTTCTATGAATCAAGCAAGAACAAGTGAGCCGACATCATAACCATCAACATGATTTGGTTTGTGGTTTTCCTTAAACCACGATTTAGTGGAAGACTTTTAGCTTTTGCTAAACAAGAATTTGTGTTCATCTTTAAACCTTTATTTGAGAGAACTTCCAATTAGTAAAAGAAATCAACTTGCATCAACTTATAGCTAAATTAGGAAATGTTTTGGAAACTATTGAGCCTTAGAGCCAAGTTCTAGGGTTTGTGGTCTTCCTTAAACCACCACCACCATTTAGTAGAAGACTTTCAACTTTTGTTAGACAACATTTTGTGGTAATATTTAAACCTCTATTTGATAGCACTTTCAATTAGTAGAAGACATCAACTTACATAAACTTTTAACTAAATTAGGAAATGTTCCAAGAACCATTTAGCCTTAGAGCCAAGTTCCATGGTTTATGATCTTACTTAAACCATCACTACCATTTAGTAGAAGACATCAACTTCTGCTAGCCATTTAGTTTATGGTCATCCAAAAACCACCAGATTCAGAAAGCACATTCAACCATTAGCAGTTATCCATTTCCATATTTCGATGGTCTGCTTGGGCTCACATACACCCCTTCAGATTAAGCGGGGGGAGGATTTGGAAACCTAATCCATTAGGGTTATGGTATTCCTCACTTGATAAGGAATATGAAAATACAAGTGATAGGAACCGTCATTGGGAATCCAAGAGACCTCTTTGCAAGACGAATCCAAAGATCTTGATCATGTATTTATATGTGTATCATATGAATGAAAAACATTCCACATTTATCTACATTCGTGTGCATTCTAACACTTTCAAAATTGAGCAAAGTGAGAATGAAAAAAATCCTTTCCTCCATACCTGGACAATGGGGGCATATTTGGTGTTTCAATCTCTAAAGAAAAAGTTCGTGAAAGTGACGTCGTTATGATTCAATTTGTTATAATGGAGAAAATGAGTCGTTGCATCACAACATTCACCAAAATTTAGAGTTCGGGTCTAGGTTGGTGGTGGTTGAACCGAATTCAATGCAAGTTGTCTTTCTTTGTGTCTGTACGATGTCGCGTCTATAGAGAGACATCACCAAGAGAACTGGTTGTAGAGACGGTCGCTTGGAGCTAGCCACTAAGAAAGTGGACAGAAAACAATCACTGGCATGAAACCAAGGCCGATTGTTGAAATAAGATCTAGTCGTCGACGGTAGATTGGGTGTCGAAAAAAAGGCAAATCATTGACCCTTTAAACTACACCCAATATTATTTTATGTTTGATTTTTTACTCAATATATGATGCATTTATTTTATCGAACCCTTTTGTGATTAATGTAAAATTAATTTTATTGAAACTTTTTTATAGTTAATGTAAAATTGCAATTTTTACAATTTTTTTATATGATATTTTTTACATATAAATATTTACCTTAAGACCATTTAGCAATAGAAAATGTATTTGTTTTATGAAAGAATTTTACATGATCTTAAATGGAATTCTCCACGACAAATAAAATCCATTAAGTTATACATTATCTTTCACCATCCAACTCGATCATCATATAATTCGAAATTTTATAATCCATCATTAAAATTAATTAACTTAAAATTCAAAATCAAATAATTTATAATGTGAACAATTTATAATCCAAAGTTTTAGACACACCCAAATTTAACTTAGTCGTAAAAAAAGGAAACGTCTTCCCCCTACTAGAAATACTTCCACTTAAGAGTATACCAGTGTCCATACCTTTAAAGAACTCTTATTTTAAAATAATATTATATTCAAACTAAAAATTATCATATATTTGAAAGTTATAATATTTAAAATAAAAATATAATTTTTTGATGATGATAATGATGAAGATGATGAATGTCCACTGAGACAAAATTGATCTATCGAACCTTAAGAGGGTAAGTGATTACTTGCGATTCTTTAGAATTTTGTTTAAGTTCTTGAAAAGCATTAAGATAAACTTTCCAATATCACCATAGTTTTGTTGAGTTAAGAGGTTAGGAAGGTTGGTAGTGTGACAAATATTTTGAAAATGAGATCTAATCTGGGTATAGGCTGGACAATCTAAGAGAAAGTGATTTTCATATTCAACCTTATTAGTGTCACAAAGGTGACACACTCTTTCATCCCATGACGTTTTAGGAATTGATCAACGCCCAGTTTCACTATGGAGCTCGTGAGAATTTGTTCTTATCTTAGTAATGCTTATTTTGTTCTTTACACTTGTCAAAACATATAGATAATTTTGATCTTCTAGATTATAGTTGATTACATCTTTATAGTACCTTAATTTTCTTTTTTCCTCTAACTCTTTATCACACCACATTTTATCCTTAAATTTTGATTTGATGATATTTTTAATAGTATCTTTATTCTGCAAAATGGTGTCTTCCATGATTCCCCAATAGTTTATCCAATATCAGGCATCTTTATGTCATTCTCGCTTGAGTCGATAGTGGTTACAACTCGAATTTGAAGCAATTTTAGGAAGCCTCTTGTCTTCCATGTTGTTTAACTTGTTCTTATAAATTAGGTATTTAGTCATAGTCGTGCTCTCAATGGGGGAGAGGCTTGTTTCTAAGAGGAGGATGGGATAGGGAGTATTTCCTTTAATTTTGAGAATATAGGTTATCAAATTCTTTTGTATTTGCTCTATCTTTCTCCGGGATTCACGAGAGATACTACAACCCTAGACTTCACATCCGTAAAGAATAACAGGTGTAACAAGGGTCTCAAAGAGGAGTTTCTTCTTATCCCAACTCCAAAGATCGGATGATTTACAATTGTTTTCAAACTCATAATAAGTTTTCCATCCCCCAATAATCCTTTTCTCAATGCTATAATTCTAGTTGAGTTTGTGGTGAATATCAATTCCAAGATATTTGTATGAAGTCACATCCTCCAAGTTTTTGTTGTCATGTACGAAGGTATCATAATGATCTTATTGGATTTAATAATCATGACCTTAGTCTTATCAATATTAACAATCATACCCATATTGGAGAAAAAATCATTGAGGATTCTTAGTTGGTTTTCAAGATCATGGAGACTCCTTTCCATAAGAACGATATCACCGACATAAAGAAGAAGTTTGATGACTATGCCAGTGAGAGAAGGGCCGACACAACCTGCTTTTTCCAAGCAATCTTCTAACTTGTCAATGTATATGCCAAAAAGGGTAGGGGGCAAGGGACAACCTTGTTTGACTCCAATATTGCAGTTAGTCTCTTTTGACCAGCCCTCGGTGTTTTTAAACTTATCAATAATGTTCTCATACATCCTTATTGCAACAACCCTCAACTCAAGAGACACTTTTATCTCTTCCAACCTATTCCAAAGGTTTTTCCTAGGAACCATGTCAAAATCTTTTCTAAAGTCAACAAAACAAAACAAAAAAGATTGGTTTTAGTATTGTGGAACTCCTCTGCAATGATCCTAAAGGTAACAAGATGGTCCACCGTTGAATAACACCTCCTAAAGTCGACCTGGCATTTAACTCTTTTATCGTGAATTTCTATCCAAAGGCTAATCGTCTTTTCCAAAATAATTCCATAAAGCTTGGCTAAAATAGGGCTAATCATAATGGTCCTATAATTAAAGGGAATATTTCTATCCCCATTTTTAAAAATAGGAACAATGAGGCTTTGCGTCCATGGTTTAGGGAAGCCATGCTTGGTTGCTAAATTGAAGAGCTTGTGTATGTGAGGGATAATGATAGGCCCTCCGATTTTAAATTTTTTAGCTTGGTAGCTTTCAATGTCCTTAACTTTCCCATTTGCAAGCCGCTTAACCCCAAACTCTATGTTATCTAAAGCAAAAACTTCATCCTCTGTAGGGACAATAGGAATGGTGTCCATGGTATTAGGGAACTCGTAAATACTTTTAAGGTAGGAATCCCAGTCCCTTAAGGGAATCATATTATTTTCTTTAGTATTGTGGTTTAGAATTTGGCTCCAGAACTTCTTAGGATCCAACTTAGATAGTTGTGAAAGTTGTTCTTGCCTTTTATTGATACAATACCTTTTTTTTTCTTTTAATTAGGGGGTTGTACATATTGATCTTGTCGAGTTTTAAGGAATCATTAGAAGCATCCCTAATGGATTTCCTAGAAATTTTACATTCTTTATCATACCAAGGTTGGTCGTTCTATTATTCTTTTTACAAGACACCTCGAAAGAGAACTTGTTAATAGAAGTGGAAAGGCTAGTTGTAAAATTATGATAGAGTTCTTCAATGTTGCCCTTATAAGTTATGAGATTTAATTTACTATTTAAATCCTTTAAGAAAAGGTCAACTTTGCTTTTGTCAAAGCGCAATATCCTTTGATTATCAAAATTCTCTTCAATGACACTTATGTGCATGACAAAGTTTAGAGTTGGGGTTAAAGGTTTATGATCTGACTCTGGTTCATGGTCATTTAAAAGGTCAAAAGTTGTTATTTGGTTGGAAACGGGGATGTCAGATATCACATAATCTACGACACTACTACCTAGCCCATGAATACAAGTCATCTGGTTTGAGTTTGGCCACTTTATTACTCCATTGCAAATTATTAGGTCTTGAGAGTTGCAGAGCTTGACCAACTCAGTACCAAACAAATTCTCAGTTAGGTATTTAGAGCTTCTTTTGTAGCTATTAGATAAAACAAGGTCCTCATCTAGCCATAAATGATTATGGTTAGAATTAGTACTTAAAAGAGTAGCTTGTTTAGTTGCAGCCCTAGCATTAAAATCTCCTAGGAGAAGGATATTACCTTCATTTTTCAAACTATAAATATCTTGTTCTAAATTATTATAAGGATAATTGCTATCTAGATTGTTTTTCTTATAAAAAGTAGAATTAATAGGTGCAAAATAGCAAATTGTTATATACATCTTCTTAGCATTGGTGTATGAAATTTATATCCAAATGTAATGATTGAGAGGGTCGATCTTATGAAGTTGAATGTGAGCAGAAATGCTCTTTCTAATATAACAAGCTATGCCTCCTATCCCTCTACGGTGGGACTTTTTGTTCCATGCCGACCACAAGACAAATCCTTCTATGTTAGGGACCTTAAACTCCTCATGCTCCCAAGTTTCAACTTGACAATTTATATCAATATCACTCGGGATCCAACTTATCATAGGACCTTTGCGCCATGGATCCAATTTACATAAGACCTTTGTGCGATGGAAATTCCTATTTATTATTTATCATAGGACCTTTGCTCTTTCTACTTTTTAGAGTTTTTATGGGTATATTTTCCTATTAATTTTTAGTCAAAAATTGTTGGAACTCCACATTTGAGTAATTGAACTTCTATAATTAGATTGTCCCTAAAAAAAAATCAAGGTGATAAATCCATTTATGCATTAAAAAATACAATTTAAATAACAGAATAAAAAATCAAATGTTTAGACTACGCCTTTACCCACACTTGTCTTCCATGCAGTAAAGTAATGCACTAACATAAAAATAAGATTTAACATAAAAATAGAATTTATTATAGATGGGGGGCACACTTATCTTCCTTGCAGGAAAAAAGTACAGGTAAACCTAAAAGGTTGCTTAATTCATTCATCCCAGTTACATCGTCTCAACCTCCACGCTTATGAATGAAATAATAAATGACGAAAATTCAAATTCAAATTTGAAATCATTTAATGGAGAATACGTGCTCAGTTACATCCTGTCAGCCTCCACAAATTTGAATAGCTCATCAAATTTGAGAATCCTGTCAGCAATTTGCAGGCAGACTTGAAATTTCAAATTTGAATAGCTCATCAAATTTGATGACTTCCACAACTCCGATTCCTGTTTTGACACGTTTAAAAACCATTTTTTTTACTGTAATTGATACACAAGTCAAATTCCATGCCTTGCAGGTTATATTTGCCATTCAGAAAGTTTATTAAATATTATACTTCATTTGAGATAAGGTGATTTGGCTTTTCATTAGCAGTAATGGTACGTTTTAGATAGCGTAGATTGCGACGCCTCAAAAGTCTCCAATGTGGAGACATATTCCTGCAATCTGACACGGACTCCATTAATTTCTTAACTTTGTACTCCGCCAGTCTCCAACTGTAAATCACGGGTGTGCCGTCGTCACCACTGAAAAACTTTCTCTCCCCAATGGATAAGTCTTCATAGTATAATTAAGACCAATCCTGTAACACCGTCATGTTGACCACTTGCTTGCATTCTCTTCCATGAACACGTATGTGATTTAGTAGCGTGCTTGAATTATGAATTATGTTACTGGATAAGATAATGTTTTATCTTGTATCTCACAATTAAAAATGCCACATTTTTAAATTCGAATTTGTATTTTTAAAGAAACACATACTCTTTACAAGTTAAATCCAATCAAGCTATATTATTATTAGTACTTGTCGGCAAAGAAAGACTAAAGGCAAAGAGGGACTATAGCGATCCATAAATCGTTGACCTGGTATTAAATTGTGTATTGATCACAAATATTTGCATATTATCTATTGTTGGAACAAAGGAAGTGAAAACATCGTTTTTTATATAATAGAAAGTACCATGTTTGTCAAGATGTGCGGATTGGAGGTCTTATTGCCGACTTCGCTATTCCCAATGTTATATTTGTTGACATATCCAAAGTATTTGATCGTATATGGTATTTTTGAATCATATATTTTATTATGCATTGGTCGAAAGTGGATTAATGCTAGTATTAGTTCGAATGTTTCCTTAAGCATTTTCTGCTAGCTTGAATACATTGTCTACCATATTAGTATGTCGGATTTTTGCTTTATTGTTACGTGCTTCGAGAGAAGAGGCTTGCCACGCTGCATTTTTTCTTAGATGTTTGTACAGGGCTAGGCCCTTAGATGGTTCTGACAGTCTTAAGTGTTTACCTAACAGGTCTGGCAGTCTTAAATGTTTAGTGTACAAGTGTGTTGGAATACAGTTTTGTTCCATTTTTTTGATGGTAGTCGGACATCTTCCATTGATTTTTATATAATAAAAAGTACCATGTTTGTCAAGATGTGATTGGACAACGAATTGGAGGTTTTTTTTCCGGCTTTTTTATTCCCAATGTTATATATGTTGGCATATCCAAAGTATTTCATCGTATATGGTCTTTTAGAATCATATATTTTCTTATGCAATGGTCGAAGGTGGATTAATGCTAGCATTAGTTCGAATGTTTCTTTTAGCAATTTCTGCTAGCTAAAATACATTGTCTACCATATTAGTATGTGTGGTTTTTGTTTTATTGTTGCGCGCTTCAAGAGAACAGGCCTACCACGCTGCATTTTTTCTTAAATGTTTGTACAGGTCTAGGCCCTTAGGCTGTAGTGTCCCCAAGGCCGAGCCCCGATGTAAACCATGATCTGAAAGAGATTGTAAATATGTGTTATACGCTGGTGAGCCAAGTTTTGTATAAGCCGGTAGGCTTATGTGTTTGATTAGGCCAGAGAGCCTAAGGGTTGAAGGCCAAGGGCCTGKACTTTGTATCTGTATGTATGCAACACATCAATAAAATATAAACACCGCCAGGTGCAGACCGACCACGATGAATGAGTGATGGGGGACTGAGCGTCCACAGAGTGGGCAAGGGATTAGGGGCTGGAAGGTGGAAAAAAGGGGCCGAGTGTTGAGCCTAGGGGCTAAGCCTAGAGGGCTTAGGCCTGGAATAATATTTTAATATTATTTCCAAAAAGATCCATGTGCATATTATTTTATCCTAAGTTCCTGGCAAGGGGGGAAACGTGCAAAGGGGATGCACGCTGTGGGAACGCATGCAGTGCCCAGGGTGACAAGTGTCAACCCTGGTGCATGCAAATATAATCGCCGAGATGAACCGTGTGAGGGGATCTTCTCCATTCTACCCGACCGTTTGAGGGGGAACCAGTCCGACCTCTACAAGATTACCCTCGTAGCATTCCGAAACAAAAACCGTGATACGATTCCGTGATTGTTGAACCTGTTGGAGAAGCGCGTGTTCGTTTTTCCCAATTGGTTGTTGCGGCCGCGCAGTGTTGGACTGTGCGTAACATATTGACCAGAGTAAGCTCGTGTTGAGCTGGTGTATGTCCTCTCTTCTGGTGAGGGAGGTGACTGTGGTTGGAAGAAGTAGGTTGTCAGGCCTGTGAGCAGCTCTTTCCAGGTGAAAGAGTTTGCTGGGAAGCAGTCTCTTCCAAAGAGTGTCCAACACTAGCTTCAGACTCTGAGACTTCCTGATCCAGCCTGTTGCCGAGACCTAGAGAGGAGGTTAGCACCGATGGACTGTGCGTGTGAAGGTGTATACTCCCGGGCGGAACAAGCATGTGGGGAATGAGAGTCTGGTAGTAGTGGGCATAAGATGGCATCTTTGGGAAGAACCTTTCCAGATATTTCTGTGTTGTTTCCCTGTAACCTCAGCCTAGCCTAGAATTCCTTGCCTTGGGGTGGAGCTCAGTCCCATCTCGGGGGTGATCCACTGTTGAGATGATGAGAAGTGTGGTCTAAGGCTGGGAGGTTCGTGGAAGCCCTGCATTTGGTTGGTGGATTTCACCATTGTTACAAGATAAGTGTCTAACTATGTTCTTATCACATTTGGCATGACTGTGTTATATACATATTATGAATCATGTTTTCCGCTGTGTATATGAATTAATATGAAAAGCTAATTGCTTGCTGATCATGGTAATAATTCATATGAATACTCGGTGTTGAATGTGTTTAATTGTTAAATGCATGTGGAGTATATATTGGATTGTATGTGTTATGTAAATCCAACGTAAGTGTATACAGATTGTTATATTGCGCGTTAAAAGCCTTGGTCAACAAAAGGTACACTACATAGGCGGTCCTGACAGTCTTAAGTGTTTACCTCACAGGTTAAATGTTTATTGTGCAAATGCATTGGGATACAGTTTCGTTCCATTTTTTTTTATGCTCGACATCGTTGCTTCAGTGGTCGATGCTTGTTCGTTGCTTGGTTCCATGATTGTTGTTGTTGTTTGATTCAACTTTGCAAAGTTGAGGTCCTGCATTTGGACATCTTCGACTTTTCAAGTTGTTGGACCTGTTATTGCGGTTTCCAGTTTTCAGGGCTGACCTCTTGTCATCCCTCGTTGATGAGTAAGTTTCCCTGTTGTTGTTATTCAATGGTGGGGGTACCTTCCTCCGAATTCTGTTGCAAACCATCTTTATCTGTGCTCTTAATTTATGTTCCTAGAAACCATGCATCTTCATATGTCGACTGCAACGTTCATAGCTATTTGGAAAATTGCAATGCGAAGGGGTTCTCGAAAAGTAGTTCGAAGCTATTAGAAGAGGGAACCATCGACCGAGGTGTAGATGCAGCAAACGCTTTTTTTCTGTGGGTCGAAAAACTGTGCCCACCTGTTGTCTTTCTGCCGAGTAAATTTATGGTGTTATTTATTTGTGTTGTTTCTTCTGTTTGGTACCCAGTTTCGGACTTGTAGTTTTCCTATTTTGTTTTCCTTTTTTTGGGGGTGCTATTATTTTTTTTCCCCCTTTTCTTTGTTTTCAGACAAAGTCCATAGCTTTTTTGGATAGATGGTCTGCCACTGAATGTTAAGAACCTGAATAGATCTACCAATATAATAACCACAAATATTGAATACACAATAGATCCATAAAGCAAGATAGAAGAAACCAGACTTTATTAGAAGAAAACCCTTGAGGTAGGGCAACACCATACAATGGATCCTATTATGGAAGGGATCCTCTCCTGTTCACTTTCCTCTTCGAGGGGGCATCCTCCTATTGAGCTACCGCTCCAAATACACTAATTTTCTTTATGTCTCATTACATTGCTTGAACCCCTTTCTATAGTGCTACCATCACCTAAGAACATTATAGAGGAGGAATCTTCTAGAAGTAGAACCTTATAAGAAGTCCTCTTACATTTTTTATATTTAATTACCCATTTATTATATCTAACTACAATAGTGGGTCTTATTTAATAATATAGTGGACCTAGTCCACCTCACATTGAATGACCTCCACTATTATCACTATGGGCCCTCT
>ML787539.1:48217-90248 GCA_009831015.1 Picea engelmannii | reverse complement strand
CCATGTTTATGGTTGAAGTCCCTTTCTAATGTACAGAACCTACTCATGGCACCCATACCCCTCTCGAAGGCCAAAGACTCCCTACAAATTCTTCATGTGTTGGTTTGAGGACTTATTCAAGGATGTTGATTTTGAGAAGCTTCAACAATATCCTAAGGCACTTGTTTTCATTCTTTGACAATGGTCAAGGCTTCATGGTGTGGAAAACCTCCTAATGGGATCCATATCCAATTTATCCCAAGGGCCTTATAGAGATATGTGTTTCCATGTTCTCTTCCATGACACTTGAATCCAAGAAGCTTTGTTCAAGGCCTAAGGGCCCTATTTTCCTCTCTTGATGTTGGTTAGACCCCAAGACCCATTCTTGGTGCTCAAAAGCTATTCATTCACCTATATCTCTCTAGTATTCTAAATATACCATACAAGGGTCATGTGTGGTGGTAATGTGATCATGGTGCTTAAACCGAAGAACTCATGTTTAGGACCTAAGGTTGTTGTTTCTCTCCCCAAACCATGGTCAAAAGCTTGAGGTAGTTTTTTTCCTCCACAGACTATGGTCAAGACTTGGAGATCTATTTGTTGTGCACAAAACATCTCGATGGTTCTTATATCCTCTCCTAGGCCAAATCCCCCTTAATGAGTCTTTGTGTTATGGTTTCTAGGTGTTGTTCATGGTGCTTGAGCTTGAGAAAGTTCAATTAGTGTTTAAGGCCCTTGTTTTTTCCTTGACCATGTTTCAGCCTTAAGACCCATTTATAGTGCACAAAACCTATTCATGACACTTGTATCCCACTTGAAGGTTTGAAAAAAACCCCTACAAAGTCTTCATGTGTTGGTTTGAGGACTTATTCAAGGCTCTTGATCCTAAAAAGATTTATTAGTATCACATGGCACTTGTTTTCCTTCCTCAACCATGGTTAATTCCCCTTAACCCACCTATGGTGTGCAAAATATCCTAATGGTGTCCATATTCAACTTTGATGCCAATGATATCCTAAAGAGGGCCTATGTTGTGGTTTGCAAGTGTTTTTCATGGTGATCAAGCCCAATAAACTATGTTTAGGGTCTAAGGCCCAAGTTTTTTCCTTTGTTTACCATAGTTATTGGGATTGAGAAGGATCACTTAGAGATCAAGTCTCGTATTTCATTCATGAACATGTTGATCCCCACTCAAAGGCAAAGAAACCTTGACAATGGCCTGGAGAACCATTCTTGGTATGGATCGATACACATTCCTATATAGGGAATGTGATATGGTTTAATCATGGAAGTTGTATCCTTCTATTAGGTCAAAGATACCCTATATTCTATGTGGTGGTTCAAGAATGAAATCATGGTGACTTATCCCGAGAAGCTTAATTTATGGTACAAGGCCCTTCTTGTTGTCCCCTCACCTTGGTTATACCTCAAGACCTATTCATTGTTCACAACTAACCTAGTCATTATGTGTATATACCACTTGAAGGTGAATGATACCCTACCACTACTACAATACACTACTTTGGCATCATCAGTAGTGTCATCATGCACTATAATTTTTTGGAGAAAATTTTAAGTTTGGATGACACCAAACATGATGCAATAAGGGGGCGTTATGTTTAAAGTCAAGTTTATATCATTGCATATATTTATAAAATAATCTTTTCTATGCATGCTATTTCTAGCGTCATTTAGTAACGTAATGGATGTTGCAGAGAGTCCTTTTACATTGTTTTGCATTGCAACTTTTCAAAAAAGCACCTTTTACTATCAATTTTGCATCAGTTTTACATCAAGCTTGTGCTTTTGTGTCTTATTAGCATTGTTCTATATCATTTTTTGAGTCAATATTGTATGAATGGGCATCTTCTTTGCATCACAGTGGCATCGAAATCTAGGGCTTTTGTGTCTTGTTAGAGTCATACTTGTGTCATCTTATATAAACTTTGCATCATGTGAGAGTCATATTTGTGATGTTCTCACATTAAAATCCACAACTTTTGTGTCCTATTAGCATCATGATTATACTATGTTTGATCAAGATTGTTTCATTGTAACATCATATCTATGTACAAATTCACATAATTTTTTGTCAATTGTATGTTGTATACAGTCATATTGTGTTGCATTAACATCAAAATTGCATCATGTTAAGGTTAAAATTGCAGCATTAACATATTAATTATTTGTATTTTTAATAATAATTATTGATTATTTAATTATTATTATAATGATAATCAATTATTGATTTAATTATTAGTATTTTCTTATAATTACTATTTTTATAAAATTTAAACATTGATGGTTTTGATGATTAGTACCAGTCTAATTTACAACCTACTAATCATGGGAGAAAAACCATGTATATATAAATGCAATTATGAAATTTATTCGGATTTAGGAGAAAAACAAACTAATTAATGGACTGAATACAATAAACATAGAGATATGGAGAACAACACTGATATCGATTGAACAATATATTCTATTGAATAAATGAAATACGTTGAAACTGTAAAACTGCAGAACTGAAACAACTTGCTCGAATGATGGTAGTTATCTCTAAGAAGAGATGTGGTTTCTATGCGCATTCGTATGATCATAGTGATCACAATGAGGCTCTAGAGGCCTTTTTAATATTACTGATGAATTCCAAAACCCTAGACATCCAAAAACCTAAACCTAGGAGGTGAAACGCCAAAAGTCATCTGGGCCCCTATGGGTACGTTGGTACCTAAACTTCCCAGGATCGTAACGTTTGCATACAACCTCCATTTTAGGCATGTGATAGCCCAAGGTATTTTCGAGAACTACACATTACACCATCAAACTATGAATTTGTTTATAGTTTGACTATGGCAAGCAAAAAATAAAACATTGTTTAGGGCCCCAAAAAAACCCTGGAAGTACATAAAGATGTGTTGACATGAAAACATCCAAAATAAGCTAGTTGGATTAGGTGGGAGGCCACCAGTCTCCTCTTGGAATATGTGTAGGGCTTCAAACGACCCCGGAAGTGTAGAACCCACAATTACAAACAAGGAAAGAAGAACATGTTGAACTAAAAACTGTCAAGGGGAGGCAGTTGGAATAGGTGGGTGGCCACCAATATCCACCTGGATCAGTCCTCCCCCCTTATGAAGAAATGGTCTCCATTGTGTTGAGTTCCTCCATCAGGTGAGGAAACTTCTGTTGAATTTATCCTTGGGTGATCCACTTGCCTTAGTGTAGGAGTTTCCCTGCCTTGACAACCCGATAAAGTTGAATCCTCTGCTGGCGAGTGCCCTTGACCTGTGTGTCCACTATCTGATCAGTGGATGTTTGTTTCATATAGTCAAGCTTGAGCTATGTTGGTTTCAACTGTTCTGTGATCTATGAGGTGTCCAATAATGGTGGAAAATATGGCCGAAGGAGGTCCACATTTAACACTAGGTGCAAGCCAAGGAATTAGGGTGGAGTGTTGAGCTCAAAAGAATTGCTACCCACAGCCTTGGCGGTAGTGTAATGCCCATAGTGAAGTGGGTGGAGCCTCCAATGGGGCCTTGTAAGATTCTCTTTTTACAAATGTAACCAGATCTTGTCTCCAACCTAAAACTAGTGTGATACCCTATGTTGATCATGGTGATGCTTGTACTTAGCATTTTCTTTCTGCAAAATCTCATGGACCTGTTGGCGGATGTGCTGAATCTTCTCATTGAATATGATGGATTTTTTGGTCTCAGAATGAGCATGGGAAGAGTCTGTCTGTGTGGTTTCAGGAAGTAGTGCAACATCAATGGGACCCAGGGGTTGGAATCCCAGCCCCACCTCAAATGGGCTATGGCCAATGGAGCTATGGAGAGCCATGTTGTAATTGTGTTGAACATAGGGGAGACTTTCATCCCATGTATATCAATGCTTATATTTTTACATGCGCAAGATGTGCACAATTATTTGATTGATAACCTCTGTTTGGTCCTCTGTTTGGGGGTGGAAAGTAGTGTATTTAGTGAGCTTGGTGTCCAATAGTGACCAAAGACTCAACCAAAATGTGTTGAGGAACCTGCTAACCCGGTCAGAGATGATGGTTTGTGGTATCCCAAAATGGACCCACACTCGTTTGAAGAAGAGCTTGGAAGTATTTATCACTATGATGTTATTCTTGTAGGCTGTGAGGATGGCCATCTTTGAAAAATGATCAACGACCAAAAATACACAATCATTGCCTTGCTTGGTGGATGGAAGGATAGACATGTAATCAGTAGAAGTTGGCCAGTCCCAAGAAGCTTCAAAGCTCGGTTAGTGTGGTCGGGGCTGGCCAGTCACGAATGACTTGGATCTTACCTAGATAAACATGTACCCCATGCTCATCAACAATATTTCCCAATTATTAGACCTTGTTCATACCAAAGGATCATTTTTACAAGTTGACATATAGCTTGTGTTGTCGTAGAGTGCTCAAAACCTGTTGAATATGCCGCGTGTTCTCCATCCAAGTTCTTTTGAAGATGAGGATGTCATCCAAATATATCACCACAAAAGAGTTGGTGAAGGGTCTCAATACATCATCCATCAACCTCATGAAAGTGGTTGGTGCATTTTTTAAGCCAAAGTGCATGACCAACTGTTCAAAGAGACCTTATTTAGATTTTAAAGTTGTCTTCCATACATTAGTTGGTTCGATGGGAACTTGTGGTAATTTAGGTCAATATTGCTACATAAAGTTTCCCCATTGATTTGGTCAAGAAGGTCATCAATTCTGGGAATTGGGTACCGGTTCCCGAGTGTGGTTTTTTTTTATTCTCTATTAATCAAGGTAGAGTCACTAAGTCCCATCCTTCTTCTACACCAGTACAATCGGGCTTCCGCAAGGGGAGGAGTTGGGTCTGATGTGCCTCTTTTGAAGAAGCTATTGGATGTTACACTTGGTTTCATCATTTTCCATTAGCGAGTGATGATAGATGGGTCCATTAGGCAGAGGTGCACTGGGGATTAGATCAATTGTATGCTTGACTTGGAAGTGCATCGATACCCTGGTGGGTGAGGAGAATATATCTTTGTACTCTTCCACGATCCTATCCACTTGCTTCTGCTGCAAAGAGAGGCTCTGTGTAGATGCCATGGATGTGGTGGCGACCTTCTGCTTACTGTGAGGATGGATCACAAAGAAGACGAACTTCCTGGTCTGTGAAATGACCTTACTGCATTGCTTAACAAAGATTAAAGAAATAATGGTAGGCAGTGCTACCTATGGTATCCTGTACAATTGTCTACCCAAAGTAATAATAACATTGCGGGGTCTAGACTCATACAAAACATGACACTTCCACAAATAAGGTTGTCCTAAAAGAACATCACAAACCTCATGGGGAGAAATATCACACAATACCTCATCTTTGAAATGCTTTCATCTATAGGGCAGACGCCACTGTTGGATGACACAAAGATCTCTTCCTTGGCAAATCCAGTAGATGGTGTAGGGATGTGGGTGCGATGCCATCGACAGGTCTAGTTGCTTAATGACTTCTGCTGAGATCAATTTCTTTTGACTTCCTCTATCGACAATGAAATGAAGTGGAGCCCCCTTTACCCACATCTATGAGTGAAAGAGGCGTTCCCATTCCACTGGTTCCTCTTGTTCGCATTCCACTGGTTCCTCTTGTTCGCTTGGTTGGAATTTGGTGGTAGTGATAGTGGCATTGGGTCCAACATCGATAATCCACTTCCCTCCTTCTAGATTTGATTCAGAGCCAGAATCAACCTCTTAATTGAAACCCTTCAGCTCGGCCACGAGTGATTGTTTGTAGTTGAATTCTTTGGTGTTGTGCCAAGGAATTTTATGGTATTCACACCATTTTCTCGTGTCCTTCTTCATCTTATCATTTCTCTTCTTGTGTTGCATCTTGGACTAGTTTTCTTGAGAGTGGCCATCTTTGCTCTGTCCCTTGTTTTATGGGTTGGGGCCACCTTTTCCCTGCTTCGATTGTGAGGCATTTGTAGATCCAAACTCTTTCCTCTTCTACTTAAACTTTAGCTCGATCTTGACATCATATCTATAAGCCATACCCAATGAGGCAATGTCCAAAAACTCCATTTCCGTTTAAATGTATCTATGAAAACAACCATGGTATTTTAGCACTATATGTCTCTCAAAGTCTTTGATACCCAATTTGGTGTGCAAGGTATGGAAAATATTGGTGAAATACGATATTGTCTGGTCCCTTTCCTAATGCAGGGTGGTCCATATGGTGTACTGGTCCTCATAGCTTCCAACATGGTAGTACTATTCTTTAATGACATCCTAGAATGAATCCCATGTAAGACGGACCAAAAATATTGTAGATTCCTCTATGGCCCTTTTCTCAGAGTAAGTATCCCACCATTCCTTAACATGGGGGACGACCTTGAGGAGTGCAAAAGTAATCTTTTCCCCATCAAAAAAATTGTGGGCCAAAAAATACCCTTCAAGTAGATTCAACCATTTATCTACAACATCTGCATCTATCAGTCCTTCAAATAATGTAATGTCAAAATTTACATGTACCTTGAAGGGGGTTTCATTGCAGCTTGATGAAGATGTTTCTCATGTGGGAAGCCGACGAAGGATCTGTGCAAAGTTGTCCATCATTTCGTTCCTTTTTCGCGCAAGGAATTCCTCGAGCAACATTTTAAAAGGATCTCCTACTCCATCATATTTCTTTTCATCCTCCATGGGTTTTTTTCGGGCTCGATGTGACCAATCTTTCAAAGTCTCGATTGGTTTGAGTCCCAACTTCTTGTACCCAGATCTTGTTAGTGACATGCACGAAAAAAAAAAATGAAGAGCAAGGCACTTTGATATCACTGATCCAGATTTAGGAGCAGAATGAAATCATTAATAGCCTGAATCCAATAAACATAGATATATGGAGAACAACACAGATATCCAGTGAACAATATCTTCTATTGAATAAATGAAATAGGTTGAAACTGTAAAACTGTAGAACTGCAACAACTTGCTCGAATGGTGGTAGCTATCTCTGAGAAGAGATGTGGCTGCTACATGAATCCATATGAGAAGAATGATTACAATGTAATGACCCTTCTTAAATAAATGTAAAGGATTATTAATTATAATTAAATTGATGATCTGATTGTCCTAAGATGTTAGCTAAACAATAATTGTTTCTTATATAATATTAACTAAATTAATTATCATTAATTATTTGTTCATAATTGTCAATGGTTATTTAATTATTAATCAACTCTTTAATTATATGAGTAAAGAATTAATAGGGTTGATAATTTAATTTATTAAAACTTACGTATATGAGTGGGATAACAAACATTAAATAAAAGGATAAGAAGCATTAAATAAATGGGACAAGACATTAAATAAGAAGATAAGGTAATGAATGTAGGGATAAGGAATTTAATGAAAGGAAGAGTCGGTGAAGGAGGGATAAGGGGGGAAAGGAGTTGGAGGGGGAATTATTCTATGGGGAGTTGGGGATGAATTTTGGAGAGCTAGGGGATTGGCAGAGTGAAATTTTGAGTGGAATTGACACAGTGCACCGGGGGTTGCTGGGGGTTTTGGGCTCTGAGGGCCAGGATATCCGTTGATATCCTGGGGCCAGGGAGCTACCTAGTCGGTAGGGAGGACGGTTTTGAGTAGTGTTTTCCATAAGCGGGAAGGAAGAAAGCGGCGGGCAAACACAGGTTGATAGCATCAGGTTCAGGTAATTTCCAAGAATTATGCATTGTTTTGTATAAAAAATTGTTATTAAATTTTATTATTATGATGAATATGATTGCGAATGTGCTAATGCAGTAACTTTTAAATTTTACTGTTGTGTTGTAATTCAATGGTTGTTTAAATTAATTCATCCATTACATACAATGAGGCTCCAGAGGCCTTTTTAATATTACTCATGAATTCTAAAACCCTAGACATTCAAAAACCTAAACCTAGGAGGTGAAACGCCAAAAGTCATGTGGCCCCCTATGGGTAAGTTGGTACCTCAACTTCCCGGGGTCGTAACTTTTGCATACAACCCCTGTTTTAGGTGCATGATAGCCCGTTGTAAATTTCTTTTCGAGAACTACACATTACACCGTCAAACTCTAACTCTATCTATAGTTTGATTGTGGCAAGCCAAAAAAACATTGTTTAGGGACCCAAAACGGCCCTAGAAGTACAAAAAGATGTGCTGACATGAAAACATCCAAAATAATCCAGTTGGATTAGGTGGGAGGCCACCAGTCTCCTCCTGGAAGATGTGTAGGGATTCTGATAGCCCCATAAGTGTATAACCCACAAATTATAAACATGTACAAAAGAATGTGTTGAACTAAAAAATGTTAAGAGGAGCCAATTGGAATAGGTGGGTGGCCACCAATATCCACCTAGATCATAAATTTTACCAAACTAACAATCAATTAATTTCACATCATGGGAGAAAAAAACCATGTATCCATAAACAAAAATATGAAATTTTACTGCTCTAGCATTCAATCAGTTTCACACCATGGAAGCAAAAAACCATGTATATTTTTTTTCCAAGGAAATGTTTTTGTAATTTTATTAAATATGAACAAAATTACATAGTCATATGCCAAAGGCATTCAAGAGTTCACTAAATCCACTTAACAAAACAACTCTTCATACTTTCCTCTTTAATCATAATAGTAAAATTGTAGCAAGAATACTACATGTGTTTCCCATCATAAAAAGCAATGAAAAATACATCATTCAAATTAATACCTAAAATTGTCCCGTGTCTTAACCAAAAGTTTGTAGTAGTATATCATTGGAGCCAAGTTTCATGAGTATATTTAGTTGTGTGCCCATCGTGGAGTATGGATATAATCCAGGTTCCTCGATCCATTCCTAATCCATCTTTTGATAGTCCATTCACTACCATGTTCTTGTCCATGTATATATGAGAAAGATGTCAATAGATATTGCAGATCTGACATACAATGGATGTAAAGTGAAATTGGTTAGTCTTGTTTCCTTGCACAACCAATTGAATAAACTAGAGTAAGTCACCAAATATTTGAATTTTTGATACACCAAACTCTTGGTGCAACCTCAAAACTAATTTAAATGGCATCAATTCATAATAACTATTAGTTTCCTTCCCTATCCCTAATTTGAAATAAATGCAACAATTTGAAGATAAATATAAAATTCCCCTAGATCCTCCCTTAGGAGGGATTCCCTATGAGGCACCATCAATGTATGCCCATGGGATGTCCTTGTTGAATACTTCTTCTTTCTGCTCATGAATTTTTTGTTTATATTAATTATGTGGGTAAGCATTTAATATAGTTAGTTCTTGTACACCAAATTTAAGAAGTAAAGTCTCATTTCCTTCAAACAAATTTAGGGTCACTACAAGGAGAACACCTTGTAGTGAGGCTTTTAGTGTTACAAGATTTGACAAAATTTTCAAAAATACCTCCACTATTCAAAGCAGAGGTTTTAACAGGTGTTCCATATAAATAAAACAATTTGGGCGGGTGGAGGTTTTTTATCGGTGATTTTATTGGTAAAATGGATCGATGCAACATTAAATAACATACACTAGTGGATACACAAAACTAAAAAGAATCAGTGCTCTTAAAATTATTACACACAGATTCTACATTTTATGTTGTATCAAGCACTGGTCCTTTTTGTGTTTATGTACACACTGGTCCGTATTGTTTTTTGTATGTAGCAATGGTGCTCGTATAAATATTATGAACCAGGTATTTCTTTTTGTTTTCTAACACACCAATTCTCTTATAGTTCATACGCATCGGTGCTTGTATTACCATGTGCACTGAAGGGTTGTAAAATTTCGAATATTTGAGGTGAGATGTTGGCGCCATTATTTGTTATTAAGCACCAATGTGTATACTATATTTAAAGGGATGATTCATATGCTATAGGTAAATCATATATGTATATTGTAATCACGCACACCATAATATTTTGAAACAATAAATATAATCTTATGTTATGTCGTTTAAAGTAATAGTGTTTTTTCATAATTTTTAGTACCGATGTTTCAATGTAATTAATAGGCACTGGTGCATGCAATTCATGTCATTGCACCACTTCCTATTTAATGGCACACACCATTTAATGAGTTCAAAATAATAAAGTGCACCTATATATATATATATATATTATTATTTTTTACAAATTTTCAATTAATCATCTCAAAATCAAATATTTTTTATAATAAAATTGTTTTTTATAATTTTGTTACTGTGTTTTGATATAATGATTACATTAATGCGTTATCGAATTGTTGGTTCATTCACATTTGTCAGCATCCTTCTTAATGTTGGAGGGTTGAAGACCTAGGGCTCGTCCAAAGTTTACCAACAAAAGCCCCAAGGAGTTGGCATATCAATCCTCAGTCAGAGACTAAAGAAGGTCTCACCCGAGATGCCATGAGAATCACAAAGACCATATGGTCTTGTGTTATTGATGAAGGACTAATTACTCAGAAATCCATCCGGGTTTACATTCATATAATCCATTGCAAGCTAATTAACAACTAACAATATATAACAACAATACATAGATTCAATTGACACAAGATCAACACATCATACGAACATAATCACTACAAATTTATTATCTTTATTCAACCATTCACATACATGCAATAAGAAAATTGTCAATTGACAACAACAAAGCCCTACTCTCTCATACATTTTTTCAGTGTTACATTAGATAGCGCCATGCGATTTATTTCAAACTCTATAGACATAATAGACTTAGTATTACAACCAAAGACATTATAAAAATAGGCTTAGAGCTAGCTCAAGTACTTGGAATAACAACAACAAAAATACCCACAAACATCAACAACCTTCTTTCTATCATCATTTCTCCCTTTTATCAGCTTCTTGGCTCTGGCGCTCTAGCACTTTCAATTCGCCCCCACTCACTCCTATGGCTTCTAGCCCTGCACACTTATGTAATCTGCATGCATTCCAAGTAGCCTCTTTGAAATCATGACAATCTTAACTACCTTACAAGATTATATTCTTAATGCTCCATGATTTCTCGTCCTGCCTGTAGTAATCATTCAGGGAGATTTCCCAAAGATTATTTTCTTGATTCTGGCGTGCATGCAATGTCTTCTTAATTTTTGGCATGCATCACAAAATTTGTACCGACACACATTGGTAGAAATGGAACTAGCATGCATTAGCAAAACTTGAACCAGTGCATGCACCTATTGTCACCCATCGCATTGTTGTTTGAGTGCGCGAAAAACTAGAATAGGCACGCATAAATTCGTCTGTGCACGTGCATGATATTTTACCCAAAATTTGGGTGCCAATAGGTCCCCACCACTATTATTTGTCTCTTCATCGAGCCAATTGCCTCATGGAGTGACCGATGCAGGAATTGATTAAGAGAAAACCATCATCATTGTAGGACCAGAGCAACAAACCAAGATGTTGTTGCAACCAAGTTTGAGTAAGAGTAAGTCACGTGTCTAGGTTGTAGTTGTAACCAGACTGAGGTCTTGGAATTAGTCGAGCAGTTGTAACATACCCAACCACCCACAGGCCAGGGCATGCTACCTTCAAGCCCACCCTTGGACTTCGTACTCTTATCTATACCTTCTCTAATTAATAAGAATGCATAAGATACAAGATTTAGCGACATGCATAGAAATATCCAACAAACATGCATAATCTAAGATTTAGTTAAACAATAATTAAAATACACAACGGAATACATTCCTACACAGATAATAATAGCACATCAGAGAGCACTTATCTTTATAAAAAGGCGACACCAACTGGCTACAGACCAAGGACGTTCCACCCAAACATAGACACCACTACTCCAAATCTCAACAACAATGTCACCCCCGAGCCAGGGCTATGAATCCACAAGGATGGTTCCAGAGTGTACTTGGGTTCCCAAACCAGTTATCTCTCAAGCTCTCATAGGTTTCCCAACACCCACAACAATCCAAGTACCCAACTCTCTTCCACCCAGCCTATACCACCCCAAGAGAACGAACCTCCACCCTTCTTTGCCACATAGTCCCTCAGGTAGTTCTTCTCCCTTTTCCAGGGCCTCCAACACTACTATTCCAGAATCTCAATGATGGAACTCTCAGGACTCATGGTTGTGAGAAAAATAGGGCACAGGCCAACACATATTAGACATGCAGGCCCCAGGTCATGGCTGGATTACACCAGTGACCATCACAACCAACTATCCCGTGGCTAATTCTTGAGCAGTTCCTTTCCCTTTACCAAGACAAGACGCAGGTGAGGATGGATCAATGAATGGGTGAGTGAGTGCATTAAAGTGTGTGAGGGAAAGAATGGTATGAAATCTAGGAGTGAAGGAGCAGACAAGCCAATGCCCAACCCCACAATCAAACCAGGGATGGGTTTAAGTATCTCTCATGGAGAATCAATAACATCCTAGCCTTACTCAAGAAGCTCACGTAATCGATCCCTTTCCTTAGACAAAAAGGGTAATTAACATAGAATAAACACTTAGCCCCTCAAGCCCCCTCTCTTGTGGAATCATATCCCCCTATAAGTCTAGTCCTTGTCCGTCTAGCATCCAATGATGTGTTTATTATTAATAATGATCAAAACATTACACTTCTTAGGCATACTGTCCCTTTAATAATTGTTTCGGCACTCAGGCCTCTCAACATTGTAACAATACATTATTTAAAATGGGGTTTCAAAACCTAGGGTGTTATAGAAGTCCTCAAGGTAAATGATGGATTTCGGCTTCATTTGGCCTTATGCTTGAACTCTCTCTCTTTGAGGGTTTTGGTAGGGTGAGTGAGAGATATTTTTGAAGTGCATCATCTAGAACCTAACCCCCTAACTAAACCAAGTGATACAACTAGATCTTGGCCCAGTTACTCATTGACCTACGAGAAGTATATCCCTAGGGAGAGATCCATAGAGAGATACCATTGTCATCCTCCTGTCTCATTGAGCCAATAGTAGAGGATGAAAGACATGGACCTCCTATCCTAGTGGAGATGATAACCCACAACCTTGGGCTATCTGCTTCAACAAAGGTGATTATCAATGGCGATAGTCCAACCTACTTTGGACTTAGAGAGATGGCATATTGGCATAGCTTCAAAGAATACTTCATGAAACTATGTGGTGATATGGTGTGTCTTTATGGTTAATAAGAGGGTGGGACCTTGTCCTAGCAACTGAATTTGAATCAAAAATATTCATGAGAATTGGAATGTGGGCTCTCTAGTTGCCTAGTCGGACTAGGAATTACACATCCTAAAACATCTGCTAAGCTAAGCCATGAAAGGGGACCTTAAATGGGATATGGTAAGATCATTGAAGAATGGAGGGATATTAGGAAGTAGAAAGAGAACAAGTGGGGGTGAGAGAGAATAGGACGTGGACGATCTCTCTAACCAATGGTTGGGAGGGAATGGGTATATATAGAGTGTAGAAAGATAGGAAGTGCAAGCCATAATTATACAAGGCATCAATAGATGTGAATGATCGAAGAATAACAACAGAGCTCGGGGGCTTCACCTTGTGATCTGAAAATGAAAAGGATTCAGTCTCTTAAAAATTGCAAGTGTAATTTGTATGTGCTTAGGCAATAGGATCAAGTTGCAAACACATAAAACTTAAAGAGTTTTTACTTACACATGAGAAACATAACAATCATAAACAACCATCAAAATAAGCACATTAACACAACAAAATGATAAAGGAGTTCACCCCTCTCTTGGGCTACATCTCTTGGTCGAGCTTCCAATGGATCATTTTCATTAATGCTCAAAGTGTCAAAATCAGTGCTTTACAATGCTCAGAATGAAAAATAGATAGCTTCAATGGCTCCAGAATGACCAAAAACCCCTAGATGGGCTCTTCCTACACCTGGTTTGGCCAAAAAATGAGTAGAAATCACTTCCTGGAAGTTTCTCCCAATTATTTATTGTCTCTGCATGCCAAAATGCACCAATGTGTGACTAACCTAGCTCACATGTGTTGCCCGTGCCAAAAACTCAGCACCACGTGCATTTTGCAAAAGGTGGAATTTTGTTGAATGGTTAGCGCACCAAGCGCCTTAACTGTTGGAGGTCTTGGTCACATGGTCACCATGTGGCTTGGCACTGACCTATCTCACGTGCTTGTGAATTGATCCATTGGTGTTTACCGTGTCACTGATCATATGAGGAGTGGTATGTAACCGAGGGCTAACTATTGGAAGTTCCATGTGCCTTCCGAACATGTGGCATAGTCATGTGGCATAGGCCCCGACCATTTCTTTTCCCGGTTGAACCCTTATGCAACTTTAAATAGAAGTTTAATACTATAGGGTTAAGAACTAATGGCAGGCGGGTTAGTAGCCCAGCCTGCGCGGAGATTCTAGCCTTGGTGGAGGTCCCAAGTTTGACCCCCACATATTCCATTTAATTATTAAACAAGAAACCAATAACAGGGTGTCACGTGGTGGCCCTTGGTTGGGCCACGTGGCACCTTCCCATTTGCTCCGAGCATGCCAGGTGTTGACTTTCAATTGGTCCATGTAACCACTTGCCACATAAACTGCCAAATCACCACTTTCCACATGTCTATACGGTACCATGCCATGTCAGCACCTCTGCCCAGTCAACAATCCACATCACCCTGCCACGTGTCAGTACGGTTTGCACAGTCAGCAATATAGACTGTACAGACTATTCAGTCAACAAAATTTTTTCCTGTTTGGCAAAGTGGACAGAACGTGATATCTCTTGCATGCGACGTCCATTTGAACCTATTCAATTTGCATTGGGATCATGAAGACGAGGCCTATGCGCGAGTCTGTTTTCAAGTAATTCCAAGAACTTTTATTTTTAAGCATATTTTGATCCCTTGGATCACCTTGTTGACCAATATCTTATCACATTCATTCATAAAGTGGTTTTTTAAATTGTGAAAAATAAAGTCAATATATTGTAGGTATTGGGGGGGTGGGGTATCGACGAGTTTATAGATATTGGGGGGTATAAAAAGGGGTTTCTAGTAAAAATAATGGTTTATTTGATTGGAAAGATGTATTGGGAGGGGGGTTCAACCAAAGGATTTTTTGAGGTATTTATCAATATCTAGTGAAATTAGGGGTATTCTTTAATATTCCACGAACACAGGTTCTATGTCATAGGTTCACTGAATGAAGACCCTGTGGCTTTGATGAAGCCCCATCAGTGAGTAGATAATGGTTCGTATCGACCATACTGGTGATATGCCTTTTGGAATTTTACATCATATCTAAATATGTGCTAGGGCTATGTGTGATCTAGTCGAACTGGATTGCTTGACCCTTCAATGTAATGTAGCGCCATGTAGCTCAGCCTAGTCCCATGTGAATTCCCCGCTAGAACCAATACCTTGTACATAGGCCATAACTTCGACCCAAATTGGAAATCTTGGGAATCTTCAAAGTTGTCAATCTATCTAGTCTGCCTATGTGAATGGAGTGTATGTTTTGCTGCCAAAAAGGTGAATTATGTTGACTATGTACTCTTCTACATACTATACATCCTACTCTAAACCTACCCTACATAAGTCCAGGTTGGAAAAATGTTGATAAATTATAGGTGACCCCCGTGAGCCATATTACACCTTCAACCTGCTTCCATTGACAAGTCCCTTGAGAATATTTTGTTGGAATATTGGTTGTTGTCATTGATGTCAACCCTAGTCATGGGTTTTGGACCGCAAGATTGATGAAGGTATTTGGACATGAAGGACAATGCACATGAATATACAACACCCATGGATGGATAGTATACATCATGTTTTTTCTGGTGGTATGTGGCATGTCACGTGGATCCTCATGGTTGAGGAGAAATGAATTTTTGAAGATGACAAAGTGAATTGAAGAAGGAAGCACATGTATTCCCTGAAGATAATTAAAGAAAAGAATTACAAAATAAGAAAGTGTCAGGTCGGCCCTAATGTTGAAAGGAAGTGACATAAATGGTATAAATAATTATCATTATACATTCATTTGACACACAAGTCGAATTTAAGAGGAAGTCAGAAGTAAAGAAGGCCGGATTTCAAGCGAGGATGAAGTCTTTTGGTGATGTGTTCTAAGGTATGTTATTTTCAGGTCATCTTACCATTTTTGCTATAAATTTTTTTATAGAACGGTTCATATGGTGAAATTGATATGGTATTGAGAAGACATATCAAGGTACCTGTGGTAAAATTTTCAGCTCTTGATTCTCTATAATTATGGAGATACACTCTGTGGAAGATAGGGTTTTTGACCAGTCCCGAAGCTAGTCAATAAATAGGTGTTCCGGGTAAAATAGTCATAACTTCTTCATAGAGAATCCAAATGACGTGGGACAAGTTGCATTGGAAATAGTACGAACTTTAGTTTCTTTTTTGTGAGTTTTAGAATCGGATGTTAAATATTGAGCACGGGGCATTCTGTACAAGGTCGGTCTCCTGAATAAACCAGAATTGAACAAGGTCTACCATTCTCTCTATAAATTCTTTTTGGGGAGGATTCAAGGAGTGAAACTTGGAGAAGTTTTAGAGAATAAATTGAATAATATTATCTATAGGATCAGAGTATTCCAAGAATTGAATAATTGTAGAAATTGAAGAAGTCTCAGGAAGCATTATCAGGTTATATGTAATGGTTGGTTGATGGTGATGATCTAATGTGAAGTTTTATTATCTACCGTATATTCTTGGGTGGAAGGAAGGGGAAAGGATGGAGAGTTCAAATCTCTCTTGATATTGGAGGATTTCATCTTCCTCTTTGAGGTTTATCCCTCCCTTTACATTTGGAAGTTGTATCTACCTTTGGAAGTCATTACTTCCCTTGAACAATAACTATTGATTGTTTCTCATATATTGGGCATGGTGTATTGTGGTGTATTGGTGTAACTCTTATACTATTGTTCATTGCTCATTGGATATAATTTAATGGTTTAAGTATAAGTTGAATTTTTTTATAAATTGTACTTGATACTGATTCACCCCCCTCTCAGTATCAACATATTTCCCTGTAATGTAGTCAGTTGGGCGACACTGGCTTCGCTAATGTAAAGCAGGCAGAAAGGGCCCACATAGGTTTCCCATCTATGTGGGAATATAGACATCATTTTTTCACTGAGTATGTTGATGAAGGCCACATCACACAATATTGTGGAGTGGAGGTCGAGTTCGACCAATCTATTCATGCTAGCCAACATGATGAAAACATGATAGAGGGGAAGTTAGGTTACATTGGAAAGATAGAAGAGATCATGGAAGTGTAATTTTCATCATTTCAATGTGTTATTTTTTGCTTCAAGTGGTGGGATACATTCAACCGAATAAATGTGAAGGAAGATCGTGGTAGTGGGCTAATATGTATTAACTCTAAAAAAAATGGGGGTTGAAAGTAAGGAGCCTTATGTTTTCCCAAAACATTGCAACCAAGTGTTTTTTTACTCAGATGTGTTGGATGGGGATTGGTGGTTCGTAAAAAGACATGATCCAAGATCTAAACATATTTTTGAGAACAAAAATGTTACAATGCCAAGCGAGAAACATAATCAAGGTGATGGCAACGAACATTGATTTCATGTGAATGATTTGTTTGGACATTTATATTGTGGATGTGTCATTTTATTATGGGTATCTATAATGGACAATTATGTTTTTTGTTTCCTTCATTTTATAATTATGTTGGATATGAAAAGTTAAAAACCATTTACAACCACCATATTGAAAATACATGAAATAGACGTACAAGCATAAAATTTGGTTTTGATATATTTTCATTGTCATATTTATTGTTTATTATAGGAAATTTATGTTGTATTGTATTAAAATATGTTTATGTTAACCTTTGAATTACTAAGAATTAATTGAGATATCACAAATTTGGTTGCATACAATAGTAAATGTTTATTTTAAATTATATTTTATTTAACAAAAAATGAATATATTAAAAAATATTCAAACCTTAAATTTTTTATTGTTTGAGAAAATCAAAATTCAAAAAAATATATACTTACTTTGATGGAACTTCTAAGGAGAATTACAAAAAAATAACTCCGTGAAACATATATGGTATGTTATGAACCAATGCCTTTAAAATGATAAAAAGTCAATGAATTATAATCCACTTCAAGGGGGAAACCTCCTTTTACAATATATCCAATTTAGAATACAATATGAGATGAGATAAGTTGCTCCTAAGAATATGTATCCTTGGTATATACATAGGATACAATGGGTACAATTATAATGAAAGGGTGTGATGAAGGGTTCTATCTGACATACAATTGTAATACTATAAATGAAATAATTCAATAACTAGGGCTTAATATGTGGTTCTACTCATAAAATGGGGCTTTGTGTAGGTCTTGACATGCCTCTCCCCTTCAAAAAAGTGTTTTCCTCAACTCTTGACTAATGGTGTTTGTTTTTGCATGAAGAACTCATCTTTCCATGTTGCATCTTCCACTAGTAGGTTCTTCCATTTGACGAGGTACTCCGTGATTGCTTGATTTCTCAATTGCTTAATCATTGTTTCAAGGATTGTTTATAGTTCTAGTATGATTTTACCTTCTTAAATAATCTCTAGTAAAATAGTTTGGACTAAGATCTTTCTTTTTATTACCTTATTTAAGCAAGAAACATGGAAGAATGGATGTACACATGAATATGGAGGCAAATCCAATTTGTAAGCCATATTTCCAATCTTTTGCAAAACCTTATAGGGGCCATAATATTTGGGTGCTAATTGAGTTTCCTTCTTTTGTTTCTTGAGGGACATATGTTTATATGGATGTAGCCTAAAAAATACTCAATCCCCCACTTCAAATTCCCTTTCCTTGTGATGTTGGTATGCTTGTTGTTTCATTCTATTCTGTGCCATAACCAAGTTGTCCTTCAATAGTTTGAGAACCTCTTATTGGTTCCCTATGTGGTCCTCCATTTCTTGAACCTTTGTATTCCCTTTCAAGGGTGATGTAATAGATGGAGGATGATATCCAGAAAGTGCCATAAATGAGGACATTTTTGATGAAGTATGGAATGATGTGTTGTACCACCATTCTGCCAAGGGCAACCACTTGACCCATTGTGTCTATTTATCAGATGCAAAACAACAAAGATATCCTTCTAGACATTTATTCACGATATTAATTTTCTCATTGGATTGAGGGTGGTAAGATGAGTTGTGAGCCAATTGAGTACGCAAACAAGAAAATAATTTAGTCCAAATTTTTCCAGTGAAAATTGGATCTATGTCACTTACAATAATGTTGGGGGCTCCATGTATATTTTTAATTGTTTCCATGAATGTTGCAACTACTGTACTTGATTTAAAAGGATGAGAAAGAGAGAAAAAAATGGGCATACTTTGTCAGTCAATCCACTACTATCATGATGACAATCTTACCTTCGGATTTGGGTAAAACTGTAATAAAATCCATTGAAAATTATTCCCAACATTGACTTGGTATAGCTAATGGTTGTAGGAGACCTGACATCTTGATTGTTTCTCCCTTATTATGTTGGTAGACTAAACATTCAGACACAAACTTTTGAACATCAGTTTTAAGACCTTTCCATAAAGAATCCTTCTTGATCTTGTGGTATATTTTCAAGAATCCAGAATGTCCTCCTATAGGATAAGTGTGCAATTCCAAAAGGATCTTTTGTTTGAGTTGGGAGTTCTTACATAAATATAGGTGATCATTATACCATAGCAAATCATTCTTCCATACAAAATTATCTAATGAGATTTTCTCCTCATGTAGTTGTTGAATGATCTGGCATACCTCTTGTTCTTGCTTCCATTCTATCATTGGTTCTTCCACCCAATCAGATTATGGAATAGAAATATCACATAGTGAACCTTCTATTTCTTCTTCTTTCCTTGAAAACGCATTTGCCACAACATTATGTTTTCCCTTTTTGTAGATAATTTCAAAGTCATAACCTAGCATCTTTGTGACCCATTTTTGTTTCTTGTCTAAAGATAATAATTGCTCAAAGAAGTAATTGAAACTATCATGATCAATTTTTACCTTGAAGTGTCTTCCTATTAGGTAAGGGTGTCATCTATGAACTACATGTAGTATGACAAACATTTATTTTTCATAAATGGGTTTGACTATGTTTTTTTCCTTAAGTTGGTTGCTTTCAAAGACAAAGGGCCTTCCTTTTTGCATTAAAACTGCAACTATTCCATGGCCCGAGGAATCACACTCCACAATAAATGTTTTTTTATATTCTGGTGTGGCCATGATGAGAATAGTACACATAGCCTCCTTAAGTTTTTCAAAATATTTGGTTGCTTCTTTGGTACAAGAAAATGATTCCTTCTTTAATAATGTTGTTAGAGGTTTTGCTATTTGACCATAATTCTTGAAAAAATTGCGATAATATCCTATAAATCATAAGAATCCTCTGAGTTTCTTCAAGGTTTTAGGGATCGACCATTCCCTCATAGATTCAATTTTGTTAGGGTCCACTTTTACACCTTCATGAGATATAATATGACCCAAATATTCCACTTCTTGAACCCCAAAGGCACACTTGGAAGGCTTTGCATAAAGTTGTTGCTCTTCCAATAGTCATAATACTCTATCGACATGTTGTGCATGCTCTTCCCAGGATTTGTTGTAGATTAGTATGTCATCAAAAAATACTAACACAAATTTTCTAAGGAAGGGCTTCAAAATAGAATTCATCAAGCTTTGAAATGTTGAAGGTACATTAGTAAGTCCAAATGGCATGACCAAAAACTTATAGTGACCTTCATGTGTTCTAAAAGTTTTTTTAGGAATGTCTTCCTGCCTCATTGTAATTTGATGATATCTTGAACGAAGATACACTTTAGTATAGAATTTTTCTCCATGCAATTCATTTAATAATTCATCAATGACAGGAATAGGAAACTTATCTTTGATGGTTATTCTTTTGAGTTGTCTATAATATAGGAACATACGCCATGAACCATTATTTTTTGTAACCATCACCACTAGTGAAGAGAAATAACTTTGGCTAGGTGGAATGTCGTTGACCTCCAACATTTCCTGGATCATGCGCTCAATCACTCTTCTATGCATATATCATGTGAGATATGATGTTAGGTGGTACACTTCCTAGTTTCAAATGGATAGCATGCTCATGATCTCAAGCAAGTGGAATACCCTTAGGAATTTCACCAGATACCTTGGAATGATTGTTGATAACTATCTGGAGGTCTAATGGAGTAGAGGATATAGATGTTTGAACATCAAGTGAGAATAATTGTGAAACTACACCTCAACATCCCTTTTTGAGTAATTTTGTCATGCTATTAGAACTTATCACCTTAGAGGGGTTCCTCTGGATACCTCTAAGCTCAATTTCTTTGCCATCTCAGAAAATTTTCATGAAAATATATTGAAAATTAAAGGCCATTGTTCCCAGTGATTTTAACCATTGGACCCCTAATACAACATCAACACCCCCCATTTGGATGGAAATCATGGGTCTATCCATAAAATACTCCCCCATAATGAGCTTAATACTATGTCATTTCCATGAACAATTTATGGTACCTCCATCTGCAATCATTACTTGAAACTCTAGTGCGAGATATACAAAGCAATTGATATCTTTTTCCAATATGTAATTGATCAAATTATAGATACTACCATAATCAATCAATATTGTTACCTTTTTCTTTTTGATGTATCCTTGTATATTGAGGTTTTGGGGAGTATTGATGTCATCCAATGCTTGACAAGATATTGTTGGAGTAGTCTCTATTATATATGGATCTTGTGGTGGTTCCAATTCTTGAACTTCTTCCTCTTCACAGTCTATGTAGAATAATTTCTTCTCATCGCTTTTATGCCCTTTACTGTACTTTTTGTCACAATTGAAACAATCATTTTTCTCTTCTTTCATCCATTTTTTGAGGTGTCAACCTTGTTGGTTGAGGTACGCTTGTATTATTAACCCCAAAATGATATATGATTCCTGTGTATGCTCCAATGATAGACTTGTGTCTAGCCTTATTCTTGGCTTGAATATGACGAGTGTTAACAACAATTCTTGTCTTGGGCACAAGAATATTCAGGTCTGCAAGTTGCACGAGAAACGCCCAAGCACAGCACGAAAAAATCTCGTTTCAGGATTCCAAGCGAGTAAACGGGATAAATTATGTTGTCGACGGCCCAGATTCATCCATAGAAGTAGATCGACGGTCAGCGGGAAGTCGCGGTTAGCGGAGTTGCGCCGGGATTAGCATGATGGGTAGCGTCTATATTGCATGCAATAAATGATATCAGTCATCCATCCAAAGGACGCGTGGTGCGAGATCTGGTCACGTCGACATTTCGACATTCGAGAGTTCGAAGGGTGAGGTTTTTCACGTCGTTTTACATCTCGAAACCCCGAACCCCGAAACGTCGATAAGCACCTTTGAAGCCTATGGTCCTAGCACCCGGTCACGTCAAGCGAGCCTGATTATGGAGGAAGCCCTCTTCTAGCATCAAATACCATCTCAACCGTTCCTCTGGAGGACACGCGGCGTACATCCGTGCTTTCGGGGTTTGGTCAATCGGGATTTTGAGGAAAATTACATCGTGAACCCCTGGTGCCAGAAATCCCAAAAGAATCGGGACCGTCCATCTGAAGGACACACGGTGCAATAGCTGAGCCACGAGTGGGGCCCTTCAGGATTTTCATGATGAAAGCACCGAGGTCATCTCAGCCGTTCATCCATCATTGAGGCTCGTGCACATTTAATTTAAAGAGGATGCAGATTTGGACGGTCATGATCCAGGCACTCAGATTCACGGACGAGGTCCCATTCCACACCCCCTCCGTCATTCTAGCTTTAACGAGAGGGGGGGGGGGGTCCGGAATCAGAGATAATGTATGGGCGCATCTGGACGACCCAAGTCTCGGTGCTTAGATCTACGATCTATATTGAATTCCGAACCCCCCCATCAGTTCTGCCTTTAATGGAGGGTGGGGGGTCCGAAATGGAATTTCACTCTAGCAGGCCCCCTATCTGTACGTGGCACGAATATACTGGTCCCAAGTCCTCACCGCCTGCCATGTGTCCCTTTCGCTCAATCACCTCTACCTCAGCACCTCCCTCCATTTGCTGTCTCCTGTCCCCACATCACTTCCACGAAAGCACCCCTTTTTCCTCCCCCCCACCTCACCTTCACCATATTGGCACCTACAACATCCTCATCAAGCATGCCACATCTTCCACCTCTCACCCCGTGAACTGTTTGGCTGGTCCAGGTGGCCCCTCAAGAAGACCTCCATGTCCCCAAAAGGAGAAGTTGACCAGAACCATTCCTAATCCCAAGAGGGCAGTTATTACAGTTTTTGGAGGTGGTTAGACATCGTCTCTTCCATAAATGGAAAGTCCAGCAAAGGACTAAATCTGGTCGATTCGTCTGTAGCAGGATAGTCTGAAATCTAATAGCGTCTATCATAGGTGCACGATCGGCCAGAGTCTGCATGCGTAGACTATCAGAAGATATGCAAACGCAATGTTTTAATGCAACATCTTGTTTTTGTTGCTGTTGTTGTTTGGAATATATGAAGGCATTTTCGCCATTTTTGTAAGGATAGATGGTAGAGCGAAGCTCCCGATTGTAAAGTTTTAACAGACACTCTAGTTCTCTGGTTATGCATATGTATGTAAGATTTCTTGTTTAATGACAGACAATTTTCCTACCCCATCTAGTTTTCATCTCATACCGAGGGAGTTCATGATTGACTGATTCACATGAATTATTGCAATATGTTACACTAAAGGATTTATTGTTGCATTGTTGTATTCTTCGGTTTTCTACGTTTGAATGTAAGAAGATCTTGCATTTAGATGTGTTCTCCTACAGTCTGTTAGAAACCTGATGTTTACAACAGAACTTTACATTTCTCTTATACAAGTCTTCCCCCTACTCACCCTTACTACAACGCACTGTCTGAAGTTTATCTAAGACCTCACTTTCCTATGCATGTCTGGCCTAGTTTCGGAGTTAGAACAACATTGTTTTGAGTTAACTTCCATTTGATCACCCCTTTTATAAACAAATCGTGACATAAACTGATGGGTGTCGGGCTTTGCTCCTACTACAATCCAGGAGTGACTTCCGTCGCCAACATTTCTAGCGTCGTTGTCGGGGACGAAGTTGAAGATTTTCCCTGGGCAGAACGACATTGAGCCTCTGATTTTGAAGGTGCATCAGACATCAGAGCCCTTCAAGATTGCTACTGTGCACCTGGCGACTCCAAGGTTTCCACATCACTGTTTCAGCTGTGGCTACTGTTAGAACACTTGAAAGATGACCCTAAGGAGCTTTCTCGAGAAGGTTTCAGCAACTGCTTTCTCAGCCTGAGAAGCTTCCCGGGGTAACAACAACGTTAGGATATGGCCTTTTATGGTGAACAAGGACCAGACAAATTCGAAGCTGTGCATCTTTCACCTGGCGACTCCATGATTCAAGGATCGATTGGCGACTCCACTGGTTCGATATGGAGAAAATCCTTGCTCCCAGGTTTGCTCCTTTTAATTTTTCTACTATTCCTGGTTTTCCTAATGTTGTCCCCTCTCTGAATGAATGGGGTGATTATTTTCCCATATTTGGAAAATGTGAAGAGGACAACCCTCCTCAGCACCTCAACGAGTTTCATGAACTCATGCGTAAGTGGGAGATACATCATGAGGATGTATTACTGAAGATGTTCATGTTCTCGTTAGCAGGGGATGCGTGTAAATGGTATCATTCTTTACCCCMTGCTAGCATTTCTTCACTCAATGGATTCCATGCAGCTTTCACCGCCTATTGTCAGAAGTTGTATCCCCCTGAGTTAATTTGTCATAATTATTGTGAGGGATACCACAACTCTATACAAGAGAAAGCTATTTCTGACATAGGCTGTGGGGATGATCCTGATGACCTGGATCATAACTTAGTCCGTTCTCCTCCCCATTTGTCTGCATCAGAGGAAGGTTATGAAAGTGATGAAGATCCTAGGGAGGAAGGAGATGCCCTGAGTGAGTTGATGGAGCAAGTGGTATCTCTCACTACCCAACGTGCAAAATTAGAATCTGATGACAACGAAGAGGATTTTCCAGTCTTCGAGGCAGATGATCTAAGCAGCTCTTTTGAAGAGATTATCAAAGATTTCTTAGATGCGTTAGCATCTGCTCCCGATGAGCCTCCTGTCTTAGAATTAAATGAAGAAGCCATTGTGGAAGAGGATTGTTATTTCTTCCTTCATGAGATTTCCCATGATGTATTTACATTTGGGATTGAAAGGAAGGATCGGGAGACTATTCCCTTTTTACAAGATGGGCAAGTGCATGAGGAAGAACCAAAAGAGCAACTAAGGGCACATTTCTTTTCCTATCCAGAGCCAGTCAGCAAGCAGCCACCGCATGAGATCAGTGAGCCTACTATAGTTGTCCACTCACCTGTGCTTGTCAGAGATATTCAGCCACATGGGAACAACTGTGTAGCAGAGGAGGCTGCCTGTCGCCAATTTTTCAAAATTTTCCACTCATTCTATGAACCTGTCAATGAATACATGGAGTGGCATGTCCTTTATACCTTGGAACCACCCTATTTCATATCAACTTCATCCTGTGAGGAGAAGTTGAAGAGTGTAGCCGTTCTGCTGTCATGGTTACACCATCTGCTGGTGATCATCAACAGGAGGAAGGAGATTCTATCCAGGAAGCTGCTTGAATGGCTATGGTGGAAGTCTTCTTTCACCTAGCCCCATGTAAAATATTTTATTAGCATTAGGAATGTATATAAATAATCTCCTTTGAGCATGTATCTTTGTTTGCTTTGCTTTACTTTTCGACCTATATTTTCAGAAGTGGGATGTTTTGAGCTTGACTCCATAGCCCAATATCAAGGCACTGGAACTGCAAAATGAGTCCTTAGAGAATCACAGGGACGACTCTATCCCCCATGGAGCCTAATGTTAACAACAATTCTTGTCTTAGGCACAAGAATATTCAGGTCTGCAAGTTGCACGAGAAGCACCCAAGCACAACACGAAAAAATCTCGTTTCAGGCTTCCAAGAAAGTAAACGGGCTAAATTATGTTGTCAATGGCCCAGATTCATCCATAGAAGCAGATCGACGGTCAGTAGGAAGTCATGGTTAGCAAAGTTGCATCGGGATTAGCACGATGGGTAGCATCTATATTGCATGCAAGAAATGATATCAGTCGTCCATCCAAAGGATGTGTGGTGCGAGATCTGGTCACGTCGTCATTTCGACATTCGGGAGTTCGAAGGGTGAGGGTTTTCACGCCATTCTACATCTCGAAACCCCGAACCCCAAAACGCCGATAAGCACCTTTGAATTTAAGCCTATGGTCCTAGCACCCGGTCACGTCAAGCGAGCTTGGTTATGGAGGTAGCCCTCTTCTAGCATCAAATACCATCTCGACCGTTCCTCTGGAGGACACGCGGTGTACATCCATGCTTTCGTGGTTTGGTCAATCGGGATTTTGAGGAAAATTGCATCGTGAACCCCCGGTGCCAGAAATCCCGAAAGAATCGGGACCGTCCATCTGAAGGACACACGACACAATAGCTAAGCCATGAGTGGGGCCCTTCGAGATTTTGATGATGAAAGCGTCGAGTTCATCTCAACTGTTCATCCATCAACGAGGCTCGGGCACATTTGATTTAAAGAGGGCGTAGATCTGGACGGTCGTGATCCAGGCACTCAAATTCGCAGACGAGGTCCCATTCTACACCCCCTCTGTCATTCTGGCTTTAACGAGAGGGGGGGGGTCTGGAATCGAAGATAATGTATGTGCGCATATGGACAACCCAAGTCTCGATGCTTAGATCTACGATCTGTATTGAATTCCAGACCCCCTCATCGGTTCTGCCTTTAATGGAGGGGGGGGTGTTCAGAATGGAATTTCACTCTAGCGGGCTCCCTATCTATACGTGGCACGAATATACTGGTCCCAATTCCTCACCACCTACCATGTGTCCCTTTCACCCAATCACCTCTACCTCAGCACCTCCCTCCATTTGTTGTCTCCTATCCCCACATCACTTCCACAAAAGCACCCCTTTTTCCTCCCCCCCACCTCACCTTCACCATATTGGCACCTACAACATCCTCGTCAAGCATGCCACATCTTCCACCTCTCACCCCGTGAACCGTTCGGCTGTTCCAGGTGGCCCCTCGAGAAGACCTCCATGTCCCCAAAAGGCGGAGTTGACCAGAACCGTTCCTAATCCCAAGAGGGAAGTTATTGCAGTTGTTGGAGGTGATTAGACATTGTCTCCGCCATAAATGGAAATTCCAACAAATGACTAAAGTTGGTCGATTCGTCTGCAGTAGGACAATCTGAAATCTGATAGCGTTTGTCATAGGTGCACGATCGGCCAGAGTCTGCATGCGTAGACTATCAGAAGACATGCAGACGCAATGTTTTAATGCAACGTCTTGTTTTTGTTGTTGTTGTTGTTTGGAGTATATGAAGGTGTTTTCACCATTTTTGTAAGGATCGATGGTAGAGCGAAGCTCCCGATTGTAAATTTTTAACAGACACTCTAGTTCTTTGGTTATGAGTCTGTATGTAAGATTTCTTGTTTAATGACAGACAATTTTCCTACCCCATCTAGTTTTCATCTCATACTGAGGGAGTTCATGATTGAGTGATTCACATGAATTATTGCAATTATGTTATGATAAAGGATTTATTGTTGCATTATTGCATTCTCCGGTTTTCTGCGTTTGAATGTAAGAAGATCTTGCGTTTAGATGCTTTCTCCTACAGTCTATTAGAAACCTGATGTTTATGACAGACCTTTGCAATTCTCTTATACAAGTTTTCCCCCTACTCACCCTTACTACAACTCACCGTCGAAAGTTATCTAAGACCTCACTTGCCTATGCATGCCTAGCCTAGTTTCGGAGTTAGAACAACATTGTTTTGAGTTAACTTCCATTTGATCACCCCTTTTATAAACAAATCATGACATAAACTAATGGGTGTCGGGATCTTCTCCTGCTGCAATCCAAGAGTGACTTCCGTCGCCAACAACGAGCATATTTCATAGCTTCCATAATATTTGCAGGATGTCTTAAGAAAAGATCATGTTTAATGTATTCTTTTAATCCACCCATGTAAGCTTCCAACAATTGTGCATCACTTATGTTATCCACCCTTGTGACCAATACCTGAAATTCTAAATTATAATCTTCAATATCACTCAAGTACTTGATTCTTGTCAATTGAATGAAGTAGTCCTATTCCCAAACTTTCCCATATTTTGCTTCTAAGTATCTTGTAAATATACCACAAGTATAATGATAAAAGGGGGGTTTCCTTTTCACTATCCATTGATCCCATTTATATGGTTTTATCTCAAAGTTCCAAGTTGTTATGTGAATCCTTTCCTTATCATCCATAATATTATGTAGTTAAAAATATTTCTCCATTTTGTTCACCCAAGTAAATACATTTGTTCCATCAAAGTTCTTTAATTCAATCTTGGGAAAGTTGAAATTATGACCCCCACCATAATTAACCCCACTATTAGAGTTAAATTCACTAGTTGAAAATTGTTTATTATCGATAATTTGTTCAACATGAATACTACCTTTATTTTCACGAGTTCCTTGCTTTTTTATATCTCCTTTAGGGAGTCTTTCATCTAGACTTTTGCATTTCCTTCATTGAATTTTGTATTTCTTCTTTATCATCATCCATTTTCTTTTTCATGTCAATTTTATTTTCTTCCATCTTATTTTCCATTTCATTCATCTTCCTTTCCATTTTTTGAATTTGTCTTTGTGAGTTTACAAAATCATTAGTTTTTCTCGACTCAACACTCAAATCATTAAGTTGTTCCTCCAATTTGGACAACCTGTTATGTATATCATCATTTTCTTCATGAGTTATATATGAGACTTCTGGAGGTTTAATTAGAGTTGACATGTTTTTTGGACCCATGTAGAATAAAAATAATAATACTCCTCTTTTTCCTCTTTATCGCAAGTTTTGAATCACCAAAACAAACCTTCCAATAAAAATTTATGCCAATTGTAAGTTATGTACCTTTCAAACCCTTAATTTGGAGTATGTCCTCCTAACCAACCTTCTTTCTGATGTATTTTTGCAATTTCAACAATTTTGAGTCTTAAATTTTGGTCTGTAGTACTCTGATATGTGCCCTCTTTAAGTCCATGGGTCTAACCAAAATGGGATGTGCCAATTGAAAGTTAGGTTAACTTTCCCAAACCTTGCTGAATTTTGACCTTTCAAAGAGAGAAAACTTGTATAGAATTCCACACACCTAATATTTGATATCTAATTTTGCAAATTGTACCAGATATACTATAATATGTCCTTTTTCAAATGCAATTGGTCTCACCGAATTTGGATCCTTGTTGAAGAAGATATGCTTATTTTACCTGGAACACATGTTTGAGACTCGTAATAGGACTAGTAAAAAACTCTATCTTCCATATGGTGTATCTCTGAAATTATAACGACCCAGAAGCTAAAAGTTTTACCACATATACCTTGATATATCTTCTAAATAAAATCCAATTTTTGTTGTTTGAATTGTCCCATAAAAACATTTATTGAGAACATTCTAAGATGACTTTCTTGGAGAAGAAAAAACCCTAGGATCAATGCTCTAATACCAAATGTTATGAACCAACACCTTTAAAATGATAAAAAGTCGATGAATTACAATCCACTACAAGGGGGAAACCTCCTTTTACAATATATCCAATTCAGAATACAATATGAGATCATAAAGTTGCTCCTAAGACTAGGTCCCCTTGGTATATATATAAGAGACAAATGGGTACAATTATAATGAAAGGGTACCATGAAGGGTTCTATCCGACATACAATTATAATACTATAAATTTAATAATTCAATATCTAGAGCTGAATATGGTGTTCTAGACATAAAATGATGCTTTGTCTAGGTCTTAACACAATACTTATGGTGTACTTGAAATTACCATCTTTGATGGAATTCCCCACCTTAACTAGTGCAACTATGATGGCCTTCACCTATTCCACTCCATCCTTTAGTTTTATAATCATATAAACTTATATTAATAATTATTTTTTCATTCTGCTTGAAATAAGTGTCAATATAGGAAGGACATAGAAATTCTAAAAGAGTCTTTTTCTAGAGCCTAGTCAAAATTAAGGAAAATTTTAATGATCCACGCTTATCTAAACGTATAGAATCCTTTGTCAATTTTACTAATTCTTAAAATACTAATTATAAAATGTTGGGTGATATTGTTTTTTAATAAAATATTCATAAAGTTTGTATTAGAGTAAAACATTGTGAATCCATTTCATTGATAGTGTATAGATCAAAATGTATTATTATTCTCTATATTTATTATTTTAAATTTAGTTGAATAAATTTCATATATTATACTAGTTGAATAATATAAATTAATAAAATATAATCATTGGTATTTTAGAAATCAATTATATTTAAACTTTGTCTTGTAATATTTGAATAATAGAAACTAAAAAAGGAATATTATTATTACATCATCAACATTATTATTATTAGGGAATAATTATGTAATTATAATGTTATTATTATAATATATGAAAAAGACATAAATATTCAAATTACAATCATTTCACTCATCATATTTAAGTATTTTTGTTTCTAAACATGTTTAATCAACATAGTGTATCTTGTTGGACAACAAACAATTTACCTTGAACAAAAATTCAACATTATATGGCATTAATGGTTATAATTTTTTGCAATCACAATCCAAATTAAACACTTTCATAAAGTAAAGTTAAACATTATATGACAACAATAAATTTAAATGAGTGATACATATCAAATTTCACTTAAAAATAGAGAAATCATTAACAATGTTCGTCATTAGCATACTCATATTACGTTTTATAAATCAAACAACAACAACAACAACGACTACTGCAAAACTATATGAAAACCATAATATACATCAGTGATATACATATGAATATACATGTCAAACATACCTCTCAACAAAATATGCAATAAACATGTCATATATATATCTCTAGTCAAATATAAAATAATCAGTATAAATGTCAATCAGTAGAACTACTAGTTAGGTCCACCACCAGAGCCAAGTGCATAAGTGTCTCTGCTACCAAAGGTAGATCCTCTATCAAGAACAACTATCTCATAAACAAATGTCGACATAAGTGCACTGCCAAGTGTCTCTATATCAATATCATGAAGATGTGCACCATAAACACCTGATGTGATCATAGTGTCCAAAGCATCAAAATCTTGGGACACATGTTGAGGAGGAGGGAGAGGATCGGATGTGGATACAGGTTAAGACACATGTGGAGGGGAACAATGAGGAGGAGGAGGAGGAGGTGGAGGAGGATGAGGAGGATCAAAAGTGGATGCAGGTTTAGATGCATGTGGCATGAACCCTCTCAAAAAATAGTGTATACAACTCAGACGCAAATGGGAAGAATCTCATCCCAGACAAAACAAAGCGATAGTGATCTAATGCATGACAAAAATGTCTCAAAAAAACATCTTCCCACCTAATTAATCAGGGCTGCTGCAATACACTAGATACATAATAAAACATAGAGAAACTAATGTGCTTCCCATCAGAGTTATACTATGGTAGTGACGAGAGCATATAATATAGGCACCTAACATCCTCTCTCTGAAATGCACCTATCTGCACTGACCAACACAAACCTAAAACTCTAAAGATGAAGGAATATCCAGACTGTCATATCTTTACACATAAGCTAGTTGGGTCTCTCCTGCAACACTGGGTGGTAGCGCATGTAAATGGGGAAAATACACCCCCATCTTAGATAACCCAGTGATGTAAACATCCTCCTCCATGGGATGATACCACATATCAAGAGTAACCCTGAACCCCTGTATCCCAATATCTAAACAACAAATCAATTGTTGCAACAATGAAAATTTACCCTAAGGGATGTACCCTCCCGATAAAACTTCAAGAGGCCAATATCCATCAAAAGGTCATGTGTATGTTGTGAAATAGGGTGATGATAAGCCTCCCTATACCTCTCCATGGCCTCCCACTCATGCATAAATGTGTATATCTCGACTTGTCGTTTCCTTGCCTCCTCCTCCTCTCATTGTCATCATATCTGATTCACATACAAATATTTTTAGGCACATATATAAAGATAAAATAAATCGAAATTATAAAACAAATACATATATAAATGACATGTATTTTAAAAAATACAAAATTAATTTGTTTTTGCAAAAAAATCTTTAAAATCAACATGTGCACCTCCAATAGATCATACACCCCACGATTGGTGCACTATCTCAAAACAAAAACATTGATAAGATATGCGTCCCATAGGACTATCTACACTGACTTAGTGCTTTTAACAACACTAGTTCATCTCGTTAACAAAGACGCATCACAATTCTAAAATTTATAGCGCACAAATCCATGATGCCCTTTGTCAAATCGAAATCACTGGTGTGCCATGTCTACTAGAGCACCAACATGTTGTCTACTGGTGACATTGTCTTTACGACACCAGTGCGTTTTTTGGACTGATGGGAACCGCTAAGCTAAATTTCATTATCGCAAATGAGTTGGTGCAATGTGTTACTATTAACGGACTAGTACCACCATGATAGTGGAGCATTGACATTTCGTAACTCGGTGTGTTATAAAGGTTAGAGAACTGGGAACGAGGCGTCCAATGAGATGCACCGCTATGAAAATTTGGGAAATATATGTCCCGATGCATTTTTGTATATAGTACCAGTGCGTTGGATTACAATGGTTGCAACGCTATGTTAAATTTTATAAATCATTGTGTTAGTGGTATTGATAGTTAGGTGAAGTGAACTAGCGGGTACTGTTAAACAACAATGGTGCAATTTATTCAGTGTGTGTATTTTTTTTATAAAGTATGGCGGTGTATTTGAACATTAATATGCTGAGGCATTAGGTTTTGGGTATGCCCCAGTGAAGTTGGTTAAAATTGGTGCACTGCTATGTTAAATTTTCATATAATGTTCAGTCAATGATGCACTTAATGAAGTGAAATGTTTTGGTGTGGGTAGAATCCCATTGTGTGCCAGTTTCAAGGAGTTTCGAAGGATGCACCACATTGTAAAGGATAGAGCATTGGGAACGAGGCATCCAATAAGATGCCTTGCTATGAAAACTCAAGCAATATATGTCCCAATGCATTTATGTATATAGTATGAGTGTGTTGGATTACAATGGTTGCAGTACCACTACGTTAAATTTTATAAATTGTTATGTTAGCGATGCCATTAATTAATTGAATTATAGTGGTGCGTAATGTTAAATGACACTGGTGCATTTTATTCGATACATGTATGTTTTTTATAAAGTATGGTAGTTTGTTTGAATATTGATGCGTCGGGGCATTATATTTTGGGTATGCCCTGGTGGGGTTGGTCAAAACTGGTGCACTGCTAGGTTAATTTTTATATATCATTGAGCTAGCAGGCAGTTAATGAAGTGAAATGTACCGGTGTGGGTAAAAAAACATTGTGCGTTGGTTTAGGGGCATTCCAAAGGACACACCACTTTGTTTCTAATAATTCATTTTAGTGTTCTTTCTTAAACGACACTGATGCATACATGTATATATGATTTACACCAACAATAGTGCTCACTGTTTATTTAACATAGTACACACTACTTCAGGGTGAGTTGAACTATTCAGGAACACCACGCGAATTGAAAAAAATCACAAATTTCAAACTAAATTGTAATTTTGATTGGATGAAATGAAAATAGGAAGGTAATAAATGACTTACCTAGTCTCTTCTGTCATGACAAGGTAGGGTTTCAATGTTGATATGAAATGAAAAATTGTGGTAATTTCCAAAATTTGGAAATGTGTGGAATCCACCAATGGAGATATTTAAGTCAATGTAAAGCACCGGAAACAAAACGTCTTAGGAAGAAAGGTGAGCATCTATGTTTTATCAACAGTTTAGAAGCACAAGATGCACTGTAACAATGAAAATTGATTTGGTAATTTTTTTTATTTACCCAACTTCGATGCGCCTTTCGACATTTAGGCACATCGGGGAATAATATTCAACAACACCAATGCAGTTTATTCGGTGCATATAATTTTATTATAAACTATGTTGGTGCATTTAAACATTGACACTTTGGGGCATTACGTTTTGGGTGGAGGATCGGATGTGGATACAGGTTTAGACACATGTGGAGGGGAAACATGATGAGGATGAGGAGGAGGAGGAGGATCAAACATGGATGCAGGTTTAGACACATGTGGCATGAACCCTCATAAAATAGTGTATACAACTTAGACGTGAATGGGAAGAATATCATCCCAGACAAAACAAAATGACAATGATCTAATGCATGAAAAAACTGTCTCAAAAAACAATCTTCCCACCTGATCAATCGGGGCTCTTGCAATAAACTATCTACATAATACAACATAGAGCAACTAATGTGCTTCCAACCAGAGCTATATTGTGACAATGATGAGAGAATATAACAAGAGAACCTAACTTCCTCTCTCTATAATGCACTTATCTGCAGTTGACCACCATGAACCTGGAACTCCGAAGCTGAAGGAATATCCATACTGACATATCTCTGCACATATGCTAGCTGGGTCTCTTCTGCAACATTGGGTGGTAGCATGGGAAAATGGGGAAAATACACCCCCCTCCTAGACAACCCAGTGATGAAATATTAATCCTCCTTCATGGGATGATACCACATATCGAGACCAACCCTGAACCCCTATCTTGCATGATCCCAATGAAGAATCAACTACTATAACATTGTAGAGTTCCTCCTAAGGGATGTACCCTCCTGATAAAACTTGAGGAGTCCAATATCCATAAAAAATTCATGTGTATGATGTGAAATAGGGTGAGGGTAAGCATCCCTATCCATCTTCCTGGCCTCCCACTCATGCACAAATACATACGTCATGACCAGTCGCTACCGCGCCTCCTCCTCCTTTGATTGTCATCATCTTTGATTCAGATACAAATATTGTTAGGCACATATATAAAGAAAAATAAATTGAAATTATAAAACAAATAGATATATAAATTGCGTAATATAAACATTCTACGAAATGACTCTTTTCTAGCGATATTTTCTAGGCACAAAAAATAGTGATTTCATGTAGATTTATGTCGTTGGATTCCGACGAAAAAATCCATTTCCTAGAACAGTTAGATAATGCATATATAAATGATGTGTATTTTAAAAAATCCAAAATTATTTTTTTTTTGCAAAAAAATCTTTAAAATCAATCGGTGTGCTGCCAACAGGTCATACGCCTTGCATTCAGTGCACTATCTCAAAGAAATAACACCACTAAGTGGTGAATCCCATAGGACTATCTACACTGACTTAATGCTTTTAACAACACTGATTCATCTCATTAAAAAGGGCACACTGCAACACTAAAATTTATAGCGCACAAATCCATGGTGCCCTTTGTTAAACCGAAAACATTGATGCACCATGTCTGCTAGATCACTGACACGTTTTCTATCAGTGACATTGTATTTATGACACCTATACGTTTGTTGGATTGATGGGCACCGCTAAGCTAAAATTAATTATTGTAGTTAAGCCGGTGTGATGTGTTACTATTAATGGACAGGTACCACCGTGATTGTGGAGCGCCGACGTTTTGCACCTCAGTGCACTGTAAAGGTTAGAGCATCGGGGATGAAGCATCCAATGAGATGCCCCACTATGAAAATTTGGGCAATATATGTCCCAGTGCATTTCTTTATACAGTAACAATGCATTTGATTACAATGGTTGCACCGCTACGTTAAATTTTATAAATTGTTATGTTAGATGTGTCGATAGTTAAGTGAGGTGAAACGACATTGGTGTGGTTTATTCGATGCATGTTATTTTTTATAAATTATGGTGGTATGTTTGAACATTGATGTGTTAGGGTGTTATGTTTTGGGTACACCCCGATGCAGTTGGTTAAAATTGGTGCACCGCTCGGTTAAATTTTCATATAACATTGAACCAGTGGTGCATTTAATGAAGTGAAATATTCTAGTGCGGTTAGAATCCCATTCCATGTCAATTTCAAGGAGTTATGAAGGACGCACCATGTTGTAAAGGAGAGAGAACCAGGAATGAGGCATCCAATGGGATGCCCCGCTATGAAAATTTGGGCAATTTATGTCCCAATGTGTTTCTGTATACAATATCAGTGCATTGGATTACAATGGTTGCACCATTATATTAAATTTTACAAATCGTTATGTTATCGGTGTTGTTATTTAATTGAAGGATAGTGGTGCGTAATCTTAAATGACATCGGTGTGATTTATTTAGTACGTGTATTTTTTTTATAATGTATGCAAACGTGTTTGAACATTGATGCAACGGGGAGTTATGTTTCGGTTATACCCCAGTGCGGTTGGTTAAAATTGGTGCATCGCTAGGTTAAACTTTATATATCATTGAGATAGTGGTGCGGTTAATGAAGTGAAATGTATCGGTGTGGGTAGAAGCACATTGTGCGTTGGTTTCAGGGTGTTTTGAAGGATGCATTGCTTTGTTTCTAATAATTCATTGCGGTGCACTTGCTTGAATGACACTGGTGCATACATGTATATATGAGTTGCACTGACGACGATGCTCACTATTTATTTAACAAAGTATGCACCACTTTAGGGAGAGACAAATGTTTAAGTGCACTGTGTGCAAATAAAAAAATCACAAATTTCAAATTAAATTGTAATTTTGATTAGATGAAAATGAAAATAGGAAGGTAATCAATAATTTACCCGGTATCTTCTATCATGACGAGGTATGGTTGCATTGTTGATATGAAATGAAAATTTTTGTTAATTTCCAAAATTTGGAAATGTGTGGAATCCACCAATGGAGCTATTCAAGTCAATGTAGAGCACCAGAAACAGGGTGTCTTAGGAAGAAAATTGAGCATCGATGCTTGCTTGACAGTTTGGAAGCACATGATGCACTGTAACAATGAAAATTGGTTTGGTAGTTTTTTGTTTTTTTTTACCCTACATCGGTGTGCCTTTCGACATTTAGGCACATCAGGGTGTAATATTCAACGACATTGGTGTGATTTATTCGATGCATATAATTTTATTATAAATTATGGCGATGCATTTAAACTTTGACGCTCTGGGGTGCTATGTTTTGGGTATGCCATGATGCGATTGATTAAAATTGGTGCACCGTTAAGTTAAATTTTATATATCATTGAGCTAGTGGTGCGATTAATGAAGTGTAATGTGTTGGTGTGGATATAAGCCCATTTTGTGCTGGTGTCAGGGTATTCTGAAGGACGCACCACCTTTTTTTTTGGTAATTTATCACACTGTGTGTAACATCTCGGTTCTAACCATTATGAGCTATAATGTATTATGTAAATATGACTTAGGTTGGTGAGTTGGTAAACTTGAAAAGGGTACAGAGTGCCTAGGGAATGTAATACATCTATATACATTAATAAAATACACCGCTAGATGCAAGACAAACAAGGACAAAAGAGATAGGGGGATTGAGGGGCTAAGTCTTTTTATTATTATTTTATTTACCCATGATTTATTTTATGGAGAAAAGGGGCTACATGAGCTTCTTGGGAGGGAGGCCATGTGGCTCTTGTCTTCATGTAATTATATACACATCCCTTGGGGGGTGTTTTGGGGGTCTTCTTCTCCTTAGTTCTCGTTGTTGTTCTTCTCCCTAGTTCTTGTTCTTCTTCTTCTCCTTCCTTTTTCCCCACTCATTCTGGCTATTTCGTGTGCTCTTGGGCTAAGCATGGAAACAAATGATTGGAAGAAGAGATCCATTGCTAAATGGATGTAATATAATTTTTTGATCATTCCATGAGGGAATGGACGCCCATGTGCATGAGATTGATGGCAGTTCAGATAGAACTGTCCACAACTGAGAATCCTTGGAGTTTCAAGTAGGGATATTTCCTTACCAGTAGCACTAGATCCTTGGCAAGAAGTCGAAAAGCCTGAAGGACTGCATGGAAGAGAAAGATGTTCATTTATTTGCGTTGTGCAAGCTGAGGGGCAAAGAGAGCTGGAAATTTGAATTTGTTGCGAGGTTGGGAAATCTGAGAGCTAGTTAGCCAGTTGTTGTGTGTTTTTAGATTTGGTCTAGGACCCATCCTTGTGGATTCATAACCCTGACTCAGGGGTGAAATGTTGTTGATAATAAAAGAACAACAATGTCTATGGTTGGGAGGAACGTCCTTGATCTGTAGCCAGTTGGTGGACATTTACTTGCAAAGATAAGTGCTCTTTGTGTTTTCTGTACAATGTTTAATTTCGTTGTGTATTTAATTATCGATGAGATATGTATTTTTTTTATGTGTCTGTCTGCTGGTTATTTGTTGTGCATGGCGCGTTGTTTACTGCTTTATGTTGTATCATGGATCTTGTCTTATGCGTGTGATTTTCATGCCTCTTAATTAACTTATAAGTGATTCGAATTGAGATAAGTCATCGTGAAGTGAGTCCCTGGACTACAATGTTCCTTGCCTACGCGTGGTTGGGTGTGTTGCAATTGGATTAAGTGGCATAGCTTGGAATGTGGGTGGTTGGGTATATTAAAAAATGGTATTAGAGCTACTGGTTGAAACATCAGGCTGGTATGGGCCAGATCTTTTGGTAAGAATCTTGTGGTTGAGATCAATTTATGACCTTGAAGTCAAAAATCTCAAGAGGAATGGCATTGCAGAGTCTGCGTAGAATCTAGAAAATCAGAAATCCTTTGTAAGGGATCAAATGATTGTGACCGTTCCTTTCAAATTCGGGAGCGATCACCACCATGGGTTCAAGAGAGATCTGAATCATTAGATCGGATGACAGGTGAACAAGGGTCGTTCGATGCAGGAAAAACCAGAGGTTAGGGTAAGGTTAAGTCCCAGCCATCAGATCTAGATTGTTGATCATCACTCGTTGATTGAGGACAAGCTCGAAAGGTAAGACTTCAGAACTTCGTCGCTTCGACAATCTTGGAAGGCAGACAAAGCTTGAACTATCGAAGGCCAAAGTCGCGAAGCCCCATAAGCCATCTGATTTGATAGGAGGCATGGGGGAATCTTCATTGTTGATCGTGGTCACTTGACCTTGACCACTTCAGGATTTTTCACTATGGGAGTTTTAAACCTTGTTGAAATGCTACAACCCGAAGCCCCGGAGTGTTAAAGTCCTGAAATTCCCGTCGATCGTTAGATTGAGGGAAGGACTTCGGGAGTGTTGCAGGTCGTTGAATCTAGCATTGGTAGAAGGATAGCGAATTTTTGGAGCTTCAGAACCTCTCCACTTTGGAGTTCGGTAGTTCAGGAGTATGGGCATTGTCTGGAGTGAGAATCCCTGAAGCCTGAAGCCAAAAGTTAGTCACAACTGTTGGTTGTGGGAGGAGTGTGAGCCATCGATTTCTTTCGAAATTCGACTATCTGGGAGATAGCATGTGTTGGACTCGAGAAACTTCTGAAGTTCGGAGTCCTGGAGTCTCGTATTTGATTGATGATGTGGCTTATGCCACATGGTAGGGATGTCATGTGGGGGCACGTGTCACTCAGTTTTAGTACCTTTTGGATCTCAATATGTTCATTTTTTAGTGACATGTGGCACGTGTTCCATGGGTCCACGTCATCCTAGGTGATGTCAACATGTCGTGTCCTCTCCGAGAGTATGTGACTCTGGGTGTTTCCAAGTTTCTGTCAGTGAAAAGTGTCGAAGCCCAAATTCACGAAGGCACACAAATCGTCAATCTGAGATCCCTTTGGGACCTCTCTCAACTGTTGGAATAAGAAAAGGGAGCAGAGGTAATTACCTTGGAGGATTGTCACTCCGGGGAAGTGGAAGACTCAGGAATGGAAATATCTCGGAGCCCCAGAGTGAAAATTTCCAAATTGGTTGAGAGTCTTCTGTCTCAACGTGTGATTAAGTCACAACCATTGCTCTCGTTGAAGCCTCTAGATGGGGGCGGGACCCTCCATTCGGCAGGAGATTAAATCTCGACCGTCCATTTTTTATAGTGGAGTTATTAAAGGCTTTGACAAAGTGTAACTCTGGGGGGGGGGGGAAGTTGATAGGGGAAAACAGTCGAAGGCTAAAGTTCGGAGGAATTGGTCCCAACACTGGCCCCATACTAAGGTAAAAAGGGCCTGGAAGTAAACCAACCCTCAAAATTGGTGTTCGCATCAATCTCCTATGTAGAAAAACACAAAGTGTGGCGCTAAAGGGTGATTAAGCCCATGGTTTTGAGCCATGGTCATGTGGAACTTGGTTTGAAGAAAGCACCTTTGCAGTTTTTGATTTTTTGTATCAGCTAAGGGGGATGAAAGTGGTTTTTCAGGGAGCCCTAACTTTCATCTCTGATATTCGATTGGGACAAGAGTACAGTCGTTGGAAAGATGATTTAGAGGATTTAGAGGAAAATAATAGGGGACTATTATAATATGAAGATTGATATAATTTTATTCATGAATTAAATAGAAAATGTACCTGTAAATTTAATTGACAATTTTGTATGATATGTATAATTCTAACCAGATGATTTCTTGAATATTTTTTCAGGATCAGAAGTATAATCTGATCAATTTCAGTCTAGGATTAGATGTTAGGGTCATGGAAGCATGACAAAGATTACAGGATTTGGATGAGGTAATCAAGAACTATAGACAAATTAATGAAGGTGGACAAATAACTCAAGAATAGTGGAACAAAAGTATTAGTCAACAAATACAGGATCTGAATAAATTGCAAGTACTACAAAAGAAAGAAACCTCACATAGGATATGAAGCTAGCAGGTTAAATATTTCATGGATGGTCATAAAAGGAAAAGTATGAATGCCTATCCTTGAAGGAGGAGAGGTGTATACAGTTGCAAATCTTAAGTGTGAAAGAGATCCACTCCTAATATTAGAGTTCATAGTGGAAATAAGGATTCCAATGCAGAGAATTGGGAATGCCCTCTCACTTGAAAAGTGTCATTGAGTAAAAATGGACTTCCATTGCGAATGGTATTAAGTGTGAAAGGTATGGTTTCACATGGATAGGTTAATGAAGTAACCTAATGGACAACCAGGATTAATAGTATTTGATTCAAGAATGTCGTAGTAGAGTGATGGAATGTTTGAGCTACTTCATTCCAGGGTGATGGAATGTTTCAAAAAGGTAAAGTTGGATATGACTGCCTAGGAGAGGCTACTGAAAATAGAACACATTGGCTGGATTATAGAATGGACAAGTGGAACTTGGATGGAAAGTGTTTAGACCAGGGAACCATAGTGCAGATGAGCAGAATGGAAGCACACAAGGCATCAAGGATATGAAGGAGTTCAAGGACAACCAACTACAACATAAATAGATAAATAAATAAGTGAATTATAACATAAATGCACTAGAGTGCATGAGGCATACAATGAAGTTAAAATGAATATGCATTAGTAGGCATGCTGACAGTAAATGCTTGGTGCATATGGATGTGTAATTGCACATGCTTGGATATGCATATAACATGCTTGTGAACTTAGAATAGTCTATTATTATGAAATAATGTTTGAGTATGACTAGTGATGGATTATGTATTCAGGAAAAATGATATAGCAGGTTTAAATATGTGGATGTTGTTGTTTCTTATGATTTCCATATAGGTGAAGACCCATGAGGGTGGCAGGAATGGTGATCCGAATGATGGAGGAGGAAGTATGCAAGATTCTACAAATATCAATTGGTCGGATAGAAACAAGTAGGTTGATAACAACCAGGTAGGTATGCATTTAGTTTATGTTGATGCATACATGTTGAAGGGGATTCAGGTAAGAATTCCCTCAGTTAATTTTCAATATTTAAATTGATATTAGGGATGATTTTAAGGATGGAAATTTATTTTAAAATGTAGAAACCTTGGCGAATCTTACTAATCTTTCATATGCCAACTATAAATGTTTGGCGATATTTTTGTAAAAATATTCAAATTTCTAAGGATTTTATATAGTTTTTAT
>ML787539.1:1941-23270 GCA_009831015.1 Picea engelmannii | reverse complement strand
AAATCCTAATGGAAACTTCATCCAACCCGTATGCAAAAGATCCCCTTTAAATGTCTCATGTTGTAGTTCATGGCTTTAATCATGGCCTATTAACCCAATAATATTTTTTCAAGGCCTAATTCCTTGGATTTATCCCCCAACCACGGTTAAATCCTTCATAGCCATATTTGATACGCAAAATATTATAAAAGTACCCATATCTCACTCAAAGGTTCATGATTCCCTATAGACAACATGTTATGTGGTTTAGGGCATTGATTATGTTCCTTAATCCCTAAAGGATTCATGTATAAATGACCCAAGGGCCTTATTTTCCTCGCTTGACCATGGCTAATTACTTAATGCACATGTCCCTAGTGCAAAATATTTCATAATGGCACACATATTCAACTTGGAGGCCAAATATTTCCTCTAAATGGATTATGTTGAAAGTCATGTTCATGGATATTGAGCCTTACAAATCCATTTATGGAATAAGGCCCTTATTGTCCTCCCTTTGTTATGGTAAATTCCTTGAGACCCATTCCTACTATGAAAAAACTCATTATTATACCCATATCCTACTTATATGACAAAGATTCACTTTAAAGGAACTATGTTGTAGTTTGAGGCCTTGATCATGGCCTATTAGATCAAGAATATTAACTTAGGTCCTAATTCCCTCGACTCCTTACCCAACCATGGTCAAGGCTCTAGTACCCATCCCTAATGCATAAAACCTTCTAACGACATCCACATACCACTAATTATCATGCACATTATCAAGGCATTGAGACCCATTCCCATTATCCAAGGAATTATAGGAGAAACCATGTTCCACTTGGAGGATATGGTAATATTAATATTAAAATGGTAATATTAATATTAAAATTGCAGCCTAAATATTTTTTTAATTTTTTTTAAAATAAATATTGTTCATTGCAATTGCGACAACAACTCAACTTGCTCCAACAACCACTAAACTTGCTGCGGAAATTTTGCAATATGACCAACGAAAAGTTGTCGTCGCACTTGGGACGACAACTTAACTTGCTGCGATACTTTTTCTATATAACCAATGCAAAGTTGTCGTCGCACTTGCGACGACCACTAAACTTGTTTCGGAAATTTTGCAATATGACCAACAAAAAATTTTCGTCGCGCTTGCGACGACAACTTAAATTGTTGCGACAATTTTAATATATGACCAACGAAAAGTTGTCGTCACAATTGCAACAACAACTAAACTTGATGCGAAAATTTTGCAATATGACCAATGAAAATATGTCGTCACCCTTGCAACGACAAATTAACTTGTTGCGACAATTTTGCTACAGAAACAACCAAAGTTGTCGTCGCAATTGAGACAAAAAGTTCGTTTCACATTGTTTGCCTTTATTTTCATATTGGTGATGATATTTCTTTTTTTGTCGCAATTGTCAGAAGTTCCCTAGGGTCGTCGCTCTTGCGACATTAGTTCAAGTTCATTGAAATTGCCACATTCCATAAAACGACATTTCAAAGACTCAAGATTCGTCACAATATCAACGACATAACATCGCAAGAGCGTTGAAATTGTCGTCGCAAAATGACCCAAATTTGCTAGTGTGACACTGAAAATCACTTAAGAATTATATTCTTAGTGTTGTGTTTGGGTTGAAAAGGAAGGTATCCAAATAGTCAGGAAAGCAGTAGGAAGTTGTGGATGATGTGTTGAGGCATTGGCCAGACCTTCCAACTCACCTTGGTGAATGCATGACATAATTATGTGGTATTATGTAGTCAACAGAGGGATGCATTGTGTAAATGTGGCCATCGGTACTGGTACATCAATTGTTATTTTATTTAATAATTACTTGTTGCATTATGAAAATATTTTGGTGCTAAGAATACATAATTATGGATAGATGCATTATATTTAATATAAATACTAGCTAAAGGTGATTGGATTATTGTTGTTACAATTCCAAGATCAATTTTGGAGCTATTAAAAATGTTACAAGTGATAATACAGGAATCATTGAATGCATTAGGTGAATGCATGTATATATTATATAACATAGAAATAATTATGCTAACAGCTGAAATGATGTGAGTATTTCTAACTCATGAAGTTGAAAACCCTTCAGGAACTGTTAGATATAAAAACAAGAAATTTGCAAGTTAAAGAAGCTACATAATAATAAATTACAGAAAAGCTTTGTTGATGGGACAGAGTGATAAAAATATTTATGGATAGAAGAAAGAAAATATTGGTTGATAATACATATGTATGTAATGACGATTTCATTCCAATTGATAGTTGGATTAGTAGAAGTGATTGAATTGTAATTGTAAACATTTATGAGATCACTTTGTGATTTTCTTTTGAATCGTTACCATGAAAATATATATATCTTGTACATGAGATATTGATAATTTGTTTGGATGAGGAATGTTGAAATTGTAGGATGAAAGGGGCTTGGATATGGCAGTGTTGTAAGCCCATAAAGAAGACCAATGCCTATTGTTGCAAGAACCAATTATTATGAACGAAATCTCATGTCTGGAAATTTTATTTTTCCTATATAAAACAATTTTGGGAATTATAATTTAATAAATTACTGACGAATTGTTTTCGCTGAATGTAGTTCGAGAAAATTGTAGGTAGGATGGTCTTGAATATGGAATGGATGTAAGCCCATAAGGAAGACTGATATCTACAGGCTCAAATCCAAACATTATGAGCATAAATCTCATGCTTGGAAAAATTTTGTTTTCCTGTATAAAACATATTGACATTTATGATTAAAAATGATTATAGTGATATCCCATGATGAATGTATATGTATAATACAGATGAGATGTTGGATATGCAAGATGGAAAGCATGGAAAGGGATATTGTTGTGACAGGAGAACCATGTGTCCCTAGAAATCTTCTTGTTCAATAACGCCTTGGCTAGGAAAGATGGATCACTTGATGGACTATATAGCAGAGAAGGGAATACCTGAGCTTGGGCCTGGAAGGTGAGTGATCGCAAGGAAGAGGAGACTTTGATATCTCTTGTAAATTATTGATTGGGATCATGCACACAATGGGTATGTCAAGGGAAAACAATGAGCCAAGTTAACAAGATAGCCATATGGATGCAACTCCATGAAATGCACATATAAGTATTGTAATGGATTATGAAACTTTACTCTTAGATTATGAGAAAACATGAAAATTCTATGCACAAATTGTGAATTGACATGCTCACTGATTTGAAATGTTGTAGGAAAACGATGAATGTTGAGGATATAGAAAGGCACCAGACTATGAGGGAAAAAAAGAAGGGGATGCTGGAGAAATTGGATGACAAAGGCATGGAATGAAGAAAGTCCAATGGACTTGTTACAGTTGGAGTTCTAGAAGCCACAACTCTAAAACTTCTTGGCCAAGTGCACTGGAGCCCTGGAGAGAAGTGGAACAACCCGAGGGACTACATGATAGAGAAAGGGGTTCATTTCTTTGGGTTGTGCAGGGATGAGAGGGAAGGAGAGCTTGTTGGTTGGAACTGTTGTTAGAAATATAAATTCTGAAGATCATTATACATGTTTTGGGTTGGAATGCCTATGTATACATGTTTAATTTTAGGCCAGAGTGCCTATGTATATAATATTGGGCTGGATTTCCTATGTGTATTAAGGCTAGAGGGCCTGGATTTGTAATGTTAATAACATTGGAATGGTGTTGTGCAATAAGGAAAGTGCCAAAATAAGGAGAGGGGGATGTAACATCTCGGTTCTAACCATTATGAACTATAATGTATTATGTAAATGTGACTTCGGTTGGTGAGCCGGTAAACTTGAAAAGGGGCCAAAGTTCTTAGGGAATGTAATACATCTATATACATTAATAAAATACATTGTTGGTTGCAAGACAAACAAGGACAAAAGATATAGGGGGCTATGATTCCACGAGAGAGGGGGCTTGAGGGGCTAAGTATTTTTATTATTATTTTATTTACCCATGATTGAATTTATGGAGAAAAGGGGTTACATGAGCTTTTTAGGAGGGAGGCCATGTGGCTCTTGTCTTCATGTAATTATATAAACATCATGTTGGTTGTGGAGCCTGATTATCTTCTTGACTCAAAGGTCCTTGCTTTCAACTGTGTTTATACCCCATGAAGACTTTACACCCCAGAAGTATGTACACTCTTCCATGCGGGGGAGTGAAGAGGGGGGGTACCCCCTCTACGGGGTTCGAGGGCGAAGCCCCCAAAGGAAAAATTGCCTTGTAAATGTATATTGTAATTTCATTGTAAATCTGGACCGTTCATTATAAGGTCGCAGATCTAACGGTAGAAATTATGTTAGGGTTTTTTTTCCCTAGAAGGCAACCCTCTGTTATGAGGGAAATGTATTGCGGCTATGCATTATGGCGAGTATTGTATTCTGACAGAGGATATTCTTAGAGAAAGAAGAGGAAGTTACAATGGGTTTTGTTGTAGGTTGTATCCCTTCATTTGTTGGATAATAATAAAGTAAGGACCTGGCAATTTCTCTGGTGGATGTAGCCCACACTGGGTGAACCACATAAATTTGTGTCTCTATTGTATTGTGTATCTTTTTTGTTTTGTTTCTGCATTTGTTTTATTTTATTTCTTCGCGGTCCTATTTTTCTAACAATTGGTATCAAAGAGAAAGGCAACTCATGGGAAAAGAGGGTTCCTGGTTCGAGTGGGAGCAATGTCGGAATATGGAAAGTTTAGGGTCGAGAAATTTAACAGCCAAAACTACCAATTATGGAAGATGTAGATGGAAGATTATTTATATCAGAAGGATCTATTCCTACCATTGGGTGAAGTAGAAAAGACGTCGACGGCCATGAAGGATGAAGAATGGGAGCTTCTTGATAGAAAGGCTCTAGGAACGATACGATTGAGCATGGAAGCTCCGATGGCTTTCAATATTTCAAAAGAAAATATAACGAAGGATATGATGGACATGTTGGCTAAACTGTATGAAAAACCCTCTGCGTCTAATAAGGTATTTCTAATGAAGTTAGTATTTAATATGAAGATGTCAGAAGGTGGGTTTGTTGCAGATCATTTAAATTAATTTAATATGGTTACTAATCAACTAAGTTCTATAAAAGTGGACTTTGATGATGAGGTTAGGGCTCTTCTAATATTGTGCTCATTGCCAGAAAGATGGAACGGCTTGGTCATGGTTATAAGTAACTCTGTCTCTGGTTCAAATACTTTAAAATTTGATGATGTTGAAAAAACACAGGTGAGACATTAGGTAATGCGTTGAACATAGAGAATAAGGGAAGACAAAAGGATAGAGGAAAGGGCTCAGGGAACCACGGGAATTCTAGGAAGGGAAGATCCAAATCCAGAATTGGAAAGATAGAGTGCCGGAATTGTGGGAAGAAGGGACGTCTGAAGAAAGACTGCAGAGCTCCAAAGAAACAAAGAGATGGACAACATGAGAGAAATCAGGAAGCAAATGTAACAGGTGATGTGTTACAAGATGATTTGATTCTTTCTGTAGATAATATTTATGAGTCTTGGGTAGTAGATTCAGGGGCTTCATTTCATGCCACACCCCATAGGAAACATTTTCTAGATTATGTTCAAGGTGATTTTGGACAGGTTTATTTGGGTGATGATGCGCCATGCAAAATTGTTGGAATGGGAAAGGTAAAAATAAAGCAATGCAATGGAAACCAATAGTTGTTGAAAGAGGTAAGACATGTTCCAGATTCAAGGAAAAATCTAATTTCAACAGGGCAATTGGCAAATGAAGGTTGTGTATCCATATTTACAGATAAGACATGGAAGGTCATCAAAGGATCATTGGTGATAGAAAAAGGAGAGAAGGTAGGTACATTGTATTTATGTACTGGTAATATTGACTCTTCTATCTCTTTAGATTCTACAAGAGTGGATACAACACTGTGGCATCATAGGCTAGGACACATGAGTGAGAAGTGTATGCAGATACTTCACAAAAAACAATTGTACCAGATCTTAAACAAATTGATTTGGACTTTTATGAGCATTGTATTTATGGAAAACAAAAGAGAGTTAGATTTCTCAGAGATGAAAAAGAAAAGAAGAATGAAAGGTTAGAGCTTGTGCATATAGATGTATGGGGACCAGATCAGGTATTATCTCTTGGTGGCTCGCATTATTATGTTACTTTTATTGATGATGCAACTAGAAAAACTTGGGTTTATTGCATTCGACAAAAATCTGATGTTTTTGATACTTTTAAGAAATGGAAAGCTTTAGTTGAGAATGAGACAAGAAAAAGTTTGAAGTGTCTCAGATCAAATAATGGAGGTGAATATTGCAGAAAGGAGTTTGATTATTACTGTTCATACCATGGGATTTGTAGAGAGAAGACAATTCCAAGAACACCACAAGAAAATGGTGTGTCAGAAAGGATGAGCAGGACAATCATGGAGCGTGCAAGGAGTATGAGATTGCATGCTGGTTTGCCCTTACAGTTCTATGCAGATGTTGTAGATATTGTTGTTTACTTAATAAACAGAGGACCTTCAAGCTCTTTGGATGGTAGAATTCCAGAGGAGGAATGGACAGCAAAAAAGGTAAACTATTCTTTTTTGAAAACTTTCAGTTGTGAAGCATTTGTCCATATTGATAAAGAAAATAGAACAAAGCTTGACTCTAAATCAAAGAAGTGTACCTTTATTGGATACGTTGTTAATGATTTTGGTTATTGATTATGGGATTATGAAAATAACCAAATCATTAGGAGTAGAGATGTCATATTCAATGAGAAGGTCATGTACAAAGATCAGTTGTAGGGAAAGAAACAGGAAGAAGAAGAACAAGAATACATAGTGCTTGATGAGGTCACTGAAAAAGAAATTCCAAAGGAACCTGAAAATCAAATTGTACAACAACAGGAGCAGCAGGTACCTCAAACACTTGCAAGTGTTGTTAGAATATCTACCAGGTTAAGTATACCCCCTGAACGATACTCTCCTTCATTGTATTATTTATTATTGACTGATTCTGGTGAACCAGAATGTTATGAAGAGGCAATGCAGGTAGACACAAAAAAGAAGTGGGAGCAAGGCATGAAAGAGGAAATGGATTCCTTGGCAAATAACCAGACTTGGGACTTGGTTCAATTGCCTACAAGAAAAAGAGCATTGCCGAATAAATGGGTTTACAAGTTGAAGGAAGAAAATGGAGGAGAAAAGCGGTACAAGGCTAGACTTGTTGTAAAGGGGTTTGCACAAAATAAAGGTATAGATTTTGATGAAATATTTTCTCCTGTTGTTAAAATGACTTCAATTAAGAATATTTTAAGTCTTGTGGCAATAAAATATTTGCATCTTGAACAGTTATATGTAAAAACAACTTCTATCCATGGGGATTTGGAGGAAGAGATTTATATGCAGTAGCCACAGGGGTATGAGGTCAAAGGGAAGGAGAATTTGGTATGCAAGTTGAAGAAGAGCTTGTATGGCCTAAAGTAAGCTCCAAGGCAGTGTTATTTGAAGTTTGATAGGTTTATGAAAGAACAGGGTTATAGTAGATGTCATTCCGATCATTGTATTATCTTGCTATTGTATGTAGATGACATGCTTGTTGTAGGGTCTAATATGCAGTATATAAATATGCTCAAGAAGAAATTAGCCAATTCATTTGCGATGAAGGATTTGGATGATGCAAAGAAAATCCTTGGCATGAGAATAACAAGAGAGAGAAAAAATCGCAAATTGACATTGTCTCAGGGTGAGTACACAGAGAAGGTGTTGGAGAGGTTTAGAATGCAGAATGCAAAACTAGTTAGTACACCTTTGGCCAACCATTCCAAATTAACTAAGGAAATGTGTCCCAAGACACAGGAGGAGATAGAATACATGTACAGGGTCCCTTATTAATCAACAGTTGGAAGCTTGATATATGCAATGGTTTGCACAAGACCAGATATTTCACATGCAGTGGGAGTTGTGAGCAGGTATATGAACAATCCAGGTAAAGAGAATTGGGAGGTAGTAAAGTGGATTCTCAGGTATTTGAGAGGTACTACTACTCATGCATTATGTTTTGGAGGTTCAGACACTTTTCTACAAGGATATGTTGATTCAAATATGGCAGGTGATAAATACAACAGGAGGAGCACCACAGGGTATGTTTTTACTATAGGTGGAATAGAAGTAAGTTGGATTTCGAAACTGCAAAAGGTTGTTGCATTTTCAACAACAGAGGCAGAGTATGTTGCTACTACAGAGGCTAGTAAATAGATGATTTGGTTACAAAGGTTTATGGAGGAATTGGGAAAGAAGCAGGAGAATAGCAGGTTGTACTGTGATAGTGAGAGTGCAATTCATCTTGCAAAGAACTCAAACTTCCAATTGAATACTAAGAATATACAGTTGAGGTACCACTTCATACGATCCACCTTGGAATATGGACATTTGAAGTTGGAAAAGATACACACTAGCTAAAATCCTGCAGACACGTTAACAAAAAGAGTAACCAGAGAGAAATTGTGTTCTTGCTCAGTTTCAGTTGGTCTTAAAGAATGAATATGAAGATGAGAAATTTTCCAGGTCCAAGAAGGTTTAGAGTCCATCATATACAACAATAGTGGAGTTGTTGAGATCAGTCTCCAAGTGGGAGATTGTTGGTTGTGGAGCCTGATTATCTTCCTGATTCAGAGGTCCTTGCTTTCAGCCATATTTATACCCCATGAAGACTTTACACCCCAGAAGTATGTACACTCTTCCATGTGGGGGAGTGCAGAGGGGGGGTACCCCCTCTGCGGGGTCTAGGGGGGATATCCCCTTGGCTGCAGGGTTCGGGGGCGAAGCCCTCAAAGGAAAAATTGCCTTGTAAATGTATATTGCAATTTCATTGTAAATCTGGACTGTTCATTATAAGGTCGCAGATCTAACGATAGAAATTATGTTAGGGTTTTTTTTCCCTATAAGGCAACCCTATGTTATGAGGGAAATGTATTGTGGCTATGCATTATGGTGAGTATTGTATTCTGAGAGAGGAGACTGTGAGAGAAAGAAGAGGAAGTTACAACGGGTTTTATTGTAGGTTGTATCCCTTCATTTGTTGGATAATAATAAAGGAAGGACCTGGAAATTTCTCTGGTGGACATAGACCACACTGGGTGAACCACATAAATCTATGTCTCTATTGTATTGTGTATCTTCTATGTTTTGTTTTTGCATTTGTTTTATTTTATTGCTCTATGGTCCTGTTTTTCTAACACATCCCTTGGGGGTTATTTCGGGGGTCTTCTTCTCCCTGGTTCTTCTTCTTCTTTTTCTCCCTTGTTCTTGTTCTTGTTCTTCTCCTTCCTTTGTCCTCACTCATTCTGGATATTTCGTGTGTTCTTGGGATGAGCATGGAAAGGAATGGATGGAAGAGGAGAGCCATTGCTAAATGGTTGTAATATAATTTACTGATCATTCCAGGATGGAATGGATTCCCTTGTGCATGATCTTGACGGAGGTTTTGATAGAACTATCCATAGCTGAGAATCCTTAGAGTTTCCAGTAGGGATGTTTCCTAACCAGTAGCACTGGAGCCCTAGAGAGAAGTGGCACAACCTGAGGGAATGCATGGAAGAGAAAGCTGTTCATTTATTTGGGTTGTGCAGGCTGAGAGGGAAAGAGAGATGGAAATTTGGATATGTTGTGAGGTTGGGAAAATTGAGAGCTAGTTAGTCAAATGTTGTGTGTTTTTAGATTTGGCATAGGACCCGTCCTTGTGGATTCATATCCCTGCCTCGGGGGTGACCTAATGTTGAGAGTAAAATAACAACAATTTCTATGGTTGGGAGGAACGTCCTTTGTCTGTAGCCAGTTGGTGGATGATTTCTTGCAAAGATAAGTGCTCTCTATGTTTTATGCATAATGTTTAATTATGTTATGTATTTAATTATCTCTAAGATATGTATTTTTTTAATGTGTCAGTCTGTTGGTTATTTGTTGCACATGGAACGTTGTTTATTGCTTTATGTTGTAGAAGGTATCTTGTCTTATGCATGTGATTTTCATGCCTCTTAATTAACTTAGAAGTGATTCAAATTAAGATAAGTCACTATGAAATGAGTCCCTGGACTGTAGTGTGCCTCACCTGTGGGTGGTTAGGTGTGTTGTAGTCGTATTAAGTGGCATAGCCCAACCTGTGGGTGGTTGGGTATGTTAAATTGTGATAGCTTGAACAACACCGTTGTGGACACACATGGATGCAATGAAGGAGGTGATCACTGTGTATTTAACACAGTACACACTGCATCAAGGCAAGCTAAACCATTCAGGTGCACAGCGTGAAATTGAAAAAACAAATTTAAAAAAATCCAAATTTAAAGATAAATTGTAATTTTGATTGTATGAAAATGAAAATAGGAAAGTAATAAATAATTTACCTGCTCTGTTTTTTCTCAAGGAGGCATGGTTTCAACATTGAGAGGAAATGGAAATTTGTGGTAATTTCCAAAATTTGGAAATGAGTAGAATCCACCAATGGAGCTATCAAAGTCGGTGTAGAGCACTGAAACCATGACGTCTTAGGAAAAAAGGTGAGAATCAATGATTTCTTGAGAGTTTGGAAGCACGGGATGCACTATAACAATGAAAATTGGCTTGGTAATTGTTTTTATTTTACCCTACCGTGGTGCGCCTTTCGACAGTTAGACACACCAATATGTGTTGTTCAACGACATCGATGCAATTTATTCTATGCATGTAATTTTATTATAAAGTATGGAGGTGCTACTAGAACATGTATGCACTGGGGAATTATTGTTCATGAACGGTCTAATGTGTAGATGCCTTAAATCCACACCGGGAAAAAAAAACCTCTACAAAAACCTACAACCACCCACCTCTGTTATAAATAATGATGGAGCGTTTGAACATTTAAATACTGATGTTGTAGTTTTTAGATGCACATTGATGCACATGTTCCATAAAGGTGCACCAAAAAAACAACTCTGCAAAAACCTCTGGCCACCTGCCTCCGCTAACAACCTCTGCTATAAACAACTAAAGGAAGAATTTTTCAAGGAGGTTTCGTAAAAACCTCTATAAGAAGGTGTTCTCCTTGTAGTGTTTTATGTGTGAATTGAGAGAATTTTTGGTTAAGTGTGCTTAGAATATAGAGAAAATCAGAGGGATGACATCCTGCTATGGGGAAAATCCCTCTAATTTGGGTCTAGTGACTAGGTAGAGTCTTGACACCCTAAAATATAGAAAAGCTTCTATTCTACCTTAAACCAAACACAACCTTATGATAATTGAGGGAAGATAAAGAAGATAGAAACATGTACCTTAAATACTTATGGTTGATGTTGATCCCTTATGATTGCTATATGTTCCAAGACTGTAGGCCTCCTCCCAAAGCTGGCTTGAAACAATGCTACAGAACAAGCTAGAACAACATATGCTTAATTATCAAGATTATCGAAAGAATTAGTTATTCATGAAAATATTCATAAACATAAAGAAATGGGACAAGAACGTTTCTCTTTTATTAGTAACAAAATCAGAAGTTACAACTTGAATTTTGTTGGCGCTACTCCACAAACCTCTCCTTGGTTCCTCTACTTTGTCTCCAAGTGCATTATTCCCAATAAAAACCTCACCACCAAAAATCCTATACAAGGGAAAGGGATGGATGGTATAAGGAGGATGGATGGAAGGGAATGTTGAGGATGAAACTCAGAGCAGAATGCATAATTCTTGGAATAAAAGGGAGAAAATTTGGCAGATTTATCTTCCCTCTAGTTTGATATGTCCAAATGACCCCCCTAGGGCCCTTTTTATATGAGAAAATTATGGTCAATTCGTTGCCAGAAGGGCTACAGGACGTAAGATAGTTGCAAAATCTAAGATAGCCCGTAAACTCTATCGGAAAGCACATATTTATATTTTTTTGTCACCTTTTAGAGTACATGCGAGATTTTAGTAGTGCAACAAGAGTATGTACGCGGGATTTCAGGCATGAAACTAGCATACGTACACGCTCTGCATATGAAATAGGGCACATATTCCATACAAAAAGTTGTCTTTTGAGAATAACTCCATCAAAAAGGGTTGGAAGATGTATGAATGAGTGGGCCAACATCAAGGATATTGCATAGAAGTGGTATTTTGAGTTATAACAGATTCCCCCTAATGTGTGAGGTCAAAAGAGCAACTAATGGTCGAAATGCATTACAACATTCTTTAATAAAGTGGGAAAGCCCTAGAGTCGAGTAAACACAAGAGAGTATATGTGAGTGTGTCATCTGCAAATAAGATAATAATAATCACCGAGGCGGGCATTCCCATGCTCAGGACAAACTAAGCATGGTTTCCAAACAAGTACACTACAGATCCATGTCATATATATAGTAATCATGGCTACATGACCAATGTGTATGCCAATATAAAGTGTAGTTGTGAATAATACACAATGGATCTACATCTCAAAAGCATCAGAAGATATACAATGTAATAGGAATCTTCAGGAGGCATTAATGCCTGTGGCTAGAATTGATAACTTCATAACTCAAGAAACAACTTCAAGATATTCACAACTTAGGTAGGAGTATAATAGGAGTATAAGACTCACTACTCTGAGGTCTTCGACAAGCCTTCGTGGAAAGACTAGAGGACCTTAATCACTAGGAACTAAACTTAATTGATTCTGGATGTGAACTTGACATGACTCTCGAGATGGCCAACTCATGAAGGTAAAGAGACTTATTGCAAAATGGCCAACTCAGGTTGCAATACTTCCCCTTGGACAAGAGCATGACAGATGAAAAAAATCAGGAAACATGTTACTGGCATAAGTCTGTGGCATAGGAAGAACCAAAAACTCTCCATGTTTTGGGAAGAGTAACCAAATGGAGGAGGACACAACACTATGTAATGAGAACAACTTCTTAAGGCCATACTATATCCCAATTCTTGTAGAGAAAACAAAAGGATGTGCTATGTCCAAGGGTGACTAGATTGCTTCCAACAAAAGAGAATGTTTCCCCGTCCCTTCTTTTTGGAATATTTATTTTTTTTGTATTTTTCACATATTTAACGATCTTGAAAACGAATAAAAGAATGTTATGTTACAAAGGAGGAATTATTTTAACATGAAAGAAAACTGGTTCCAAGCGCATGGAACATATTTTATGTTCAATGCAAGGAGACATGCGTAGGATAAGGACTCTCGGGAAAATTCCTTCATGGGTCAAGGTGTCAGATCGCAAGGGGGAAATGATACAAGGATTACACCTAAGGAATGCTATAAAGGTTCAATAATAGCAACATGAAGCTGACATTAGGCCAAATATGCAAGGATGAGACATGCGATGTGATTACAGAATGACACAATGAGACTCCTTCCATGTAAAGTTTTACGATCCCAGAGAAGGTAAGATTAGTGGTTTTTCACTTTTAGAGAGTCTGAAAACACTAAAAGAAGAATCCAGAGTGATATTTTTCATAAGGTTAGTCTCAAGGGCCCAAAAAAGAATAAAATCATACCAAGGAGAACTCTTTTGGTCACTAGGGCCAGAGTATTCCTTTTTCATACTTAGTCCAGTCGGTCTGGAAAAGGGTTAAACTTATACTGAAAGGATGTCTCTTCAAAACCATTTTAACGAGTGTGATAGAGACAAGATCACTCGACTATATTTTCAATTTTAAGGAGTCTAAAAAGAGATTAACTATGGACTCACCTCCTATTTCATAATTTAGTCCCTTGAACCCAAAAAATATAAAACATAACTTAGGAGAACTCTCCCAACGAGACATGTCTCCCGAGGCATACCTTTTTCCTCAGTAATATATTGGTCAGAAAAGGGTTAAACTTATGCCAAATAGATATTCCTTTTGGACCAATTAACAAGTTGGAAAGGAACAAGGTCACTCAGAAATATATTCTTGTTTAGGGAGTCTGAAAAGGGCTTAAAGAAGACTCCAATGGGTTTCCTTTTTTGTAAATAATATCCAAGGTCTAAAAAAGAGATAAACCAAAACCAAAGACAATGACCCTTTTTTGTAAATTTAGTCCCTCGGGCTCGAAAAAGGGTTAAACTTACACCTAAGAATACTCTCCTAGAACACCGTAGCTCTGAGGGCATATATTTTTCGTAAAAATAGCCATCTCGACCAAAAAATGGGTAAACTATCGCCGAACATATGTGCCTTCAAATTTCACTTTGACGAGAGTAAAGGGAAACATGATCGCTCAACAATCTTTTCAATTTTAGAGAGTCTGAAAAGGGCTTAAAAAAGACTTGGGGGGAGCTCTCCTTTTCTTAAGTAATCTAAATGAGACCGAAAATGATAAATAATTCTCATTATATGTCGCTTTCAAATTTTAAGTGAGCTTGAAAGACAAAAAACCATGCACTTAGGGAGTCCCTCGGGTATATGCCAGAAAAAATATGAAGAAGAATAATAAGGCTTCAACACAAAGTCATGGTGGGACTAAAAGAGACTCCCATGCCTATGAAGTACTTAGGCATGGGCACCAAATGGAAAACAAGGTTCTAACTATTATTCCCATGGAACCACATAAATTATGACAAACTTATCAACAAGGAAGGTTAGTGTCGCAATTCAGTGGCGTCGATCCCAAGGCCAGATGAAACAGGAAACAGATAATGAAAAAATGCAAGTAGGGAAAAATATAACCTATATTCCATTTTCGAGGTCAATACCCGCCAGAATGGATCGATACGATGAACAAATGTTAAAGAAAAAATGTCTCCAAGATTCTGCATATAAGGCCAATAACACTTATCCAGAAGTTAATAAATCTAATATAGATAGAAACTTCGAAAAATAAGAGGTGCTACTAAATACAAAACTTGAAAACAACAAACTTGGACTATACAATATGGTACAAGGCACCAGACAACTTTACGGCTCATGCATAGTACTAGTTCAAGTAGAGCTCACTGCTAGGATCTGACCAAGGGTCTCTTCGATAGTCAACCTAGAATGTCTCCCAGTAGGGAAGAAAACATAAACCATGGTGTAAGTCTTCCCACGATATATAATCTATATTCATGGCTTCAAGGACAACTTCATATGAAGGAAGTTCAATATCCGAGAAATCACATGAATGAGGAGGGCGACAGCCCCAAAGGGAGAAGCAAACTAACCATATTCCATATGACGATGGAGGTTTTGGCTAGGACTGATACAGTCTATCAACGAAGAATCGCAAGCACAAAGGCTTGTGGATCTACAAACAACAAGATCAGACTCGAGAGAAAACTCAATATCACTTGGACCAAGAAGGGGAAACAAGGGATCCCATGCCCCCATTGGATAAACCAATGAATCAATTGTTGAGACCAAGTTTCAAGAAGGAAAACATTATTGAACAAGTTCCTGCTAAGGATTATTTAACATCGAGGATAAGACACCACATAATTTACTTATGGTGGGGTAGTGTCTACACGAATACTAGGAACATATAAAGGGGCATCCTGAACTAACACTGAAATAGGATGATGATTATAAGATTCTAACTGGTCTATAGTGAAAATGCTTCCATTATGATTGAAATGCATCACCTAAAAGAGCATAGGCACCGCAATGTTCATAGAATATGCATAATCACACCCGAGAAGCATATTGAAATCTAACATGCCTTGCACCACTATAAAATTGACAAAGACATGATTCCCACCTAAAAAGATAGGAAACTGAGGAAGAATCCCCAAATACTCACTAGGACGTCTGTCAAAAGACAATAACTCATGCGAAGTAGACACAAGCTTAGGAGAACCCAAATCTTTCCAAGCCGAGGAGGATAAAATACTTGTGGAGGCTCTTTCATCTACAATATATTGGTAAACAAATTTTGGATTAACTTCAACCCTTATTTGAAAGGGTGCAAAAGAAGGAATACTAGTCTCAACAATATCATTCCAATCAAAGGAAACCATCCTAGGGCTTGGAGGGGGTGTGCTCAAAGTGATCAGAATGCCCCCTTATTCTAGAAGTATTGAATTGGAAATGCTAAAAACATAGTTGGTAAACACATCACTCCCCATCAAAAGAGTGGGATCAACCAAGTATTGCATCGGTGTGACCACTTTGATAGATTCGACATTCTCCAAGAGAAGAGTGGGGTCAACCGAAGATTGCATCGGCATGACCACTTTGGTAGACTCGACACTCTCCAAGAGAAAAGTGGGATCGACGGAAGATTGCATCTGCACAACCATGTTGGTAGACTCGACACTCTCCAAGAGAAGAGTGGGATCAGATGAAGATTTCATCAACACGGCCACTTCCTCAACCACTGGCTGAATAGGTTGCAAGACAACATGGTATGAAGGCGCATCACCCCCCAAAAGAGGAGTGGGATTGGCCGAATATTGCATTAGCACGACCACTTCATCAATCAAATGATGAATAGATTATAGGGAAACCGAACAAGACTCGGAATCAGAAGAACTTGAAGACATGGACCATAATCTTTGTGACTCTGGAATTCCAGGGCACATATGAGTAAGGTGATCTCCCTTGCAAATATTACAAGGGAACTTAGGCTTACGTCCTATCCGTTTATGTTTCTCAACATAATGAATGCCCTGAACATGACTAGCAGTGGTTGGTTGCTTGTCCTCAACATGGCTCACATAGGTTGTTGACAACTCTCCAACATGATTAGTAGAGGTTGGTTGTTGAATTCTAGTATGACTCGCAGGGACTAGGTTCATGCCCCCAACATGACTTGTAGTGGTTGGTTTCACATCTCCAACATGGTTAGAGGAGGTTGGTGATTATCCAATAACATAAATCACGGAGGCTACATACCTATCGCCAGTATGACTAGCAGTGACTGGAATTTCCCCCCAACATGACTTGCAGAGGCTAGGTGATTGCCCCCAACGTGACTTGTAGAGGCTAGGTGTTGATATTCAACATGACTTGCAGAGGTTGGTGATTTCTTCTTCCTATTCTTCATGTTTCTATTTTGTTTAGACTTCCAGTTACTAGTAGCTAGACTTTCACCAGAGAAGGAAGAAGGAGGTGAAGAATACTTTGTTGATAAATGAACATCAACATGATGCCCATGACATAAGGTGCTTAACTGATAAGCATTAAGAGAATTAGGGACATTTGGAATGGTACCCAACCAAGTTGGTAGTCCCGTATTCAACCGAGGAATGTACAATGTGGCCATCAAAGGGACACCAACATTTCCAAAGAAAGGAAAAGCACAAGAATCCCCTTGCAAATAGATTCCTTGGTTGGTATCATCGGTAACTTTGGCCTTGAAGATATTATGCACAAGTTCTTCCCTTGCAGGATCGTTCAAGTATTTAAAAGTCTCATACTCCGAATCTGGTAACTCAGTGGTATAAAAATATAAGCCTATAAGGAGGCGGATCCACATTTCTAAGTAGAAGACCCAAAATTCCTCATGACCGACGGAGTTGGTGGTCTACCATCTGATGCAATATGCGCCACTCGGGGCACGTCCGCGATCACCACGACCTTCTCTTCCTTCAGCCCAAAGAGTTGAAACGCTCTCTTACTCCCCTATTGGGACTTTCCTCTACCCACAGAACTATCCTTATGACTCCCCTGTGTTATATCAGGAAATCGGACCTCGCGGGATCGCGAGTCCTGCACTCATGAAAATTGGGTATTACAAATCCCCGAACCCCGATGAGTCTCTACCCACGGACTTCTTGCTTTTATCAGGAATTTCCACGATCGAGAAATCGGCACTCACGAGGTCGAGAGTTTCTTACCTCTCGGACCCCCGATTTCCGATTCGTGATGGCGCTCTCTGCCCCTTCAGCCCCCTCCGACTAACTCCTCGTGCATGTGACCTACATGTCCATAATACCATGGGCCCTTCCCTCTATCGGAGTTTCGGAATTCATGGATTCGAAATGCGTAGAACTTATGCTCACGGAATTCCCAATTCCCCGATTCCCAACGCCACCTAGCATTGACTCGCTGCACGGTTTGACCTCCTGCCACCTGTCTTATACTCTGGCGCTTATGGTCCACACTCTCGTGTGATCGGGAAATCTCATATCGGATTTTCGCGACTTCCATTGCAACGATTTCCTTGTACTCGGAAATCCCAAAATGTCGAACCCCGACTCCTCGGTATCTCTCGCCACGTGTCCCTCCGATCAACAACTCAAAACTCTCGTCGAGATATCGTGAATCGCGATTCCAATATGCGAGAATTCTATGTCCTCGCAAACCCCGATTCTCCGATGAGATGAAACCCGACTCTGCTCCTGATGCTTGACATGTGTCCTCTTGAGATCAACGGCTGAGGTCTTTTCGGGAAATCGCGGATTGCGATTTCGTTCTACCAGAGTTTCAGGACCACGGAAACTCCGATATTCTGATGAGCCAAATATCGATGACTCCCGGGCTTCTCCCCTGCACGCTAAGGTATAACCCGTGTGCAACTTTCCCAGATCTGACGGTTGGCAGGGTTTCACAACTTTCCTCTGCGAATCCTGACCGTCGATTCTCCTCCTCGAGGATTTCTCCAAATTGACTAAGTGTTTCTCTTCGAGACTTGCTCTCCAAGCCTGCGACTACAACTCTGCATAACCCTGGTTCGATGAACCTTCTGGGCTCTTTTCCACGATATCAGAAGTGCTAACCCTCCTGAGATTTTCTCATCTGGCTCCTCCAGTTGGATTCGTGCACCCTCCTTGCACTCGACTTCCAACAACCTTCCCGGTGTTGAGTCCTCCTGACTCTGCGCACTTCCTGTAGCAGCAGTCTCCAAATTCCTTTGCTCAGATTAACAACTGAGACTTCTTCTCCTGCCTGCACACTCCTTGCACGGCTTTAACAAATCAAATCCAATTATGGGGAAATGAGAACAAAGGTTAAACTACTGAGCCTCCATCAACGCACTCTTTGCGGATGAATTCGACTGCACTCTTTGTAGGAACCTCCTAGCTCAGATAGAGAAACAATTGAAACTCATTCCTTCTCCTATTCAGACTTCAACTGAAATAGGGAATCACATGCACAACATATACAAAGAAATGCATAACAGAAACAAACTTTCATGAGCATAATACACAAAGAAAACAACACAAACCATGTGCTTGAATCAAAGCTTCATTCTATTAATTCAAACTGCCTGTACATGGGTGTTCTTCATACAATTATCTACTTGATCCTCCCTTCTGAATGCTTGATTGATAATGTTACAATATGATACAAAGAGGGTGTCTATATCCATTTTCCCTCTCAGACTTTAAAACTGTCTAATCTAGACTTAAACATCTATCTACCTGTATTAAATCTAATAAATGCCTCCTATCTAATTCAGACAAGAGCGTAAGGCTCGAGGTATGCTACAATACAACAGGTGCTCCTTCATAAATATTTCATTGAAGGATATGGCACTTCATCTTAAATGAAAATTCAAAAAAGAGTTATCAAGCTTATATGTCATGTGTTTAAAAACACATGCGCTGGCTCCACGCTTGCTGAGTTGGCGATGCTCCTGCATCATACTCCTCGGCTTGAAAACTTTCATGGGCTCCTATCCATGAGCTCCTACACAGTCTGTCCATGTTTTTGGATAACTTCTTATGTCTCCCAGCTGGCATCTTCCACTGGGTGGTTCTTCCATTTCACCAGATACTCGAAGTATTGCTTCCGTCTGGTCTTTTTGCTCACTCTTTTGTCAAGTATATGTTCCATATGTGGCTTCTCTACAATCGACATCTACTTCTGCCACTGGATCTCTAGCTGCTCATCATTTCTAGTCCCTGCTTCCTCAGCTTTATATGGATATAAGTCTGAAACATTGAATGTCGGAGATATTCCGATGTCATCCAGTAATTCAATCTCATAAGCATTTTCTCCCAGCTTCTTCAGGACTCTGCATGGCCCAATTTTCTTCATTTTCAGTTTGTTGTATATTTTCAGTTTGTTGTATGTTCCCCTTGGGAACCTTTCTCTCCTCAGATGTTCCAGAACTAGATCAACAACTTCGAATTGAAGTTGTCTCTGATGTTGATCTGCTCTGCGCTTGTACTCCTGATTTGTTTCCAACAATCGTTGCTTCACTCTGCTGTGAAGTTCTTCCATTGCTTGTGAAAATTCTTCAGCGCTTGCACTCTTAGTCATTATCTGCTCTGAATCCCTCAGTTCATATTCTCCTCTCGGCTACCTGCCATAAACAATTTCAAATGGGCTTTTGCCTGTGCTCCTGTTCATAGAATCATTATATGCAAACTCCGCCTGTGGCAACACATTGTCCCAACTGCTATGGTGCTCTGTCGCCAAGCTTCTTAATAAATATCCTAAGATTCTGTTTACCACCTCTGTTTGCCCATCTGTCTGGGGATGATAGGCTGAAATGAACATTAAGTTAGTTCCCATCTTCTTCCAGAGTGTCCTCCAGAAATGTCCAATGAATTTCGTATCCCTGTCCGATACCATGCTTCTGGGTAAACCATGAAGTCTAACAATATCCTTGAAGAACAAATTTACGATATGTGTTGCATCGCTGGTCTTATGGCATGGTATAAAATGTGCCATTTTGGAAAACCTGTCGACCACTACAAAGATCGAATCATGTCCTCTTTGCGTTCTCAGCAATCCCAATACGAAATCCATGTTGATTTCATCCCACGGCCTCTCAGGTATGGGTAATGATTGATAAAATCCTGCATTCTGTTTTTTTCCCTGTGAATGCTGACAAATCCTGCACCTGTCAACAAACTTTTTGACATCTGTTCGCATTTTCGGCCAGAAATAGGCTTCACTCAACTTTGCAAATGTCTTATCGTGGCCAAAATGTCCTGCTAATCTGCCACTATGCTTTTCTTTTAGCAGATTCTCCCTCATGGAGCAATGTGGAATGCATAACTGATTGCCTCTGAATAACAGTCCATTTTGGATCATGTAATCCATCCATGGGCTTCTGTCTTTGAGAACTGGATTCTCAGCTGCCTCGTATGCCTCTGCAAAATCTGCATCACCTGCATACATGTCTTTTAGATTTTCAAAACCCAAGGTCTTGACTCGAAACTCCTGCAGCAACAAACATTTCCTGCTCAAAGCATCAACCACTTTGTTAGCAGTCCCTTAAATGTGTTTAATGACAAATGTAAAATTCTGCATATACTCTACCCATTTAGCATGTTTCTGATTCAACTTCTCCTGTTGAGTCACAAACTGTAACGCATGATTATCACTATACAGAACAAATTCGTTTGGCATCAAATAATGCCTCCACTTCTTCAACGCCTGTATGATAGCATAAAATTATTTATCATACGTTGAATACTTCACCTTGGCTTCATCCAGCTTCTCGCTGAAATATGCGATTGGTCTGTCCTCCTGGCTTAAGACCGC
>ML787538.1:335458-348731 GCA_009831015.1 Picea engelmannii | reverse complement strand
TCCAAAAGCATCTTGTTGATTTGTTACAGTTATGTTCTCAATTTTGGGTGCTCTAGCATGTCGTTTTTGTCACCAGAAATTAGTACATTCATCTCAAAATAAACATAACACACCTAAACATCGTTTACTGCTGAATATGAACAGATCTAAGAAACTAACTCATGCATTTGTAGACATAGGTATTTTTGGTCAACATGACCCTAGATAAAACCCCCCCGGGGAAAACCAGTTTGAAATATGGATGTATATATGAAGAAAGAAGAAGAAGGGTTACAGTAAACACAATATATGAAAGAACCTGATACAATAGCAACTCCAACTGAGTTGATATGCAAGCTCGAAATCAACAAATGCGCCCCAGAATGGTGTGCCCCTCATGCAAACTACCAGAACCACTAAATCTACTCCAACTGCCAACTGTGAGCTCAGATCTGGAAACCCCTCCACAGCAATGAAGCTATGTTGAATGGCTACCCTCTGCAACTGATCTCACTGCAATCTGATGGCTAGAAGTCTCTGAACTGCTGATGCACCCCAATCTGGCAATGCGCCCTCCTCAACAGCAAAACCTCTCTAGTAAATAAGCTAAGGGATAAGAGGCAAGCCTTCCTCCATGAAAGCTAGCGCCCTAGCTCAACTCTCCTGACAAAACTGACCTCATCTCCATCCAAGAAGAACTCCTCTCACAATGAGCAAACCAAGCAATGAAGAATGCGCCCTCCTTCACCCTTTGCGCCCCTCTTTGACTTCCAAAAAGAAACCTAAAACATGAAGGGTTGAGATCATCTCATCTCCCATCTTATCAATGGTTGAGATCTCCCCTTTCACATTTAAGTCACAAACCCACTTTGGGTTTAGTTTCCTAAGTCAACTTTATGTCTCTAATTCACCCCTTTGTGAATTAATAGTCATTTTAGGCCAAAATGACTAAATTTCACTTTATCCAAAGTCAATCAAATTAGACAAAAGTACAAGGTACAAAGTGTAATGTCCTTCCCTCATGTGCTAAGGAGGTCATAAGCACATGGGGAACACCTCCCAAGGTACAAAACTCAACACTAGGATAATAACCAACCAACACAAATGGGCTCCCGTACCAGGGATAATAGCCCTTCAATAATGAAATAAGAAAATTGGCCTCCCGTAGGGATAACAACCAACATGGCCTCCTGTACTAGGATAATAACCAAGATGGCCTCCCGAAGGGATAACAACCAAAATGGCCTCCTGTACTAGAATAATAACCAAGATGGCCTCCCGAAGGGATAACAACCAAAATGGCCTCATGTATTAGAATAATAACCAAGATGGCCTCCCGAAGGGATAACAACCAAAATGGCCTCCTATATTAGGATAATGACCAACCAAGAAAAAATTTGGACTCCCGCACCATGGATAATGGTCCAAGTCACGAGGGCTCCCACACCATGGATAATACCCTTCATTATCAAAAGCAAGCTACTACAGAGTAATGATCAAATAAGGAAAGTAGTACAAAACTTACCTTAGTCTGCAATCATGCTCAATTGCTTTTGGTCTTTCCGAGAAGACTGAGGTAGAGAAGAACTCCTCATCGTTCTTGTTTGCATTCCTTGACTTCTTTTGAGGTGGCTAAAGTTGCTTTCCTTGCACATCACTAGTTGCAAGCCTAGTCTCATAGTGACAAGGGCTTGAACCCTTTCACATTACTAGCTGCAAGTCTAGTCTCCTAGTGACAAGGGATGCAAGTCTAGTCTCTTTGATATCCACTAAAGATTGAATAAGGTGTACTTATAGCACACACTCAAAAGTCACACCAAAGATTACTCTTGAAACAATTTTTAGAAATTTACCTCAAAACTTCTGCAAACTCAGAATTAGAAATTTGCTAGTATACTTCCTGTAGAAACCCTGAAACTTGTGCCCAGAGATTTGCCTGGCCACAAAACTTGCTTTTAGAACATGCTTATATCTGCATCAGGACAGCCTTAATTCTGACCTCTAACTCGCCTGGTCAAAGCTCAGATATTCGTTGCTCATATCTGATGAAGTTCACTCTCACATCTACTCGTTAACACAGCCTCCGATCTTCCCTTATTTTACCTTGGAGCAGGCCTAGAATTTGCTTCAATTTTGACTTTAAAACAGGCCTCAATATGCTTTAGGACAGACCTCAAAAACAGTTCATAAATTCACCAAACAGTTTTGAAAAAGTTCTGAAAATTAGCTTCGAACAGACCTCAGACATGCATTAAGAAATGGCTTCAGATATACCGCAGACTTGTACCAAAGGTGGACTGCATACAGACCTTAAAACTTGCATCCTTAACCTTGCTTGGTAGACTTCAGAAATTTGTTGTAGATGCTTGCTTTGGCCTGCCTTGGGACTCGACCTTGTAATCTCCCTCAGATCAGCCTGTGGTCTGCCCTTGTTTTCCTCTTAATCCACTCGGATCTGTGCCTCAGATCTGTCAAAAACTCGGTCTAGGGTTTCTTCTGGCTGCGGCAGCCCTAGGGGTTTTATTCTTTGTTGTGGTTTTCTTTTAAGACACTCATCAAGGCTCAGCCAGGTCTAATATGCCTGCGGCCAGCCTTGATCTTCACCCTAGGGTTTTAGGAGAAGGTCCGATACTCTCCTTACTCCAGCGGCAAGGGTTTAGCAGTCCTAGAGATCCCATGGCCTGCCTTTATGAATGTGCAATAGGTCATGTTCGGGAACTGCTCTGATACCATGTTGAATTTTGATAGTTAGCTCATGCAGATGTAGTTTATTTCACTTTATCATTAGTTGAACCATAACTACTATAGCAACAATACACAAGCTGCAGTAAACCAAGATCACAAGAAGAATAACCATACACAAAAGACACCAGAAAATATCCTAGGAAAACCCTTCTCAATCAAGGGAAAAAAACAGCAATCATTTGCTATACTACCAAGAGAAGATCCACCATCCACCACCAAACCTAGCACACAATAGGGTGCTGCTATGACTGAGAAACCTAGCTCCTAGAGAAGTGTGAATTGCAGTCCTCATAATTTCAGACCAAGCATTTAGTTAGTGTGACACAGATGATCCACAATGGGGATCTATCTCTTATTTATACAAGACTTAACTCAACCAAAAGATATGACACTTGGCACAATAGGGCCGACCTGTACAACTTAATAATATAATTAATAATTAAACAATATTAATTATCTTTTACATGGTAGGGCCGACTTGTACCCTTTACAACATATATTAGGGTTTTACCAAAGTCTTACTCTTTGACAATATAGCAAGGGATCTCACACATCCTCTAGTGCTCAGCCACTAGGGACACGTCCACCTGTGCTCATCCACAGGGACGTCATTCTCAACAAATTAACTCAACTGAGTCCACGGGAGTACCATCTGGAGAACCATCTCAAGCCGACTCAACTAAGTCCATAGGAGTACAAGGCAGGAGACCATCTCAAGCCGACTCAACTCAGTCCAGAGGAGTACAAGGCAGGAGACCATCTCAAGTCATTTCAACTCAGTCCAGACGAGTAGACAAGAGACCACACGTCATCACAACTCAGTCCAGAGTCTGATGCACACCCATCACATGGGCACACCCAACACATGGGCTATCGTCTCAACTCAATCGAGAGGAGAACGACACACCCATCACATGAGCTCTCTCATACAGATCATCTCAACTTAGTCCAAAGGAGAACAACTTAGAGAATGTCATAAGACTCAGCAATCATCAACACCCAAGACTTGGTCATTAGTGCATCACTCTAGAGTGTATTTTTTCACTTGGTTAATTATTCCTCACTTTTCAGCGATTTATAATTTTCTAAGTGTGTTCACTCATTCCTCCAAAGCTGGAGTATGTCCTAATGGTTAAGCCTTGGTGTGTTTTGTTTGAGTCTAGTGTCTAATGTATATTACCATGCTAATCATTTACCTAGTGTCTTATGGACATGCAGTAGGTCCTTCTAGGATTTATTTTTTTTTAGCACTAAAAAATTCTCGTTTTATGTCTTGGGGGTATTGTGGTACTAGGAGGTGTTATATGCCTTGGGGGTATTGTTAGTGACACTTAAGATGAGTTAGGGGGAGTTAAGTGGTGAGTTAAGTGTTGAGTTAACTTGGCTTGGTGATGATCCCAATGAATGGTGCCCCCTCCCTCTCAAGAGGTGGCGCACTCTCCTTGCGGGCACCAATCCCAAGGAGAGATGTGCCTACCTCTTGAGAGGTGGTGCCCTCTCACTCTACCTTTCATTCACTTGTAGCGAGTTAGCTTGAGTTTGATGAGATGTGGCACACATCCAACCATCCACTTGCCTTGTCCACTTTGGGATGTGCGCCCTCCCTCCTTGGGAAGTGCACCCATCTTCTCCATAGAAGCAAGTCTCCTCTCCCCTCTTTGGTTAATGAAAGTTTGGGCTTTGCTTGTATTGTACTATTGTTGTAATATTTTTCCATTGGAATAAAAGAAGGATTTGGAGGTCAAGAAGGTGGCTTGCACTACTTGTATGGATGATTGATGTCATGTGCTAATCATATGAGGTATACTTTTGCTTAATTTTTTGCATGTTGATTGTTAATTTGGTCTTTGAAGGGGTGGTATCACCTAGTAGAATAGGATTCATTAAGCTAGCTTGATTTTTAGATTCTATTGATCATTTACAATAGAGATATTTGATTTGCATGTTTATTTCGGCTAATGTTCATGCTATCCAAGTCTATTTTGTAGGTGACACCAAGTATTTAACAACTTTCTTGCAAGTATTCTTAAGCTTATAGCTTCTCATGCTTGGAGAGGTGGCTGAACTGGTTTGTATCTTCCACGAACTCCAATCTTCTTGAAGACGTAGTCCCTCAGCATTCCACCGGATACTCCATAGCCCAAGAATTCCAAACTTCAAGCTTCTCTCTCTCTCTCTCTCTCTTTCATAAAATCTAAATATTGTTTGGTTACTTTCTCATGCATGCAAGTAAATCTTAGTTTTAAAGTTATATTTCAAGTAGATCTTACTTTTGCATGCATGCATGCCTAGATCCATACTTTGCATTCAAAGTTTTCATCATACAAAGTAGATCTAGCATAAGAAGTTGTCTTTTAGCAAGCATTTTATAGTAAAATTTCAAGGCTAAAAGTTAGATTCATTTTTAAAGCTTTAAATTACATAATTGGCAATCTTAGTGCCCTTTGGTTTGCTGTTCCAAACAGAAAACAAAATACAATAATAAAGTTGGCATTTTGCTTGCTTTCTTGGTTATTTTTCGCTAACTTTTGCATAGCTTTCACTTGGCAATTTTTGGCTTAAGTCTAACATCTTTTGCAGGTTGTCCCAAAGCACTTTTGGGCATCTTCCCATCCATTTAGCTTGTTGTTTTTGCAGGTTTAACGAACAGATAGGAGGAAGTGCTGCCGAAATTTCGTGAATCCGAACCATCCGATACCACCCAAGGCTCCCAAACTTCCTTCTAAACTCATTTTTCTATCATTTTTGTAAGTTTGTTGGTCTTGAGCTATAAAGGGACCGCAAACACTTCTAATAAATATTGTAACTTAAAAGAAACAATGAGATAACCCACTAGGCCTCCCATCCCCCCTACCCCTGGGGGGAATTGTCTCATTTTTGCATTTTGCAACCTGCATTTTGCATGTGTCCATTTTTCTAACTTAAAAGGATAAAATTAAGCTAAAACGAACCCACGCACCGCAAAACATTTACCTTTTGTTTTAGAGTAGTTAGCTTAGTTTCATTCTCAATTATTTCATTTTAGCAAGTAACGAACCTTCCCCATTAAGGCCCTATTATGCTCTCGGCCTCGCCAGTTTGTTGGATCATGGCATGATCAAAGAGGGACTTAATTTGTGTGGAGTAGTCTAACTAGGGAATCCCTTTTGCCACTATTGCTCTATACGAGATAATACTAGCGGATTGACTTGTGAATTCAAGGGGATACTCATTGAGATTCGTTCTCTCCCCGTTTGAACTCCTTGCAATCTTGCTTGTACCCATTTGAGGGATAGTAGTTTAAAGGAAACACATCATAGTTTAGATCTTTTATTTTCACACTTACAATTTCTTGCACTCATGAGTGGATAAGCACTTATCTATCCATCTCATTGAATTAACCCATTAAGGACGGCTAAGGACTAGAGGGAAAAGTTTTGAAGTGTTGCTATGGTAGGGCCACAGAATCAGAACCCTAGGGGAGAGAGGCTCACTCTGGTGTTGCTATAGCAAGGCCTCGTGCTCTCTCCTCCTTAGGTCAATTTGGCGAAACGGCTAGCTAAAGAATGAAGCATCAAGACAAGAGAGTTGATGAGGGAGAGTGTTGCTATAGCAAGGCTCTCTCATCAAACCCTAGAAGAAAAACAGTCCTCGGTGTAGATAACCTAGGCCTGGGACATCTCCTCCTTCTTGAGCTCTAAATAAAACGACTAGCAAAGGGGAAGAGAAAATAGGAGTGTAGCTATGGCTAGGCTCTTTCTTTCCTCAACAATGGCTGAAATTTTCTCTATCAGGGAACATGAGACAATGACCTACTTGTGTGCTTGTCCCCTAGGGTTTTTGTTCAGCAAAAATCATAAATACATGCAAGAAATTAAACTACAACCATTCATTCAAGAAGTTTTGCAGAAAAATACTTACAATTTACCAAGAAATAACCATGCAAACCCTAGTTGTAACACCTTCCTTCAAGAGAAACACCATAAAATGCCAAAAAAGTCTTCCTTCAACAAGTTCGCCTTCCTTAAATCAGCCAAAATACCCAAGATAGGGCACAAATTTCAGACCTCCTTATGGAGTGAATGAGTTGTGATGAAAAAATGAGAGTTAAAATCCCCCATTTATACAAAACCTTGACCTAATTTTACATTTAGGTCAGGTAAAAAGGTCGACAAGGCCATAATATCAAATCACATTGTTTTTACATTAAATTGTCAAGTTAAAACCCTAAATCAAGCTGAAATGAGAGTAAAAGCCCCTCCAAGTGAAACGTTAGCACTTCTTAGGGCAAATGGGGCGTCCTAGAGCAAAACATTAGCCCTCCCTGGACTTCTCCAACCTACCACTGCTGCCTAGTTTGCCTGCCCCAAACGTCCATGATGTTGGGTGATGTCATGGTCAAGGTGGTGACGTCCTAGGCCTTCAAAGGCCAACGTTCCACTAAGAAAGGGTCATCCCCCCTAGGTCAAGTTATGTCATGGTGCCTCTAGTGGAACATTCTCTTCTTCTCCGATGCAAAGCCCCTGATCCATCTGTGTCCTGTCTCTGCCCCCCGATGGGGTCTCAGCATCCATCTGGTGGGCTCTTCAGCCCCATGGAGGTCTGAACTGATCATCTCCCCATGTGTACCAGTCCAAATGGTACCTGTCCGTCGAGCATGGTCCTGCACATCAAAGGCTACACCCTCCGTGGGCTCATCAGTCACAGGGATCATAGCAATGTCAATCACATCTCATCATCAATATTATTAAACATATGCATAAAATCCCTAATACATCTGTCAATAGCTCAAAGACGTTACACAAGCCTGCTATACAAATCTGGGAGAAAAGACAAAAAGTCCTATTGGGCTAGTGCCCATCGAAAAAGGAAAGTTCCCAGGAGAAACCTCATCAAAAACATGTGAGTGGGTGATGTGGTCAGGGGAAGTCCAAACATGTGGGTGCAGTGAGGGCCAAGGATGCAAAGTGTTACCTGTGGGCGCCTTTATAGAAGGCGAGTTGTACCTGTCATGGATGCATTCTTTTCAAGCCCATTCTTGCCTTTATTCTTTTTTTATTATTTTATTGCTTTTCTTTTTCTTTTTGTTCAAGAGCTAATCAGGGGACACTGCCCTGGTGTGGTGACCAGTGGTGGCAGCGTTACCCACAAGTACTTTCGCAGAGATGGGAAGGTTGGCTCATGATGAAACCCCCTTTCCCTTGGCCATGCAACCAAGAGTCACTACCTTGGCGTGGTAACCAACTGGTGGCAATGTCATACTGCTAGGTACCCATGGACCTAATAGGCTGGCTCGTGATGAGACCCCCTATCCTCTGATTAGGTCTTGTTTTATTATTTTTCCGGGTCCCTCTTGTTTCTTGCTGAGAAGCCTTTTATTGCTTTCCTGGGGATCCCTGGGCAAAGCATCTTGAGGTTTATTCTTAGGCTTTTATATTTTACCAGCTTGCTTTTACCTTCTGGGCCTTTAGCCCCTTCTTCCCACGAGATAAGGTGCAATCCTGAAAATAGGTCAACCCAATGCCCGGACAAGGGGAGTGGGACAAATGAGCGGGAAATAAGATGAAATAGTGGTGCTATGATGGGAGCGGACGATGGCTTTTCAGAAGTCCCCCCAATGGCAAACCAAAACCTATGGACAAAGGCTTGCTAGGACACCCTGTCAATCCCCCCAAACTGGTCAAGTGGGCAAATGTAAGATCCAAGCAGTCGTTAGAAATAAAAGGAATCAGATGCATACATTTAAAGGTTTTAATGATCAAATGTGACACATACCATGATACCTAGACTAATTACCTCATGGAGCAAGAACCACTTTTGATACAGGACCAAACCGATGGTGATGGATGCTGTTGTTGCTGACAAGATAAGGACGATGGAAGAAGAAAAGGTAGGCCCTCCAGGGCCATGCTCAGGTCAATCCTGCTCTCGGTACTCCATGTCTAGGACCTGTGGGCCTCGAGACATGATCTCCTAGTTATCCCTAAAAGTGGGGATAACAGGACCCTGGTTTACAATGGCAGTTGGACTACTTCAGCATGGTGGCTTCCATTTCTCAATGGGACTCTGGTTCTCTGGTCTACTTCAGCACTATGGTCCACACTTATCCGTGGGACCCTGGTATATGGTTGTACATCAAGCGTTGAGGGCAATGCTTTCATAAGGGGGATGGAATGTTAGGTAGCTAGAGAGGTAGTGGGGGGGCCCAAAGGGCCCATAGTGATAATAGTGGAGGCCATTCGATGTAAGGTGGACTATGTTGCCGTCCTTATACACACTTGCTAACATGGACTAAGTCTAATCCACTTAGTGTGTCCTTGGAGGCACAATGCCTAGTTTCAAAGCCCACGCTATCACTTTGACTTGAACCTCTTTCGTCTAGGCTTACTCCTAGGGAAGCCAAGAGGGGTAGACCCTAGTTACTATGTGAATTATTAAATGAATTCTAGGAGTTAATTTTAGTTTGTTAAAGGTAAGGGGAAGCTAGCCTATATGGCAACCAACAATGCAAATGCAAATCTTTTAATGAAAATCAAACCTTTCCCTAAGGTCAACTAAGACTAGTGCCTAGAGGTTGGGCAAGGGGTCAATTACATTATGCAACCAAAGAATTAAATACAATTACACGAGATAAACAATGTTATAGGATACAACAAGAAATTATTACAAATTGAAACATACAAGTTGAATATGGTAAGATAGCTTACAATGAACAAGATGAATTAGATAATTGCACAATATGTATAAGATGAACCAAAGAATAATTAGAATAAGAAACATTCAACTCACATCAATACATGAAATGATTGAAACATATCATAAACAAAACTTTGTGAAAAGGAATAACCACTTTAGATGATATTACAAATATACAAAGGGGAAATTAGATTTTAGACCAATCACATGAGATATCACAATGAAGGTATTGCTTGAAATGACATAAATAGATGAAAAGTAAATTACCTTAAATCATGATTGCAAAACTTGAAAGGTAAACTTGCTTGAAAGTGACTTGCTTGAAATATAAATCACACAACTTTGAGATTGCTTGAAAATTGAACTTGAAATGCTATGTTGTGAGATAGATTGCTTTGAAAACGATATGGCAAGTGTTGTGAAAATAGTGGGGTGTAGCTTAATTTTAATAGATTTTAGGTCTCTCTTTGATTAGGGGGATTAAGTGATAGATTGAAACCTAGACTATGTGACTACCCCAAAACCGTTATTCTTTCAACCAAAAGGAAGTGATGGGTGCTCAATAAGTAAGGAAAACAAGGACTTACCCTAGTTCCACAGGTCAAATCCAAGAGCAAGGTACTCAACCCGGGGGACACCTAGTGTCGTGAGATCATCCCTGACGTAGCATCCCAAGTATCTTTCACAAGCCTTCTTTTTTATGGTTAAAACAATAAGTGGTTGGATGCCTAATTACTAAACCTCTAACCTTTGCCCTTTCTTGTCACCCAGGATCCAACAAGTGGCAAGGGGAGAGAATACGAGGCAAAAGTTGGGAACAAAAAAATTACTTGAGCAATGATTTTAAGATTGTACAAGCCTTCCATTATTGCAAGGAATGGCTTATGCCACTCTCTTGCAAGGTGGGGCAAAAACAAATGAATTGAAATACTTTATTAGTTTTCTTTAGAAAATGAATGAAATTAGTTTGTAGTTTGCTTTAAAAAATAAATGAAATTACAACCCCACAACAATGGTCAGGTGGAGGCACAATGCCTACCTTTTGTCCAAGGTGGGTGTAAATAAAGAATTAAAGTTACTTGAAAGAATTAAAATGACTTAAAAGCAAAACAACCACAACAATGGCACATGTGGAGGCACAATGCCTACCTTTTGGGCCAAAGTGGGTACTATAAAAAAAGAAAAATGACTTGGAAATAAAATGCAAACCCCACAACAATGGCTCAAGTGGAGGCGCAATGCCTACCTTTTTTGCCAAGGTGGGTGTAAAAATGAAAAGCAAAAAAGCAAATCTAATCTATTACAATATCATATTTTTGATGTAAACTTGAGAGAAGGCACACCCAAGAGACTCTCAAGGGTGGCTTACAATGATTTTAGAAGAGTAGGAAGGAAGGGGGCTTGATGTCCAACTTGAAAATGTCCTTTGGAGGCCTTTGGGGCTAAAACACTTGTAGCAACTCTCCCTTGATGATAAAAAACTGCATAAAAATATCAAAGGATATTCTCTAAAAGCATGTTACAAAAACATGAAACTTGTTAAATTGATTAGCCCAATAAACAATAAATTTAAATGGAAAATTTTGAGTATGATAATGAAAACTTTGATATCTATTCTAAATCATAACAACATTAGGAAATGAGAAAGAGGAAGGGAAAAAAAGTTAGATAAATATTGAAACTTTGGAAGATTAAAAGAGTTGGATTTCCACTCTAAAGCCAATCCTTCAATTCCTTAGTGATTCCCAAAAGGCTTGCCTTTGCTACACAATGAAAGAAATGGAGGTGAGAGCATCCAAGAAGTTTGTAAAATACTTTGCAAACTAAATAAGAAACTACCACAAGGTTAATAGCAATACTACTACTAACATCACCCAAGCAAAATACTTTGCTTGAGTTCTCCAATCAAAACTAGTGAAAAGAAAAGTACAAAACCAAATGGAAAAATATCACCTCACAAATACACAATGGAGACACCAAGAAGACTCCCAATGCACACCATAGATTCTTCAAAGCTTCCTTTATTATCCACCAAAATGTCACTACAAGTACAAATACTTGTAGCAAAATTTACACATGAGCACATGAGAGAGAGAGGGAGAAGAGGAGAGAAATTTTGGCATAATAGACTTACTATGAGAACAGATGGTAAAATGAGGAGGAGAGGGTCCAATTTATAGGAGAGAAGGAGGAGAGAGCCCACTTGGATGGGCTCCAGGTGGCACCCATCCAAAGGAAGAGTGTCTCATCCAGGGGGGCGCACTTTTAGGTCAAGAGAGGAGGGTGAGGGTTGAGGGGTGAGTGGGGATAAGTGGAGAAGTTTTGCAAAGTTTTGGGGGGTCCCCATAGTATATTTTATTTTTTATGAGATATTGAGCAAAGGGTGGGGCGGGGGGGGCTCTTCTAATGAGATGGTCAATGTGAGTTGTGGGCTAAGCAAAGGGGGTCTTTCTAAGTTGGAAATCATTTTCTCAACTTAGGAAAAGCAATTGGGATACTTTGCCCACTCTCTCTCATGGCTTTAGTGACTTTTACAAAATTTGGCTATTTTAATTAAGCCAATTACATGTTGATTTTTCATTGACTTGGACTCCTCATGGACAATGGCCTAGCAAAACTTGTCTAAATGAGCTAAGACTTGGTCCAAGGGTGTAGGGGTTCATGAACCATTTGATTTGGGTACTCATACCCCTATACAAAATACCCAAGGACCATTTTTTTACATTTACATAAAAAATAATTAAAAATCCTCAGTTTGCGGGAAATTTAATTATTTAAAAAATCCTATCAAAACTTAATGGAATTCTGCGAGACTCTGGGAAATGTCTAGCATGGTCATTTACAACACTCATAGACCTTAGTTACATAGGACTCGACCATTAGAACGCCTTTCACCACTTTGGAGAATTATTATGGGAGTGAAAAATTCAAGGGAAATTAATAAGGTTGGTTAAGCCAAATTAATAACCTGAGAAAAAAAAACACTCAGTGAAAGAGACTCCTCTAATGATAAAGTCCTAGGCAACTGACTTAAACTATGATCTATGCAGACCCATTATATTATTATCCCACGCATGGGAGTGGAAATTCCAATTACAACAAAATGTTGAAGGTCAAAACTGCCTTGTAGAACCAACAAGTCTTCAACTTGGTAGCACCATCAGGTGCATATCTTCATGGTACATGGAGTTGACCCCCTAGTTGAATAGGTGGTCAACAGACTAGGTCCACTATATTATTAAATAAGCCCCACTATGGTAGTTAGATATAATAAATGTAAGAGGACTTCTTAGAAGGTTCTACTTCTAGACGATTCTTCCTCTAGAATGTTCTTAGGTGATGGTAGCACTATATAAAGGGGTTCAAGCAATGTAATGGGACATGAAGATTGTTATCGCACGGTTTGTAGGAAGGGTTTAGGCAGCTTGAGTCAAGGCTTAAAACCGGCGTAACAGGAGCTTCCCCACCCACTGTCACCTCGATGGGGAGCTCTTTCTATTTAGGATGGCTAGTCCAAGGGAGACGTCCCTATGTAATCTAGGTTTTTGAAGGGGTATAAGGGGTAATGGACCAAGTCAAAGGATCCCTTTCACAGATTACTGCCAATAGAGATAGTCAAAGAGGATATTGTTCCACTGGATGGCACCTGTTTGCGAGACAAGACAAATAAACTAGAATATGTGTTGCAGTGGGTTAGTACTTCAAAGCATTAATGACTATCTTCAAATATTCACATGAGCAATGATCAAATGCTATTATTGACGAAGTCAATGATGGCTAAACAAAGACAAATGACTAATATCACTCCTTCAATAAATGCATAAGAGATAATGAGCATTCAATGTACACAATTAAACCCTTGTATTATATCACA
>ML787538.1:243627-256026 GCA_009831015.1 Picea engelmannii | reverse complement strand
CCCAACAATCATCTGATGGGCTCTTCATCCCCATGGAGGTCCGAGCTAATCATCTCCCCATGTGTACCGGTCCACTGGTACCTATCCGTCGGGCATGGTCTTGCACATCAAAAACTTCGCCCTCCATGGGCTCATTAGTCATCGGGATCATAGCAATGTCAATCATATCTCATCATTAAATTTATCAAATACATGCATGAAACCCCTAGCATATCCTCTAATAGCTCAAAGATATTACATTGATCTACTATACAAAACTGAGGAAAGAGACAGAATGACCTATTGGGCCAGTATCCATAAGAAAAAGAAAGTTTATGAAGAAGATTATTCAAGCCATGTAACATAAAGTGATATGGTCTAAGGATGTCCAGTCATAGTGAAGACTAGGGGTAGGTATTGTCCGTGGGTGCCTTTGTAGGAGGTGAGCTGTACCCGTCATGGATGCAGTTTTTTCCAAGCCCCTTTATTGCCTTTATTCTTTCCCTATTTATTACTTTTTCTTTCTTTTTTACTTCAAGGTCTTGACCAGAGGACACTGCCTTGGCATGATGACCAGAGCTAACAGTGTTACCCACTAGTATTTTCGCAGAAATGATAAGGTTGGCTCGTGATGAGACCCCCTTTCCCTTGGCCATGCAACCAAGGGTCATTGCCCTGGCGTGGTGGCCAGATAATGGAAACGTCATACTGCTAGATACCTATGAACATAATGGGTCGGCTCGTGATGAGACCTCCCATCCTCTTGGTTAGGTCTTGTTTTATTATTTTTCTTCAGGTCCCTTTTGTTTCTTATCGAGAGGCCTTTTATTGCCTTCTCGGGGATCCCTGGGCGAAGCATCTCTAGGTTTCATTTGTTATGGCTTTTATCTTTTACCAGCTGCTTTTACCTCCTGGGCCTTTAGCCCCTTCTTCTCACAGGACAGAGTGTAACCCCTCAAATAGGTCATCCTAATGCCCGAACTAGGGGAATGGGATGGATGTATGGGAAATAAGATGTAAAATGATAATATGGTGGGAACGAACGATGGCCCTTCAAATCCCCCCCGGTGGCTAACCAAAACCCATGGATACAAGCTTGCTAGGGCACCCCATTAATTGCCCCAACAATGGTCAAGTGGGTTAGTGTGAGATCCAAGCGGTTGTCATAAATGTAAGGAACCTGATGCATATACAAGAAAGTTATAACGATCAAACATGACACATACCATGATACCTGGACCAATTACCTCATGGAGCAAGAGTCTTCTCTGATGCAAGTCCAAGCCGATGGTGATGGATGTTGTTGCTGCTGACAGGACAAATCTGGCGATGAAGAAGAAGGATGGGCCCTTCAGGGCCATGCTCAGGTCAATCCTGCTCTCGGTACTCCATGTCTAGGACCTATGGGCCTCAAGACATGATCTCCTAGTTATCCCTAGAAATCGAGGATAACAAACACCAAACACTGCAATAATATATTATGCGTTCTGAGATGGAGTACAATGTCGCATGCGGCTCAATAAAATAGATTACTCGACTAGATCAAAGACAAAAGGATATGAGCCATAATACAAGAAATAAACAATAACAATGATAACTAGAAATTAGAAGACAGTTGTTGGATCGAGATGTGAGCTAGAAGATCTGCTACAAGCTATGACAACTCGCACGACAACTACAACAAGACTGGGAAGTTTGTCCTGGTGGATAAACTCCTCGTATCTGACTCGAAATTGTCCCAAACAGTACGCCCTGCCCTCACACACAATCCTGGTGACTGGTTAATTGAAGATCGACCCTCTGACGATCTGTACAGACCCCGGATGGATCCCCTGGAGGAATGCACCCAAATTGTTGCCGACAATTGCACCCTAGAGATTCCACCGACATAATTTTGTTGTAAGGGTCGCAAACTGAGCGCCCTAGGTTCCTTTGAAATGGGTCATAATAATTTCTCTGGATCTAATATGATGATCCCTTGGGACCCCCAAATGTATCCTCCCCAACTGTCGCACCCTCACTGGTTGAATGATGTGCCCAAGATGATTTCTCTATTGGAATCTAAAGAGAAACCAGACAATAGATGCACCTTTCCTTCTTCTCAATTGGGTCGGAAGGGAATCCATGGATTCTCCCTAGATGGGAAAATTCGAACCTCTTTGTCTACTCAGGAGTTACACCCTCAACCCAGGAAAGTGTGCCATCACTGTTGCAACCTGTATAATTGATGTTGAAGTACGATGGAAGATCTAGATGGTCTTCCCGATGACTAGGGTGTGTCTCTCAACACCGAAATCAACCTCTGAGTGTCTTCCTACTAGAATCCACAAAGCTATGGTTCGCCTCAACCTGTGAAGTCACCTCTCTCCTTAACTGTCAACTCAAATTATGCATAATGATGAATTAGGTCGCTTTTCCTCCTCATATACTCACCAAAACCTTAATTCGTTGTTGACCCTATTCATATCTCCTCACTTAAGCGCTTTCTCTATTTTGAGCACAAAACCACTTAAAAGCACTTTTTAGTCACTTTTAGCTAAATGTCACTTTCGAATTATAACCTCATTTGCTGAAGTGACCTCTAGTGACCTTGTTTACCCTTGTCTAGCCCTAGATATAGTCTAACGAGGTTGTTTAGACTACTAAGCCCTCCTCTCTGGAGCTCCTACTCGAAAATGGACATTACATCTTTGCAATGTTCGATGCCTTGTGTGTGGTATTTATTGGAATAAATGTGCAACCTTCGTCAATTTGTCCACCATCACCATGATGGAGTTGTGTTGCTTCACTGTTTTGGGAAGATTTGTAATAAATTCAATTGTAACCACTTCCCATTTTCACTCAGGAATGGGAAATGGATGTAATAGCCCCACTAGATGCCTATAAAAACCTTTACCCTTTTACACTCCAGGCACTTGGCTATATAATCAACCACTTCTTTTTTCATTCATGGCCAAAAGTATTGGCTTCTTATTGCTGCAATTGTTTTCTGATATCCTAGGTGCCGAACATATGGCACATTGTGCATTTCTCTCAACACTATATTTTTCAGCTCACCGAAATTTGACACATATATTTTCCCTTTTACATGAGTATTCCATCCTCTTGCAATTCATAATATTTAAATTTATGTTGTAACTTTCCTTATTATAATGTTTCTTTTATTTGTAAATATTGTTGATCTAAATTTGCAACCTCTAAAATTATGTCTTTTAAATTTGTGATGTACATGTTGATGGATGTCATGAGCATCTCATGTGCTCTTATGCTGAATGCATTAGCCACCTGTTTTACTTGTATTTTATATGTTTAATTTCAAAGTCATATTCACTCATAAATTCAAGCCATCTAGTTTTCATGGCATTTAATGTTGGTTGTCGAAACAAATGTCTCAGACCACAATGGTCTATCCTTAGCTCAAATCTTCTCCCCATGAGGTAATGCCTCCACTTTTTTGGTGCATGAACAATCACTGCTAATTCCAAGTCATGTGTAGCATAATTTCTCTCATGCTCTTTTAATTTTTGGGGCTCATAACATACCACATGATCCTTTTGAGTGAGGACTCCACCAAGCCCTTCCTTGCATGCATCAATGCACACCACAAAATATGCATCTGAATTTGCAATCTTCGAGACTAGCGCACTTGTCAAAATATTTTTCAGCTATTAAAAGCTCTCTTCACACTTCGAATTCCATTCAAATTTCACTCCCTTCTGTTGCAAAAAAGTGATTGGTCTTGCAATCTTTGAAAATCCTTTTATGAATATTCAATAATAACCAACAAGACCCATAAATGATCTAACCTTTGTCACATTTTTTGGCGTTGGCCATCCTCTAATGGCCTCTATATTCTCGGGATCAACTGATATCCCATCTGCTGAAATAATACGCCCCAAGTACTGAATCTTATTTTGATAAAAGATGCATTTACTTGGTTTGACATACAATTTATGCTCTCTTAAAACTTGCAGCGCCATTCTTAAATGTTGCTTATGTTCCTCTTATGTCTTTGATTAAATGAGTATATCATTCAAGAACACAATCACAAACTTGTCATGGTATTCCCTGAACGCTCTAATCATCATGCACATGAAAACAACTAGGGAATTTGATAGCCCAAATGGCACTACCGTAAATTCATAATGCCCATACCTTGTTTTGAACGTTGTCTTGTTGATATTTTATTCCTTTATCCTCACTTGATGATAACCTTATCTCAAGTCGACATTGAAAAATATTCTTGCGCCTATCAGCTGATCAAATAGATCATCAATCCTTGGGAAATGATATATTTTCTTTATGGTGACCTTATTCAACTGTTTGAAATCAATACAAAGCCTTAAGGTTCCATCTTTCTTTTTCACAAAAATAACTAGGGTTCCCCAAGGTGACACACTTGGGTGTTGATACCCCTTATTTAACAACTCTTCAAGTTGCATATGCAACTCTTTCAATTCTGATGTGCCCATTCTGTAAGGTGTCTTGGACACTAGGGTAGCTCTTGGCACCAATTCAATAAATAAATCAATATCTCTCTTCGGTGGAAATCCTAGAATTTCCCCAAAAACATCTTCAAAATCCCTTAATATTGAATGGTCTTCAATACGCCACTTTAACTATGGTTGCCTCTTCCATATGGGTTGCAAAAAATTGACATCCCTTCTTGAATCTCTTTTTCAGTTGCATGGTTGAAATTTCTCTAAAAATTACAGCTCTCAGAATGCCTTAAATCTTGTCTTGTTGTCCTTCCTCATTGAGACAAGTGATTAACTTGTTGTAACAATCTAGGACAACATGGCGTTTTTCTATCCAATCCATGCCAATTAGACAATCACATGAACCTAAATGTATGATGTTCACATCTACCTTTGTGTTGAGTCCATTCATGACTATTGGGTAATCTTCATCCAGTTCATTGATTTTTCTCTTAGCCCTTGTGGCTAGTTGAACTAACCAAGATCTCTTATGCTTACTCCTTTGTAAGTGAAATATTTTAACAATGTTAGAGTTTATGTAACTATGGCTAGTTCCATGATCAATTAAAATTGTTACAAGTTGGTTATCAATCTTACCTTCCACTTCAATCATGGGGAATTGATACTCCGCTTGCTTGTTGTCCAAGGATGCATAAATCCTTGGCATGCTTCCTCCGATGTCTTCCACTATTTCAACCTCCTGAATGTTGTAGATAGTTCTCATTCTTTCTCCTTTGTGAGGGAAGTCCCTATACAAGTGATTTCCCTCACATCTCCAACATTGTATAGGTTGTTGTCTTGGCCTTTTCCCAAATGAATCTATCATCCTAGGCTCATTTTGGGTTGATTGTCGTTGTTTATTTACTTGTAAGTTGTTTTTGAAAAATGGTGGCTTAAAACCTTTCTTCATTTGATCTCTCTTTCTTTTCATCTTGTCATTCCAAGCTTTTTGGAAGACTGGCCTTTCTCTACTCTGCTCATAAAGATGCTTTTCTATTCTTATGATCTCCTCAAAAGTCTTGGGGTTATCATAGTGTATCTTGTCATTGTAGAAGGAAGGTAACCCACTCAAGAACCTTTGGATTTTAACTCTTTCATCCTTTATAAAGCCCACATACTTCAACAAATCAAAGAACCTCTTCTCATATTCATCCATTGTTATGCTTCCCAATTTGAGTTCAAAGAACTCTTTCATCTTTATTTCCTAGTAATGCTCTGAAAAATATTTGTCATGGAAATATCCTTTGAACTGTCTCCATGAGACCTTCCTCTCATCAAGGTGTTTGTCGTGCTTAAGCTGATCACACCACATGGTTGTCTTTCCTTGCAAGTGGTAGGTTGCAATTCTTATTTCCACCCTTGAAGGATAGTCATGCAACTAGAAATATTTCTTCATTTCCAACAATCAAGCCTCAACCTCTTCTCCCTTCCTATGCTCACCATTGAAAGTTGGTGACTTAATTTTCCTGAGTCCACCTTGCAAGATGTCTGTCGCAGGCCTTCTTCTCTACCTCCTGACATGAGACACACTTGGGTTGCTTCTTGGCCCTAAAATTGCATAAACTCTCCTAGTGGATTGCTCTTGAGAATGATGGTGTATGTTCATGCTCCTTGACTGCCTATCATTCCCATGCTCATCCCTTTCTCTATGGGATTTGGATGTTGTCACATATCTAGCACTATCCACTTGCTTTGTGCCATAGTATTTATTGGCTTGCCTATGCAACATATTCAGAATCTATAATATCTCTTCCTGAACTTTCATAATCTTTTCATTATCTTCCCTGTAGCTTTGCACCTCTCTATGTAGGCTTCTCATAGTTACAGGCTCCTTCCTGCCTCTTCTTTCATTAGACTTTGTCTTAGCATTTTGCATACTGACATGTAGACCTTTGACCTCCTCCTCATGGTTGTAAGATCCCCAAGCATCTTCCAGATCTCCCAGATCTAACGGTGGAGATGATTGGAAGATTGACAAATGTGGTTGATACCGCATCATCAACTTGCTCGAGATTTATCAGTGCGCCGCAATGTGATACCACAGACCACCCAGGGATACATGGCGCTCCCTCATTGGTTTTCCATCCCTAACATTTTTTTCAAAACCGTTCACCCCAACATACCATGCCTGACGCCCCGCCATGGTGGTTTTCCACCTCACCATCGGAGCCTGACATCGTGCCACCGATCCACCACTATGGCAGTGCACATCACCACTGCCAGATCATTGCTAACATCATGTACGGAAAATCCCTAAATTTTCCAAAATTTTCCAAAATTTCAAAATTTTAAAAAATGCCTAAATTTAAAATTTCTTCTATGATCACCATGGAGGCTCTGTTATTCACTTCTTATGGTCAATTTCGACCATGTGCATATCAAATCAACCATTGTATCAAAAATTTAACACTCTTGTGTCAAATTCTCAATGAATTTCATTGTAGGAATTGGGACTTTTGCCCAATTTTTCCATGGTTGTTTCACAAATCTCAAATTCAGCCCATTCCACATCTGAAAACATTGAACTAAAGATTAAAAATTGAGGATTTTAACCCCTAAGCTCAATTTTCCCAAAATTACAAGCAATTTCCCAAAATTCTTCCTGGAAAAAAAATCTGACAAACACATTGCAAACATCTTTTGAACTTTAAATTTGCAATCTCATCTTTTGTGTGTTGTTTCTAGCCCCTGTAGGTTCGGTGTTGGACTTGTGGCTCTGATACCAATCTGTAACGTTCCCCAACTTAACTGAGGAACATCACTTGTGAAAATACACATAATTCAAAAATTTTCTGCTAATTAAATCCCTATAGCTTACCAACTACAAATTATACACAAATTTAACCATTTTTATATACCCATAACTATATGCAGCTACAATATGCTAAAATAACATGAATACAACAAATAAATTATTCTATAGCAACATATAAATCATTCCCATTCACAAAGTAAAATGTACAACAATTAAACTCATAAATTAACTCAGAAAACAGATAAACACATGTTTTTAAAACAATTTTGCAACCAGCTGCTTCGGACAAACATTCCATCCAACCATAAACTTGTTGTTCCATATCTCAACAACAAGTCACTCCCGAGCTGGGGCTTGGAATCCACAAGAAAGGGGTGTCCCTCATTGTCCACTTAGTGCTCAGACATTCCACAACCCACTGACATTCTCTTACAACTATCCTGATTTCCACTGGCTCTCTTCCTCTTGACCTGCCCAACCCAATGAATGTACCACTTCACTTCTCTCAGTCCATCGAATATCTCATTCGTTTAACAGGGTTTCTCTAGCATAAGTAACCAGTAATCTCACTACTAGGTACTCAAGGGAACTCATTGCTCTTTATGTACCCTGATGTTGGTGGTGTTGATTGTTGAACTCCTAAGTCATGGCCTTAGCAAAAAATGTACTCTTCACTCAAGCCAAAATCATTGATTAGGCATGTTAATTTTTTTCTATCATATTTTAAGCCTTGGAATACGTAGTTTCATCAAAATTGAGTGGTGTTCTGTAATACCCATGTTTCCCACTATTTGTAAATATAACTATAATTGGCCAAGAGACTATGGCAGACTAAATATGTGTGGATGTTTGATTTGATGAACCTTTGTATAAAAGGGTCAATGTATGATTTTTTTGTTATTAATAGAAGTTGGAAATGTGTTGCACAACTGCTGAAAGGGGGAAAGTTTTCCAAGATAGACCATGGATGCTATGAGAGAGATGGTGAGGGGAAACCAAGAATGGTTGAGATGACCCTCACCAGACCAGTACCTACTGGGTGTAATTGCTCAACAATCCTCTGACCCAAAAATGAATTACCAATTAGGCTGGTAGTTGGAAGGCCATCCTCAAGAGTTAATGAGGAGATGGTGCAGGGTACCCATCTATAAGGCTTCCAGTCATGACCACGAATTGAGATTTGGACCCACACAACCTTACTGAGGAAGGAAAGAAAGGAGATAATTCGGGGGCACAGAGACGAATGGGCGAAATAGAAGAGTAGAGAGAACAATCTCGAGAACAGAAGAGAAGCATGTTTTCGACTCTGGAATAGAGAGAAAAAGCTTAGAAGCAAGCTCGTTTTTGGATGAAAGAAGCCATGGGCATGGTTTCGCTACAAGTTGATAAACGAGGTTGACAAGCAACTGAGGAAGTACTCGTACAAACCTCCTTGCTTGGAGTAGAGAAAATCGATTGCCAATTTCCTGTGGGAGGAGGAGAGTAACCTTCATCTTTGACTGTCGTGGAGCAAAGAGAAAGAATCTCTCTCAGAGCATCATGGTCTAGCTCGAGGGTGGCCAGTGGTAAATCCGATAGGAGTGGTTGTGCCTATGGTTGGAAGGAAACATGCACCCCCTTTCAGCAGTCGCTTCACATTCTCCGTTTCTAATAAGTATTATCATACTCTGTGTATATATATTGGATGCAATGATGAATGTTTGTGTTTATGGCTAAGTCTTTCAGTATTTGAACAATTATTATAAATGTTCTTTTGCTTCTGTAAATTGTTATATCTATATAGTCTTTGATTTGTATCAGTGTAGCTGCTAGAGAGTTATGGGATGTGAATCCGCAAGATAGTCGAGGAAGGATTGACTAAAACGTCTAAGTCCTACCAACCCTTTGAAATTTACCTTAGTGAGAAGGTCAAGTTCAACTTGAAGGGAGAAGGGTGTTCCCTTCAGATTATCCACCCATCTGACCAAGGGCTCATGCCCATGTCCTTAACCCCTTTGCTGCTAAAAATATTTGTGCTTAGCCCACAAGATTTCCCAAAGGACCCATGTGACCAGGGCTTGGAAACCCTGTGCTAGTCCGAAAGGAGCTAGCTCTTTCGACTTCGGGACTTCAAAACCTATGATTCCACAACCCTTGAAATTAGTCGAAGGTAGAAGTCGTGAATTGATGAGGGTCATCGATCTGGGGATCCAATGGAGATCCGTCTCAACGGTTAGATCGAACTTAGGAAGGGTGGCGTTAAGCGCTTCGACGAGGTTCCACTTCGGGAGAACAGGAGTGGTCTAGCACTGAAACTTCCGAATGTTAGAGTCGCGAAGTAATCTGGACCGTTGAAAGTGGAGGGACACGTGTCCACAAATCAACGGTTATCCGGAAGTCCGGGTATTCGATGGTATAGGGATGCGCGATTTTCCCTGGAGCTCTACAAGCCAGAGAAAATCCTGGTCGTGGATGCTAGGTACACATGGCGATAGATCCAGCATGGTCCGGAGGGAAAGTCGAAAGATACATGCCAAACTCCCGAATGCCAAACTTCTGAAGTGATGAAGATCGTCAATCCTCAGATCCTTCGAGATCCCTTTCAGCCGTCGATCTAAGGAACCCACCCTCGACTTCCCAACCAATCGGGAACGCGTCGTGGAGCGACACGTGGCCCCTACTTGTACCTTGTCAAATGTTGTCCGTCGAACTAGAGCCATCAGATGAGAGGATACATGGCAAGCGATCTTGTAGTTCGGAGACTTCGTACTTCGGGGAAGTTTGGCCAAGAGTTTTCAAGGTGTGAAAACTCCCGAAGTCGCGAACGACAAAGTAAATCTCAACCGTTGGTAGGAAGAGGACACGTGGTGCCAGATCCGAGAGTTTGGAGACTTCGCTCTTCGGGGAATTCACGTCGAGAGGAGTCGATAAGCTCTGAAGCCCGGAGTTGCGAAGTAATGGGGACCGTGGACCTATGGATCCACGTGGACAAATCTCAACCATGAGATTTGAAAGAAGTGAGAAGATTGTATGACAGGAGTGGATGTGGCTCACTGACGTTATCCCGGGTGACGTGGACCCACAACTAAGGTGCCACATGTCACCCAGATTTGGTCGATTCACAGACCCCTTATGCCTATTAGAGCATGACATGTGTCACCCCTTAATGAGGACACGTGTCACCCCTTGACCCTTGTCGCGTGTCAACTTCTGGTATGTGTCCGCCTGGCCAACGTGGTTGGTGACGTGTCCGGGACTCCGGGAGTCTCGATAACTTCGGGAGTTCAGAAGATTTGAGTGTAGTTTGATAAAGGAAGGTTCAATGACGATCGTCGGTCGCTGAACGTCGAAGTACCAACGACGATCATCGAACACCGAAACATCGAAGGTTCAACGACGACTGTCAATTGCCGAAATGCCAAAATGTAGGGTGTTCAACGCAAAACGCCGAACATCGAATGACTAAGGCCACATGGTGAGATTTCGGGACTTTGGGAAGTAAAAAATGGGGGTGCTCAACGCCTAACACCGAAGACCCCAACTAACAACGCCCGGGTAACTTCGGGAGGCCACAACTTGCAGACCAGAGCTCGGATTTTAGTGTGGTGGCGACCGTTAGAAAGCTCATGACGAGCAATAACCAATGAAGATCCCGGAGTTAGGATTTGAGATAGTTAGAAAGAACGAAAATTTGATGCCCCATCCCTAGAAATGGTATTTAGGGGTCGGGTGTGTTACATGTTGATTGATGTCCCTAGAGGATTGAGATAGAGACAAAGGCTAGACAATGGACAAAGAGTGATACTAATAATGAAGATCCCAACATCACTAATGATGAAACATTGTTTATCATTTATGTTTGACATTGAATGTTCTTGCTCATTTATTCATAAGTTTAAAAACTATTCTACGAAATAGTTTTTTTCGACGGAATCCAATAGCATAAATCTACATGAAATCGTTATCTTTTGTTGTTTAAAATCTAATTTTGAATGCAGAAATGGATTCAGTGTGCTGAAAAAACCCCGGAGCACTTGGATTATACAGAAACAATCACTCAAATCTACGGATCTAACAATTTTCTGCCAGATTTCAAACAAATATCTCTGAAAAAAATCGCCAAAAAACCTTTATTTCGTAGAATATTTAACTCTACATCTTTATAAAATCACACATTATATTATATATATCGTGTTTCTTCATTTCCAAATCTTCATGAGATTACATTTTAAATGCATCTTAGTTTAGAAACTCGTACCCATTTCAAATTAGGCCATAACAAGACTTCCAACTAGAAGTGCAAAATGATATAAAAAGTGTAGCAAGAGAAAAAAGCAGAAGAGGCAATGATGGTTGCTTTGTAGAAGCTTGGGTGGCACGAGCATAGAGAAAAGGACAACGACTTTGGCATTGGCATGTGGCGTCACCACGAAGTTGTCTTATGCACATACTCCAAAGAACACCAACAACAATGAACAAAATGATGTACATCCGAAAAGGAGGACTGAGACGGAGGTTAGTTATGGTGGCATCCTCTATGTCTTATCGATCCCCATCATTCACCAGGTTGTTTGAGGAGGGAAGTACAACGGAGGTCTGAATAGATGAGGACCGTCAGATCTCCCTCCTCAAGATCGACAACGGAGGGAGATTGAGGCTCATGGGAGCTTGTGGAAGGCTGGAAGATAGGGGGCTCTGTTTAGAGGTTTAAACGCAGGGATGACGTGAAGAAGAGGGGACCCAAAGGTATCCCAATGCAACGTAAAGGCCAATGTGTGGCAAGGGGCACAAGGAGCCCACATGGAGTTAAAACCACGTATGGAATGGTTGGTGGAAAATTAAAGAAGGTCATAAAGAAAAAAGTGGGAAAAGTGAAAAGGGAGGAATAATTTGTTAGTTTAAGTGGATTTAATAATTAATAATATGTGTTTTTTTTTTAAGAAGTCACAAGTTCAAATCTAAAGAAAAATTACAAGTTTAAATCCAAAGAGAATCGAGTATATAGGGAATTACCCTAAATAAAATTGTAGAAATAACCAGTTGAAAAAGACAAATATGTGGCTTGGCTTGTAGAAGGTGGTTTTTGTCATGGTTGCTGGGTAGAACCACCATAGAGAAGCCGCAGACTTGTAAGTCTAGCGAGTGTCTAGCTAGAAGCTATAGAAAGAAAATCGTGAAGGAGCATGAGCAGGAGAAGCCCAACAACCC
>ML787538.1:205803-233680 GCA_009831015.1 Picea engelmannii | reverse complement strand
TGGTAGACTTGTGTGTGGCCTTATTCTTGGCTTGAATATGACGAGCAAATTGTATAGCTTCCATAATATTTGCAGGATGTCTTAAGAAAAGCTCATGTTTAATGTCCTCTTTGAATCCACCCATGTAAGTTTGTGTTGGTTTCTTATCTTAGTTATACCTTTATCATGATTGACCCAGGTTCGGGTCTACTAAGGATCCAACAAAGCCTCTAAAACTATCGACCCTCTTGGTAAACCAGAAGGCAATGCAACACATAGAGTGCATTACGCAGTCTCACCCGAGATAGTCTTAATGGGTGACTGCAATACTCAAGTTCTTGTAGCCCAAGATTGAATGGGGATCTGTGACTTGGACGCTGTGAATTTTATCTAATGATTAAAGCAATAGACTTTCATTCTCATTCATGCATGTAATGTAATTAGATCCATTAATTCGTTCATACATCATTCTAACATCTACTCATAGACAGTAAAAGAGATACAAACATTCAATCACATAACATAGGTTTTATCGTGGTTCACCCCCTCCTGGGCTACGTCCACAAAGATCTGGCTCTCAATCTCTTTTATTATGGTAGTTCCAAAACTATAGCGCTGTGCGCTTTACAAATCGCCCTCAGTCGGGTCGAGATCTATTATGAGGCGGACTAGATCACACCAGGATCATCAGCTTGTGATCTAACCCTCGAGATCTACCCTTCTGACTCCCTACAACTCAACAACTTACAAGATTGGATCTGATTACAGTAGTGTTACGGACTAGCTACTTCTCATATCGCGTCGTAACACTCCATAAAATCCCAACCTTGCCTAGACCTTCTAGGTATCTATTTATATGTATTTTTGGCTCATCAACCATTACATTCTCTTACCAAAACCCTAACCTAGTGTTGGCAGGCAACAATTTTGTCAAATTTTATCATAATAAAAGTCACCACCAAGGTATAAAAATTTTCTGTAGTTGCCTCCTCCTTACATTTATAAACGTTTTTGTCCTCTGGTTTTGAGGAGATTCAATGGCCTAGCTGATTATAAGAGTGTTTCATTTAAATTTCATTTGTTTTGTTTAATTTCATGACTGCAAGCATGAAATTGAAACAAAATTTTGGCTTGGATAATCATTTTACAGTTTGTGGTTTCTTCGTTTCTTTTGCTAAAGAGATTATGCCTCAAGGGCATCTATATATTTATAATTCTTAAGGTTTGTAAGCTCATTGATTGATCCATTGCCACATTTTTATTCACTATGGTAAACATGACTTGGTCATATCTATGGTTAATTATATGTTTTTGATATTTGATATGCCTATTTGCGCAGAACCTTGGATTAAAATTTATATGCTTCTTGCTCTTACCAGTCATATCGCTATCCTATCACCTTGGTACCGGACTAATGTACTCACAATTCCACATCATCCTATTGTCCTGCACATTTAAGACTCTCATTCATTATTTGAATAGGAAGATGATAATGGTTTGGGTTTATTGTTCATTGTGCATAGTGGTTCACAAGCCTGCTCGTCCTCTGGTTCTTTGCCACTCAAAGCTCAAATTACCAAACATGATAGCCTCCCAAGTCCATAGGTATCGGGCCTCTTCCAATTTTACATACCTCTCCCTATTGTTTGTCTGTTGGAAAACAAAACCTCCCTCTCGTTTCCTTTACTGTGTCTATTTGATAGCAACCATGGCTCCCATGGTTCAAATTGAACCTAATGGCTCACAATCCCTCCTCGCCCACGATGATGCCATAAGCGATTTACAGGCACAGGGTTGGGACGTTTTCATCTGAAAGTTTGAGGGTTATAACCTGGTAGTTGCACAGGCTTTTTCTCAGTCGTTTGATGGCTCTAAAGCCAAAATTGGGGATCTGCAACTCAAAGTAACCAAGGATTCTATAGCACGAGCTACAAAACCAAGGTTCAAAAAGGCCAAGCTAGAAGGCGTGCCTCAGATTCTGTTCATGGTCTCTAGGAAATCGACATGTTGCTCTAAAGGTACATCTATTACTCTCTTAAAACCTCGATGGCACAACCTGCTTCTAATTCTTAAACAGTTCATAACTTGTGAGGGTAGGTATGGGTTAGTGTTTTTGTATCACATCCGCATGTTGATGATTTTTCTAGGGTTCAAGCTATAAATATGCCTTTCTATCTGTTGATGAGCCTGCATAAAATGTCTAAGTGTTATCAGAAACAAATTTTAAACCCTCTATCCAAGCTTTTCCACCATGGGCTTATTCGAATTCTATTGTTGTCGCATTTAGCTCAGACCGGGGATACCTAGGAAGATTTTTTGTGAAGGAATAACTTCACCCTACCAGAGAACACAGTAGAATCACCCCTTCATTTAAATACGAACCCTAGTCCCTGTAACCCTACCACCGAAAGTCAAGGTGTTGATCCACATAAAGACCATGCAACCACTAAACCAAACTCTGTTGCTATGCAAAACCCTTTGGGCAAAGATCCACGATATAATTTTGTGCCCACAAAATCGTTAGAGGAGGTAATAATTGTATTGAAGGAGAGGGTTTCTCCTGCTCCTACTGTTGAGCCGACTCAGAGTTTTATTAATAAATCAACTGTTAAGAAAAATCACAAAAAGAAGAAACAAGGTAACTCTGATTTGAGTTCTGTAAACAAGAGACCAGGCAAGTTAATATCCAGGAGTCTGAGAAATTGACAACAAGATCATCTGAGCTTGATCTCAATGATCAAGGTCAATGATCACTTGATCGATGATGAGATAAATGAATTTCTTTCCCAAGAATATGTGGATAACCAGTGTCTCGGAAATGAAACCTGCAGTGAAGCTATACAATACGATTTTGTTTCTAAACTACTCCCGTTCCTAAAAAATCTAGAAGGCTTCACTGATATAAGCCACGATTTGAAGCAGGCTATAGAAAAAACCAAAGCACCCATTGCAGAGTACACTCAACCTCTTCCTGTCATAACACCTGTACATTGTGATAATTGTCTTGACTGGGTTGAACGTTACTACAGAGATATACAATACCTCCAGGCATAGTTAAAACATATGGTTGCTCGAAACTCCTTGCTTGAAAGGGAAAATCAAGAATTAAAGGCATGCATTCAATCCAACGCAGATCGGGCAAGTAAAAGGTTCAAAGGAACTGGTAATGTGATTATCAAGAACACAACAAATTTCAACGCTATCATTAACTCAGAATTATCAGATCCTTCATTATCTAATCTCTAAGCGATAAAGAATTGTTTTGATTCTCTTTGATTTGATTTTGTTGAAAAAATTAGATAGTTAGATTTGGTTGTTAAATTAAGACTAGCTATAGAATCTCACGATTCTATAGCCAGTCTATTTCTAAATATTATTTTGTATTGTTATCTAAATTCAATTTTGTTTTGTCATTTTCAGGAAAATAACAGTTATGATGTTATTCACAAGGAGAAGTAATCATGGATCATGCGTTGCATAGTTTAGTATTTTCTCTTTTTGTTTGATAAAACTATGACATTTATGTAATTAATTTTGATAAACAAACTCCTACATGAGTGTTTCTTTGTTATCCTATTTTTGTAAAGCAATCTATTATTTTGGGATTACCCTCTATCTTGCATGATAAGAGGTTGTTAATCCAAGACAAGTTTAAATAGTGTTTGTTGTTTAGTAGTAAAAACAACTTTTGGTTGGACTACAGTATGGACATGTGATTTTGGGAATTGATATGGGAAAGCAATTCACCATTGGCTTTAGACCTATGTGATGATTTTTCCATTGTGTTCTCCTATTACTTATGTATTATGAGATACGATTATGGTTGATTTAGCTTTAGCCTTGTCATCATATGGTGTTTCATATTATTAAATATTTAGATGTTGTCCATAATTTGTTGTTCCATTTCGTATGTGTGATCAATCGATTATTTAATTATTATTGAGTTTATTTCAGGTGTTAAATGATTGACAACATCAATACTCAGAATTGAGTTTTTCTTCGTTCTCCGATATTGATTATATTAAGATCACATGATTATTTTCATTAGTTATCTTCCTGATGTTATTAATTTACTCAAAATATCAAACACTTCTTTGAATTTATTCTAGAAGTACTAGTATTGTTCTATTATAGGTTTCCCTTAAAAGCAGGAGCTCAAACAACACAAAGAGATAATCTCAGTTTCGTTGATCAACTACAGGTTAGTCTGTGTGTTATTTAATTAAATTATTTATCAATGAAACAATGATTGCATTAATTAGCTTTGACTATTTATATGTCATTGTTTCAATTGTATGTGCTTAATATCTATTAGTTTAAAATATTTAAACACAGAAAAACAAATAGATTTATGTTCTTTCTTTATCTTAGTTAGAGACACTATTATGAACATTCATTTCGCAAGATTTCAAGTAAACATTGCAAAGTGTATATAGATTGTTTATAATCATTTGTATATTCATGTTTCTAGTTGAACACTTGTAATTAGTAAACATATATTGTTAGTATCATAACTTTAGATTAGTTTATTTCTTTTATTATTTTTAGGACCTTAGTTGGCTAACAGAGCTATTAAACTCGTCGGGTCAGTTCATTCCAAACGGCTTGGGTTAATTAGACAACCTCGGTCTGGATATGACCTTCCAATTGATGGTGTTACGCCTGTCAACACCTAGTTAGTTCTTCTTGCATGCTGGCCTTGCGTGCTTTCCTCCTCTGCATGCGCGTTTTCCTTTCGTCCACTACTTTTCTTTCAAGTTGTCTTTCTTTCCCATCTTCTTGCATGCGTGCCTCACATGCCTTTCTACCAACTATCTTTCCTCCACGTCATGCCTTTTCCCCAAAATGGGTATGTGCCCAACATGCCCCCAACACTGACATCGTGACTCGTCCCGAGTCACTTCTTTACTTATGCACTGTCATTGCTTGTTGCCTGCTTCTGATACTGCCTGTTGCAGTGCGTCATACATTTATGTTATCCATTGGAATTGATGGTGAGCCTGACTGCTCTTTTCGGCCATAGTGGTGACCACCTACTCTGTGATAAGAGACTGTAAGATCTCTCCTCCCTCAGATCCGATCTGCTCAATGCTCTTCTTAGTTGCGTCGCTCTCCATGACCAGTTGCTTCGCCTTTTCTTGCAGGAGCTCTAACAACGCCTGTCTTGATGTCTTCTGTGCTTGCAGTGCTTTCTCTTCCAACTGTAGAGCCTTTAGTTCGGTGGAAGTCTTGATGTTCTATGGTAGGGACAATGTTTTATGTCGTTGCTTCACTTCCGCCATTGTTGTGTGGATTTTGGTTTCCTTCTCTTGTAGTTCCTGGAGGCCCCCATCCTCTAGGAGGTGAGTCCACAGTTGCGTGCTCTTTTCTAACAGCTCAATGACTGTCTGTATGCTTTGGACGATGTCCTCTGCAACTGTTGTGGCTTCCTGTTCTCACTACGCTTTGACTTCTAGAGGAGCAGTGCGTGTGACATGCTCCTCCAACTCTTTAATTTTCTCCTTATATTGCTGGATATTCTTCTCTATCCTTCGTAGCTTCTCTTCTGAAGACCCTGCCTCCTCATTTGTGTTCTCGGGAATTGCTTGAAACAACATTTGGATCAGATTCTCCATCTCCTCCACTTTTTGTTGAGCTCTCTTTCTGTTTTGCTTCAAGGTTGAGGGCTTCCTTCATCGAGAGGTTTTATGTCTAGGATACCTATAGGTTTGTCATGTCCTCTCTTGCTCTAGACTGAATCTTCTACGCAACGCTTACCTGAAGTTTATACAACACCTTTGTTGGAATCTTGGCCAATGCCAAGTCTAACGTCTCGATGTCCTTTAGAGGTTTTTGCGTTGTGTCTTCATTAATGAACATCATCTCCAGCGTGATGATGAAATTGGCACTTGCCTGCGCTGGAAACTGCATTGTCTCAGGCACTGACACTCCTTCCTTAGCCTGTGTGGGTGTTTCTTTTGGTGCATGTGCTGCCCCGATCCTTAGCTGCTCCAACATAGTTTTTACCTCTTGCACTTGATCTGCAATTAAATCCCTATGCTTCTTTGCATTCTCCCATACTTCGACCAGTCTCTCCTCGATTGTTTTCGCCACTAATTCCACATCATCCGAGGTTAGTGATATATGGCTTTGTGGCTTGTGAGTCTTTGCCTTCTTTCATCCACCACCGATGTGCTCCCCTAACCACTTCTCCTGGGTGGTTTATGGCTCAGGACTAGTGGGCCTCTGGGTATCTCCGGCAATAGTCGGTCCTGTTTCTTCTGCCTCAGGAATCTCCTGGGTTCCTGTCCCTTGTTTTTCCTCCTTAGGGATCTCATGAGTCCCTTTTCTTGTTTCTTCCATGCACACTTCTTCCGTTGAGTGTATTGGTGGTTGTTCTGCGCGCGGTGGAGCCTGTGTAGAGCCCCTTGGTGGTCTGTTCCGTGTTTGCAGTTTCTTCTTAGCTAGGGTGCTTCCCCCCTCTTGACCTTGTGCACTCCTCTTTTTGGTTCCTGCCTTGTTGGTGCCTTTTTGGTGCACTGGAGCTGGTCTTCCCTGCGTCTAAGTTCATGAGTTTGGTATTGTGGTTGGAATCTCCGCTACCTTCCATTCTTCGGGCCACTCCTAGACCTCTCCCTGAATTTCTTCTAGCGTGGCACAGTAGTTGAGTTGTATCCATTCCCTGAATTTGTCTCGCTTTGCTTGCATCCATAAGCTATGGCGCATTGCCCTAAAGTTCGCAACCTGTCCAAACTCCTTGACAGTCTATGGTGTTATGCGTCATGTATCCGCAATGAGGTCCTGCATTTCTGTGAAATAACTCGCAAAGATGTATGTGTTTGTCTTCTTTCTCTTGGGGTCGGTGCTACTGCGTAATGTGATGTAGCATGCTGCGCCACATTTCCCTGGTCTCTCCAGGTAGTTGTTGTAGACTAGTTCCTTCCAGCCAATGAGGCCAATGAGGATGAGTAACCATGCGTAGTGGAACTTAGAGCCCCAATATTGTGTTTCCTTGCAGTCCTATAAGAATGAATTTAAGAGGTATGGGGCCTAGCTCATCAATCTCCCCTTTGCACATTGCACGACGACGACGACCACACCGACCGATACTTCCTCTTTACAACACTTGCATATTAGTTTTCATCCGAGGAGTCTGGTGGCAGACCTTGTTGTAGGATCGTTGATGTCACTGATCTTGATGCCCATTTTACCGCGCTCTGTGCCATACTTGGACTTGATCTCGTCTGAGATGGCCTTGGCTATGGTTTTGTCTTCCAAGTATTGTTCTGGATTTTCCCCATCTTTGGGTAGCCCTGTGATTGCTGCGATGAGGTCCATAGTGATAGTCTCGGCCTATCCATCCATAAAATCCTACTCTGCACTCGTGCAAACAGTTGCTTGATGTAGGTGTTAATATGCTTCCCCCGCCGAAAATGTGGGACATCCAGTAAATTCATGATGCATGTGTTGTAAAGCTCAATAATCCACTGCCCCGACTCTAACAGTGGCATGCCTGATGAACCTTCTCCCCTGCTTTCCAAGTAGTTTTGGGATGTCGGGTCTGAAAATTTGGTGACATCCGCCACATCATGGTCAGAGTATTTGATGGCAATCACTTCATCAACCATGTCATCGTCTATGCACACCCCGCTCATAATATTTGGCAAAACCAGGGTCCCTTCTACTTGTGGCTGTGACCCTTAGTGCGTGTTGCTCTCAACTTGGCCCTTCTGTTTGGCTTGTGGGGATGAGGCCCCCACCTCTGGTACACCCTCGTGTATTGTTGCCTATCCTACCTCTAGTTTGTGGCTCTGTGGCGATGAACTCGTGGCCTACTCAGCCTGTCATGGCCCTTGTCCCCTCGAGGTGTCAGACTCAGTTCTCTCGGTGTCCTCCTCCATCTACCTGACCTCCTGCACTGGATTCTGTTCCTCCTATGTCGTCACTGGGTTTGTTTCGTACTCTGGTGTGTGGAGTTCATCCACATCCACCCCTACAAGTACATCTCGCTCCCTTTCATCTGTCACGCGAGAAATACTTCGCGTGTTCCTGTCAACCCTGCCCGACTCTCCAACTCAGGGTGGTGACATTGTGACGAGGTCTAAGCTATAAATCTGCGAACTTGATGGATGCTCACTCAAATTCTCACTCTATCAATCTTTCACTCAGCTCTACGTTCTTCTCCTTAGAAATTGACACAATGATTTGCTTTTCCCCCCTTTTCCCGACTTTATAGCAGGACGACAAAGTGACAACTGTTCCGCACTGTCAATTGTTCCTTTTTCACTTTTGGCAGTGTTTCCTGTGAGTGGGAACGTTGTAGTTGTTAATTTTTGTCCTTTGCGCCGTGTTTTCATACTTTTCCCTTTCCATTGCATTGAGTTATTTCCCTTTGTGTACAGACTGTCGCAATTTCAACTGCTACTGCTAGTTGGCGCCTGAATTCCACAGCTATCATTTTCCGAATTGTCGCACTTTCCGTCCGTTGGTCCTTTTTTGGTGCGCGTAGTCCTTGGATTCTATACCATTTGCTTCTGGCGCAATATTATTATTTCGTTGTGCTGACTCAATGACTTGTGCACGCAGACTCTTTTCCTTTTCGTCACACTGATTTGCTCACCTGTGCGCGTAGATTTATTTATTTATTTATTATTATTCTTTTTTTCTGTTCTTACTACACGGTAACTTTAAAGTTGCGGGTGGTCAACTGTCCTTGTACAGCTTCAGTCGACTCCCATTGATCATGCTCTTCAATTCTGTCCCTTCCAAATCCTTCAACTGTACAACTCCTTCGTCTGTGACAGTCCTGACCTCATATGGTCCCAACCAATGCATTCTGAACTTTCCTAGATGTTGAAAAAACTTGTTGTCATACAGTAGGACTAGGTCTCCTTCCTTGAAATTTTTTCTCTTGATATGTCGGTCATGCCAATATTTGTCCCTTTCTTTATGTACTTCTTGGTGAAAGCCTACTAGAATACTATCTTCTTCCATGCTCATCAACTGACTTAACATTTCTTATACCGTGCCTCGCTCTGTCATGTTTGTAATTGTTGTGACACATAGACTTGGTACCAAGAATTCTAATAGCACCACTGCTTCTTGTCCATACACACATCTAAATGGTGTTTTCTTGGTCAACTCCTTAAAGGTAGTTCTATATGCCCATAATATTGCTAGTATCTTTGAATCCCAATTGTCCCTATTGGCATTGCAAATATTGGTTAGGGCATTCTCTAGAATCTTGTTGAAGGCTTCCACTGTTCCATTTGCCTAAGGATGGCATGGCGTAATTTTCTGATGGTAGACCTCGAGTTCCTCAGTTAGAGATCTGATAGTGTTGTTGATAAAGTGAGTGCCTTTGTCACTCATCATAATCCTTGGGCATCCAAATATGGTGAGCACATGTTCAAACAGGAAGTGTGTTGTTGTCTCTGTGCTGTAATCTTTAACTAGTGCTGCCTTTGCCCATCTTGAGAGGTATTATGTCGCAGTGATGATGTATCACGCACCTGTTCTTCTTGCGAGTGGGTGAATTGGCCCAACAAAATTGATAGCCCATTTGTCAAACACTTGTAGCATTGCTTTTGGGTGTAAGGGCATCTCATCCCGCCTATTTGGTTTGCCAACCATTTGACAAACATCGCTTTGTTGAAAATATTCCTTTGCATCTCGATGAATACTTGGCCACCATAATCCTGCACGTAGTACCTTCTGCGCGGTAGCTTTGCCTGCATAGTGTCCTCCTGCTATTCCTTCATGGGCTTCTACTAATATCCTAGACCTTTCGTGTTCTAGCACGCACCTTCTCAAGATGTTGTCTGCCCCCATTTTACATAAGTTCCCGATGATCAAATGGTAGTCGGCTGCTCAAACAACCAGATTCTTCCTTTGTGCGGTGTTAAATTCATGTGGCGTTGTCCATGTACTTAAATACTTAATAATGTGAGCAAAATAATCATCTGCGACCTAGACTGAAAATAACTGCGCATCAAGGAAGGTATCCTCTAAGTTTGTAGGCTCCTCGCCATTGGTGACTCTTGACAAGTGATCAAGTCCCGCGTTCAACTTTCCTGGTTTAACTATGACCTCAAAGTCAAATTCTTGAAACAACAGTAACCATCGACAAATTCTCCCCCCCAACACTGGCTTGTTGACTAGGTACTTAAGGGTTGAATGATCTATGGACATCTTAAAATGTTTTCCAAGTAGGTAATGCTTGAAATTTTGAAGAGCATACACCATTTCCATACCTTCTCATTCTGTAGTGTTGTAGTTCTGCTCGGAGTCTGACAATTTTCTTCTTACAAATGCTATGGGATGGTCCAACTCCACTACTCATGGTTGCACCAGAATAGCTCCCAAGGCTATGCCTGATGCATCTACATGCACATGGAATGTCTTCTCCCAATCTGGAAAGACTAAGATGGGTGTTGTGAGCATCTTCTCCTTCAGGGTATCCAATCCTTGCTGACAACTCTCATTCCACTAGAATTTAGTATCCTTCTTGAGAAATTTCTCCATCAATGCAGTGATCTATGCATACCCCTTGATAAATCTTCTGTAATATCTTGTATGTCCCAATGTGGCTCTCAGTTGGTGCACTGATTTCCGTGGTGGTAAGTTCACAATTACTACAATCTTATCAGGATCCACAATCAAACCTTGTCTGCATACTATGTGACCCAATAGAGTTCTGAAGGGTGTTCCAAATATACATTTCTTAATGTTCAAGGATATTTGGCATTGCTTTAATCTTTCTAACATCAGCCTCAACGCCTCAACATGATCCTTCAGTAGGTTGTACACTATCCAATCATCCAAATATACCTCTAGAAACTGATGGATGAATTCTTTGAAGGCAACAATGACTACTCTGGAGAAAATTGTTGGTGCATTTTTCAGTCCAAAAGGAATGACTGTGTACTGGTAGGATCCCCATTATGTTGCAAAGGTAGTCTTGTGTTGATCTTCTGGTGCTATATTGATTTGGTGGTAGCCTGAGAATCCATCAGTGAATGAGTATGCTTCCTGGCCTCCCACATTTTCTAGGACTTCATCTGTAAAGGGTGTAGGGAAGGGGTCATGTAGGCAAGCATCATTGAGCTTTATCAGATCTACACAGATTCTTATGCCTCCTTGATTTTTCTCCTAAACTACCACTAAGATTGTCCATTCTAATTCTTATATTGGTTCTATGATTCCTGCTTCCAACATTCTGTCGATTTCTGCTCTTACTTTCTACTTGTAAATAGGGTTCAATCTGTAAGGCCTCTGTCTGATAGGTCTTGCCTTCAGTTTGAGAGGGATCTTCATCTCTCCAATTTCTTCTGCAATACCCTTCATTTCTGTGAAGGTAGTTGGGAACATGTCACTGTACTCGCGCAGTAATTATGTTATCTTGTCCACTGTTTGCTCGTCCCAGTAGTCCCCAATGCTGGCCATTTTTGGATTATCAACTGTCTCGATGTTGACTTTCTTTACCTTGATTGGCAACACAATTACTTTTGATTCTAGAGGTGGACCTTCCACTTCTCTTTCACCTTCAACTTCTTCAATCTAAATATCACGTGAATCGTCTTCATATGGTGCTTCTTTCTGCACATGGTAGCATGACATCGGTTCTTTCACTATCTGTCTGTTCTGTTGTTGTTATTTTGTTATGATTTCAACTTCTAGTTCCTTAATGAATATCACCCCTCTTATTTTTTTAAGGGTTGCATCTATGTTGGGGTTCTCACGCTCAAATGAGAAAGTGACTGTAAATTTCTATTGTAGTACTGGCCAACTCGCAGTTCCTCTCCGTAGTTCCTAGTCGATATACCAGTTTGTTGGGATGCCCTCTAATGTGTGTACATAATGATGAGCCATTCCTCCGGGGGTGTCATTTTCCATAGCGCTCTGTACTTCTCCAAGTGTTCTTCTTGTGCACCCCGTCCATCATATTTCTGATGTTTGTTGCTTTTATGTTCTGCGCCAAACCTAATGCACAGTAACCACTTACAATGGTACCAATTCTTGATTGTTTCTTTGTGTGCGCCCCACCATCTTCCAGGTGTATCCTTAAGTGCGATGTAGAGATATATCAATCTATGACTGTATGATACTTCGTCCTCATATCGCGTTAGGAATTCTTCCAAGTCATTGATTCCATGGAAACTTGGAGGTTCTTTGACTTCTGTCCCAACCCACCTTACTGCATGGTCTATGCATGCACATCTTCTGGCTGAGACCTCATGTAGGCACTGCTTCCAATTCTCCAGACCAGTGTCTGAGTCGGAGGCACATGATGTGATACTTATCTAGCTAAGTACACCATCGATAGTTGGATTAATGTAATCTTCGGTGTGCGCGGTGGTCCGTTACATCTGGTTAATTTATTCTAGATCTAGGCATGTTGGTTCCACAAATATTTTGGCTTCTGATGGGTCTAGGGGCACGATAACCTTGTATTCACCTAACTCAAATGTCATCTTCCTGGTCTTCAGGTTGATTATTGCCTGATTGTCAAACGCCCAATCCAATCCTAGTGATGCTGGATGTGGTGTTGTGTCTTCCATGATTTCGATCACTTCGAAGTCTTCCTTAGTGTGCACTCCATCCAGATCTACTGTCACTCCTTTTAGCCTCCCTATTGGTAGAAATCTGTGTTGGTTTTCTAACTTCGGTTGGACTGGTGAGTATCCTAAGGTAGGTTCTCCCATGCATTTCCATGTCTTTTTGGGTAATACATTCACTTCATATCCCAGATCTAATATCACATCGCCCATGTTAAAATCTCTGATGCTGGCGTTCAATCTAAACTCTCTACTGGTTCTCCTTCTGGCATGGAGGTGATTGATGACTATCCTCTGTTATAAATGTCCCTCAGAGTTTGTGGTACATCTATCAAACATATTCTATAATACTATAACAGATGATGGATCCTTAAATAATTGAATACAAGATTGCAGGAGAGTTTTAATACAACTTACTTGGTTTCCCGGGTGGACTTCACTGGTATGGTCCAATGCTGACAACATTTCATACGTTGGGATGTCTTGGGTATGCTGCACGGTGGATGTAGATGCAACATTATGCTTGAGAAATTCTTGTATGGACTCCTTAAAGGTATCCTTCTCCTTTTCTTCATCAAATCACTTGGGTGGCTTAATATTGTTCTTAATCTACTGGTGTTGTACTGGTTCCTGTTTAGCCGCATCATCTCCTATTTTAGCACCTCCACGCGTCACTATGTTGACATTCTTGCCATCTTCTCTAGATTCTATAGAGATTCATTGTACGTTCTGATTGTTCTGATTCTATTTCTCTTGTATCTTCCCCAACAATGTTGTGCAATCCTCTGTGTCATGATCTGTTGTGCAACAATACATGCATGTCGCAGGTGGTAGAGGGAATTCTCTTGCATAGTGCTCTGGATGTTGGCAGTTATGGCACACTATTGGATCTCTTCTGCATCCAAAGCCTCCTCTTCCTCCTCCTCCTCTTATGTACCCAACGCAATCTCAACGCGGTGTATTGTATTGAGGTACCAGATTATACTACACAGGGTTATACTGGGTCTGCGCAGTGTTATACTGTGGTTGTGTGTTGTTATACTGTTGCGGCACAATATTATACAACAATGGTGCCTGATTAAATTGAGGTGCAGATTTCCCTGTGATCATTTCCGATTGCACCCTATATGTGTCTAACATCCTTTCCCTCATCAGATCCATGGTTCTGCAGTCTTTGTCATCGTGGCCTATTGACTTGCAAAAAGTGCAGTATGCATTCTTTGGTACTGTCTAATATTTATGCATCATAGGACAATGATATGGATCATGCCCGTGCGTCTTGAAAATTTCACACCAGGGTCCTCCTGTCGGCAATGGATTTGGCATCTTTGTTTCCATGTACTGCGTGAATGTCGAACATTCGTTCTTATGGTGCCCTTATGTTCTACATGTGGTACACCAAACAGCTTCACACTTGTACTTTCCCTTATTCTAATTGAGTTGAAAGGTAATATTCTTCAGATCCTCCTTCAACTCCTCTATAGCTGGATCTGTCTTGTGGTACTGATTCTCCTCCATTTGTAAGGCTGCCTGCAGAGCCTCTGCTTGAGATTGGAATTTCTATTTTCTGAGTGGGTATTTCAGGTGTGGTAACAAAGAATTCACAAACAAATACCTATGTTGCATGTCAGTCATGGCATACCTCAATTTCCCTTTCAGACGTTTAAATCGTTGGTCAATTTCCCAGAGAGATTCTTCTGGTTTCTGTCAGATTTCTATCATCTCATTCATGTATTGATCCTCACTCAGATTCTGAAACTCATTAATAAGTAATTTCTTAATGTTTGTCAGTGTCCTTAGCGTCCCAGGTGCACTGTTTACGTCTAGTCTCATGTACCAGTATAGTGTGTGGTCTCTTAGCGTGATAGATAGCTGCACAATTTTAGTGTTTTCATGAGTGATCTATTTTTATTCCCAAATATTTGCACAAATAACCAAGTGTTTCTCAGGGTCTTCTGTTGCCTCTCCTCGAAATTCTGGTAACCGAATGGTGGGATCATGTCCTCCCATTCTGAATGTTGAAATACTACCTCCACGCGATGTAGATACTTGACTAATGCTTCCTGAACTGGCTCCCCCATTTGTTGTTCCTTGTGTACTTCCTATTGTCTTCCTTCTCCCAAAATTCAGCTGTCTAAATGATGGTGTTCTTCTTGGTGTGTTAGTTTCACATGGGTTAATGGGTTCCACATTGACATTAATATGGATAGAATTACTACCTTCTATTCCCACTCTTGAACCTCTCGTCTTCCTCTCATATGTTGCGCACAGGATTTCCTCAATTTGCTCCACAGCCCGAAGATACTCTACCTCCTCTTCATCACTTGCCAAGTCTTCCCTCACGGCTATGGCTCTCTTCTTTGTGTTCACTTTGTATTGATAGGGTACTCCACTGCACATCTTTCCAATTGTTGCCATGATCCGTTTGATCTGGTCCTCGTCCATCATGATTGGGTCCAATTCTTCCTCCTTCTTTTCTTTATCCACTTCTCCTTCCATTTCTCCTTTTTCTATTAGTGCTTCCACCCTTCCCCCATGCACGCAGGGAAGTTTAGCTTTCTGACTCCATTATCATTACACCTTTGTTATAGAGAAATATCTTAATAGAAGTATATATTGATCTAATATACCTTCCTCGAGGTCCATGTAGAAACTCTTGCTCAGATGCACTGTACAACTTCGCAATATCTACTGCAAATTCTATTATAAAGGCTGCTACAATACTGTCAATCCAAAAATATACTGCGGGGTGAATTTTTTATTCACCTATAACAACTGCGCGATTTGAACTGGGGTCCACTCTAACTTTTGGATCCGATTTGTTGCATGGTTTTCCTTCAACCTCAATATCCACTCCTGCAATAAGTGTGGAAAATCACAGAAAAATATTTCATGCAGATCAATAAACACATACTTCTCAAGATATTTGCGCGGTGTTACCCTAGGGTTTCTGTTATCTTTCTGCGCAAACTCTAGGTCCTTTTTCTTCAACCAACTTCCAATCTCTTCTTTTGTGGGATTCCACGGTCTCAACATCCCCTTCTAGCGACGCATTCTCTCACCTTCTTGTCGTCCGATTCAATATTCTTTTGACACACCTTCCATAGATCTTACATTCTTTTAACAGATCTTCAACAAATCAACCATTCTTTTGACAGATCTTCAACAGATCGCATATACTCAATCCCATGTTGTTCCAACTGACAACATAACCATTTGTTGGTTGCTTATCTTAGCTATACCTTTAACATGATTGACCCAGGTTCAGGTCTACTAGGGATCCAACAAAGCCTCTAAAACTATTGACCCTCCTGGTAAATCAGAAAGCAACACAACACACAGAGTGCACTGCGCAGTCTCACCCGAGATAGCCTTAATGGGTGACAACAATACTCAAGTGCTTGCATCCCGGGATTGAATGGGGATCTGTGACTTGCGCATTGTGAATTCTATCTAATGATTAAAGAAATATACTTTCATTCTCATTCATGCATGTAATGTAATTAGATCCATTAATTTGTTCATAGATCATTCTAACATATACTCATAGACAGTAAAAGAGATACAAAATTTAATCACATAACACATGTTTTACCTTGGTTCACCCCTTCCTGGGCTATGTCCACAAAGATCTGGTTCTCAAGCTCTTTTATTATGGTAGTTCCAAAACTACAACACCGCGTGCTTTACAACTCGCCCTTAGTCGGGTCTAAATATATTATGAGGTGGACTATATCACACCAGGCTCCTCAGCCTGTAATCTAACCCTCAAGATCTACCCTTCTGACTCCCTACAACTCAACAACTTACACGATTGGATCCGATTATAGTAGTGTTACAGACTAGCTACTTCTCATCTCATGAGTAACACTCCATAAAATCCCAACCCCTACCTAGACCTCCTAGGTATCTATTTATATGTATTTTTGGCTCATCAGCTGTTACATTATCTTACCAAAACCCTAACCTAGTTAGGTCTTCTTGCATGCTGGCCTTACACACTTTCCTCCTCTGCATGCACATTTTCCTTTCGTCCACTGCTTCTCTTGCCAATTGTCTTTCTTTCCCATCTTCTTGCATGCGCGCCTTGCACGCCTTTCTGCCAATTGTCTTTCCTCCACATCATGCCTTTTCCCCAAAATGGGCTTGTGCCCAAAAGTTTGCAATGATTGTTCATCACTTATGTCATCCACCCATGTAGCCAATACCTAAAATTTTGAATTATAATATTCAATGTCACCTAAGTGTTTGATTCTTGTCAATTGACCGAAGTAGTCATGTTCCCAAAATTTCCCATATTGTGCTTCTAAGTCTCTTGTAAATAAACCCCAAGTATAATGATAAAAAGGGGGCTTCCTTTTAACTACCCATTGATACCATTGATATGGTTTTATCTCAAAATTCAAAGTTTCTATGTAAATCCTTTTCTTATCATCCATAATATTATGTAGTTCAAAATATTACTCTATTTGGTTCACCCAGATAAATACCTATGTTCCATCAAACTTATTTAATTAAATCTTGGGAGAGTTGAATTTAGGATCCCCACCATAATTAGCTCCACTATTAGAGTTAAATCCACTTCAAAAGTGATTATTATCATTAGGTTTTTCAACTTGAATACTACCTTTATTTTCATGAGTTCCTTGCATTTTGATATCTCCTTTAGGGAGTCTCTCATCTAAAGCCTAAAAGAACATAGAAGACATGGAATTTTGTGATTTCTTCATGGAATTTTATATTTCTTTTTTATTTTCATCCATCTTCTTCTCCATTTGTTCCTTATGTTCAATGATCTTCTTGTCCATCTCGTTATAAATCTCTTGGATTTCATCTTGAGTCATGGTTGAACTCTCTGGAGGTTTATTGGGTGAAGTAACTTTTGGAGGAGCCCTTGGAGCCATGCGACAAAATACTAATGCTCCTATTTTTCTTCTTTATCACAAATTTTGAATCACCCAAAATAGATCTTCCAATAAAAAGTTATTCCAATTGTAAGTTATGTACCTTTCAAACCCTTAATTTGGACTTTGTCCTTTTGGCTAACCTTATTTATGATGTATTTCTACAATTTTAGTCATTTTGAGTCCAAAATTTTAGTGTGTAGTACTCTAATATGTACTTTTTGTAATGCCATAGGTCTGACCAAAATTTAATGTTCCAAGTGAAAGTTATGATAACTTTCCTAAACCTTGCTGATTTTTTGACTTTTCTAGAGAGAAAACTTGTATAGAATGCCACGTGTTCAAAATTGTACCAGAAAGAATATATATTGTCCTCGTTCAAATTTCATTGGTATCACTGAATTTGGATCCTCTCTGAAGAAGATATGATGATTTTACACAGAACACCTATTTGAGACTAGTAATAGGACTAGTCAAAAACCCTATCTTCGACATGGTGTATCTTCGAAAGTATAACTACCTAGAAGCTAAAATTTATACCATGGATACCTTGCAATGTCTTCTAAATAACCTCCATTTTTTTGTTGCCTGAGTCATCAGAAAAAAAGAGTTAATAGCAAAAATTCTAATATGACTTGATTGGGGAAGAAAAACTCTAGGATCAATGCTCTGATACAAAATGTTATGATCCAACGCCTTAAAAATGATAAATAATCAATGAATTACAGTCCAATTCGAGGGGGAAACCTCCTTTTACAATATATCCAATTCATAATACAATATGAGATGTGATAAGATGATCCTAAGACTAGGTCTCCTTGGTAAATATATATATATATATATATATGAGACAAAGGGTACACTTATAATGAAAGGGTGTGATGAATGGGTTTAGAGTCTACATACAAATATAACAGAAGAAATATAATAATTTAATAAGGGGGTTAATAAGGGGCTTTATACATAACATGGGCTTTGTATGGGGCTTTGTCTAGGGCTTAACATACACATTCAAACACACAGATTTGTCATGGAGAAACCCAACTTTAAAAAATCCTAGGTTGAAATGGCTTGAACAACACTTTCAAAATCCTAGGGAAAAATTTACAAATTACAAAAGGATCAACGAGAGATTCTACTCTAGTGCCAAAACTCAATGAGTACAAGAGTGAATACCTCATTTTCCCTACTTCAATTTTTAGGTTTTAACCTTGTACAATAAATTACTGCAAATAGATTCTTAATAAAAACATAAAGATACAATGCCACACACACACACACATTACACAGATATTTTACCCCGGAAACCCAAATAGGGAAAACCAACAACATGTTTAGAGCCACACCTCGAATATTCTATTCATCATATCTTCATTGTTTACAATACAATACATATATAGGATCTCATGGCATCTAAAACCCCTAATCCATTGACCCAGATTAGTCAACAACTCTAATTCCTTAACCAGAATTATAAAACCATTGACGGAAACTATGTGTCGAAAAAACCACTAAAAACAGACGTAAAAAAATGACAATTTTTCTCCAGGGGTGGTGCCCCCAAACCCCCTGGACAGGGGGGCTCCACCCCTCGCATGCTTGGTGAAACATGAACACTAGGTCTAGACGTGCAAAGAACATAACAATACCCAACACAATTTACTCAACCAATACGTTGTTAGTTTCATTGTCCTCAAATATTTCCCTCTGTAATATATCTTTGTGTATTACAAGGCACTTAAATTAAGCAGTGGGAAGTAGCTTTTCCTAATACATAAATCATCGATCAACTGCAATATGATATTTCAATTGAAGCAAGATTCAGGTGAGACAACCATAAGTCAAACATCTCATTGTTTATCGAATGGTTTATTTATCATCTTCCCTGTGGAAGGCCAAATAACCTTTGTTATGAAAGTTAAAGAGGATGTAACTTCCCATACCTAGGTGGAGACAATGTGGACATCATGGCGTGTTACCTCCCAGGATAGGTGCAACCCTAGAGGCTCTTAAGAAGGTTTCCCATTGTCACCACAACTACTCTTCCTCTCATTTTAGGTCGACTCTCCTCCAAAAGAAGGGGGGGTTCCCTTGTAAGAATGTTTATGATGGTATTTATAAATAGAAGGGATGATGGATTACTAAGACTAGTGCCTATCCAATGGGTGGTGGAGTTAGGATTGAAAATCAAGACGGTTCACACAACATGGAAGAACACACATTAATGTTGTTAAAGACATGCTCAAACTAACCTCATGGGTCACTTCAATATGTAGAATATTAAAGGAGGACCCTTCTGAAGATTCTCCTCACACCCAATACAAAATTATCCAAGTAATAACATGCAACCATGAATAGTCCAAGGAAATCAACATATGAAACCATAAAGCAAGTAGAAAACAGCAGGAAACCTTCATTATAGAACGAATGACCAATAATACATCATCCCTCAAGAGTAATTTCACCCAAAAATCAAGAGGGCCTTAAATGTGCCACACTTAACCTCCAAACCCTAGCTAGGGTGAACCTCAAAATAGAGTGAGCAACCCTAATCAAGACATTAAAACAACAAACATCCTTCAATAAATACAATGGTTACATCAATACAAAAGGACACTTTCACCTCAACCCTAACATCCTTTTATTGGAGAAAATATTCCCTTCTACAAAGATTATTCCATCAAATCTATATTATTTTCTATCTATCAAATAAACCCAAGAAAATGGGAAAAACATGAAGAATCTCACATAGAAATGCCCCTAACCTCTTCCTCTTGGAATATCTTCAACTCATCTTGGAGGGTATTTGCCACACTTCCAAACAAGTCCTTTATTGATTGAATCCTATCCTCCATTTATATCTTTCAAATCAAACCCTAATCCATAAAACAATATTTCTTTTTAGAAGGCCCATACATTTATTATTCATTTGAGGGTTTTTCTATGTGAACAATGCCACACGGAATCTCCTCATGCAAAGATCTCTCCTCCCACTACTACAATATAGGGTTGTAGCATTTCATCCCAATTCAATTTCACAACAAAAAGAAGTTTACATAACACAAAACTCAACGATAATAGGTGTGTCATGTTTTGCATCGAACCTGCGTCAAACATATCGACACACACTCCTTGAATAATCATTGTTCTTGATGCATGCTTTTACCATGTGTCGATTTTGTGTCTCTTGTGCATTGAAAATGCAAAGGAAAATATGTATTTGTGTCATCTTTGCATCATTTTTGTGTCAAAAATGTGTTTTTGTCTTGAGTTTTTCCATTATGCATTATATTGGCATCATTATTAAGATTTCCAATGTCATTCCAACGATGCATTTAAAATTTTTACTATCGTGTTAATGTAAAAAATGGAACTTTTGCATCTTCCGCACATCATTTTTCTTCAATTATGCATCATTTTAGTGATGTTATTAACTATTTAGCATTTCTTTTTATCATATTCAAATAATTTTGCATTGTATTATTACCGCGATGATGCCATTTTAGCATTACAATTACATCATTTAAAATAAAAATTGCATTATTAATAATTTTATTATTTGGATTTATTTAATTATTTTTGTTTGTTTTTTAGAAATGTGCTTGTAACCTGCGGGGCCAACATTTTTAACCATTGGCTAAGAAACCACAAACCAGTGGCATCTAAGCCGTCAAAATCACCCAGGGATCGCACCTGGCTTGGGCCACACCAACCCTTAACATGGGTGTATTTTTGGGTGTCTCCTCCCAACTAAACTCACAGTAAGGGTATTGAGATCGAATCACCTTGCAAACAGAACCCACACTTTAACCGATTGAGCTAGCGAGAATTGATGGATTTATTTAATTATTCTTTATTATTTAATTATTACTTTTGTTTTATCGATTTAATTATAATTGATCACAGATTATTTTTATTAATTTTTTTTGTAATTATTACTTTTATAATATTTAAATATTGATAATAGTGATGACTAGTATAAGTCTATTTCACAAATTACTAATAATAAGAGCAAAGACCATGTATCTATGAACGCATCACCCCACTAACATTTAGTCAATTTCACATCATGACTAGAGAAAAAATCTATATATTCATAAACACAATTATGAAATTTTATCACACTAACATTCAATCAATTTCACACTATGGAAGCAAAAAAATGTTTATATATATTTATTTCAGGCTACAAAGCCTGGGGAAAACCCCCAAGTACTTCTCGTCATTTCGAGGATGGTACCTAGGGTAAACCCTAGAATATTTAGGGCACAAGACCGATCAACAACAGGGCTTGAAGCCATTACAATAATATACTCGTTAAGAGATTAACATGTCACTTGTGGGAATTGAACCTTGGTGGGCAGGATAACAATCATTCCTCCCAACCACCCAAGCTAAACCTAATTGACAACAAAAAAACATTTATATGTAAACACGATGATAAGATTTTAAATTAGATCATAAAATAACAATGTAACATTTCTTCTTGTAAACAAATGATGCATTGCCACACTAGGGAAATGCCAAATTTGTTTACATGATTGCATGAAAAAATATGTACACATATAAGGAAAAAAAATAATTTGATGTCAAAATTCGTTTGAATTGTTTTCATTTCCCTCTTCATATTCCAAACCCTCCTTGTCCCGAGTTTATAAAATCATAATAAATGAATGTGTGTTAAATCAAATAAACAAAATTGTTTTTTTTAAACCGAAACTAGGGAAATTTTTATATTAATTCGAAAAAGGGGGTTGTTGCCACAACATACAACAATTTTAAAAAATGTGATCTAGGGATTCAAAAATCTTAAGTACTACTAAGGGTTCAAAGCAAGTTGCAAAGATTATATTCCATCTTCTTCTACATGTTTCCTTCGTGACAAAAATACTTTTAGTACAAGAATATATTATCACATATTGATTGCATAGCAAGATATATAAACAAACCATCCTTATTCCAGGATAGAGTCAATGATTGATTGGAAACCCTTGTGAATAATCTTTTTAGCTTCAAGAACAATCCTATCCTGGTTTGATTTTCTTCCTCTTGTTAATGGAGGAGAGGGGTGATGATCATTTTTAAGAATTTCCATGGAAGAGGGAGAGTTGGGGCAGTCAAGGGACTTCACTTCACCTTCCTCTGGATTTCCTTTTGAATCAACCTTACCATCACCTAAAATTTCCTCTTGAGTGGGAGAAGAATCATCCATGGACAAAGGAGAATAAGTCTTTGTTTCCTTTTGATATTTTTATTTTGGTTTAGAGTGAGCCTTTGGTCTTTCTTCTTCTTCTTCCTCTTGTTCTCCAAGGATTTATTATCTTTTGATACTTGGATTAGATAATCTTGGCCTTGGGATGATGTTTCTTGTGCTTCCTAGTCATCGTTTGGAACGTTTCTTTTCCTTTACTATTTTGAGGGGGAGGAGCCTCCTTTAGGGGAACTTTGGATTTACATTTTCTTGGGAAGTTCTTGTTGATGAATGCAGCTATGTGAGACATTCTCCAGCTTACAAACCTATGAGGCATGGATCATTGCAGCTATGTGAATTCTTTATTTCATCTTACAAACCTGAGAGAAATCCCCTAAGAAGGGTACATGGTTCCTTCCTGAGACAGAGATAGGAACGTAGAGATAACCTCCTCCATTCAGAGAGTGAGAAGAACTCTGGATGATTATCCAGTGGGAAAGGTGATTCGATGAGTTGGATGTGCATGTGGCTGAGCACAAGGTGAATGTGTGAAATCCCAAAGTGTTGGGTGCATTGTCAAGTGAACAAAAATGAAGATGATGTGTCAGCCTCCTYTGAGAAGCAGAGTTGATGAGAAAACTCCAAATGATTCTCCTGTGTGAGGCAGTGGGAAAGAAGATCTGTAGAGTGGACGTGCYTGTGGATGAGCACAGGTGAAYGTGTGTAGATCTGGTTCTTCTGTGTAATGAAGTAAGCGAGAGATATGAAATCCCTATGGATGTGCCCCCARTGGATGAACACTAGTGGGTGTATCCRATCCTTTTCTATATGTTGTTCAAGATTCAGACCYGCCTGTAACCCTAATTGTTATGTAAAGGGTACAGGTCGACCCCACCTTAATGTGATTAATAATAAATGTAAAAGATAATTAATATTGTTAATATTAATTATAATAATAATAATAATAATAATAATAATTATTATTATTATTATTATAAAGTGACTTAGAGAGGTTGACCCTGTTGAGCCAATAGACGCCTTTGTTGATTGGATAAGTCTAATATAAGTAAGGGATGATTCCCCATTGTGGAATCATATCTTTCTTGTGTGTTTGGAAATTACAACAAATACATCTACTTGGTAAAAGGTGTGCACCTCTCTTGGGCGCTAGAGTTCTAGGGTTTGAGGCACCCTCTTGTGTGCTAGGTCCTTCTTGGTGGTTAAGGTCTTTCTCTTGAATATTATAGCAAAGGATTTGGCTGGGTTTTCTTCCCTTGTTGAGAAGGGTTTCCCAGGATACTTATTGTGTTCTTGTGCATGGTGTTTCTTCTTGTGATCTTGGTTGCTGCAACATTATTGTTTATGGTTAAGTGAAATACTAAAAATGGAATGAACTTCATGCTTAACCTAGCTTATGAAAAATAAACATGGTTTCAGAGCATAGGTCTTGAAGAACCTATTGCACAAGCATATACCAGTCTCCTCTCTCTTCTACAGAATCGTACGACCCTCCTAGGGTTTCCAGAAAATCTGTACGACCTTCCTTTATGAGGTGTTTCAGCCCTTAAACACTTGAACGTTGGGGCTAATTTTGGAATAGGAGAGTAAGGCCTCCTCCAGCGCATCTCCAGAGACTCTCAGAGTGATATTTCGAACATTTTGAAATTTTGGCCCTAGGGTTTCGCCAATTTCTGCAGAAATTTCAGAATTAGGGTTTTTGCAAACTCATTGAAGGAGCTCTTCATCTCACCAATGTTCTCCTATCTCTCAAAGGATTATTTTTGGCAGTCATAAATCCAATAAAACCTAAAAGTGCTAGCCCAGCCTAGCCGTTAGTTTTTCTAGCCTAGTTGACAAAGGGTTGTGTAGAATCTAAAATTATGATGAACAAAAACTATGATGGAAGATAACCTTGATGGATCAAGAAACTTCAAAGTTCTTGAAATACACAACTTCAGAGGAAGACTTATTGTGGGTAATACAAAAGGGTTTACCAGAGACAACTATCAATGAATGGAAGGAAGATGACGTCAGGACAAGGAAGACAATCTCCTACTCAAGCCCTTACATTGAAGGGCCAGCTTCAAAATAACAAAGATGAAAAAAGGTGACACCGTGACTATCTTCTTCATAAATATCTCAGAGGATAGATATCAACCAAAATCCATTGGATAAATCATATCAACATCCTCAAGTATGCACTTGTATATATTATTTGTGTCATTTTCATGAGTGAAATTGTAGGAGGAAGGAACCTTTGCTAAAGTCATGGATCCAGAGGGATCTCAGTGCATTCAAAGAAAAACAACACACTCAAAGTAAAGACTCCAGTTTTGATTGTTCTAATTGTCATTCCTCTAACCTATATTTCTAAAAGTTTTATAGATTACAAGTAGGTGTTGTAGCTGTGACAATATTCCTTAAATGTTTTTGATTCTAGAGATGCACTCATTATTTTCCTTTAGGAAATATTCTTGTGTTGGCTCCTTTTGTTTTTCTGTTCCATATAGGTTAACAAGAAAAGAAGATGCATATCCTTTAGAGGGAGTCACTTAACTTAGAAGGAGTCAAAAGCATTTGAGAAAGAAGAAGAATAGGACCATCATTGAGACAACCAATGCTACAAAGCATGATCAGAATATTTCTAGGATTGCATGGGAAGAAGCATGCATGACACATTATATGTGCAAAACAAGATTCTTCACCAGACTTTGAAAAACATAACTCCTGAAGAAGTCTTCACCGGAATGAAGCCTGAGATTGAACACTTCAGGTTATTTGGGTGCCCAATGTATTTTCATGTACCCAAAGAGAAAAATTCCAAGCTAGATCCTTTAGGAAGAAAGGATACAGTGAATATTCAAAGACATTCCTAGTCAGAGACAAATTGAGACAAGCAGAGACGTTGTCCTTGAAGAAGAAACAATTTTTCAAAGACCCGGAGAATCTCATATGGAGATTGACAGTGAGAATAGTCTCTCCCCCTTCAACAATTCAGAGGGAGACAAACATTACTCCAGGTTATCCAGTTTCTCCAGTTGATATGTTCAGAGATATTATAGTAATACATAAAATGCCTACCTAGACTCACTCTACAAGAGGCAGAGAAACATACAATCCTCTCATGGAACATTCCGAGAAAGCAAAAGATATTTTCGAGCTATCATTGAATCATGAGCCACTTCATTGATGCTAAGACTCCTTGTCTTAGAGAAGCAACAAGAGAACCGATATAGAAAGATTCCATAATAGAAGAATACCTGTATATCTTAAAGAATGATGCATAAGATATTATTCAGGGACCAGAAAGGGAAGTCTGTGGTAACTTCTAAGTGGATCTATATGATCAAGCATGCAGCTGATGAAAGTGTCAAGAAATACAAAATGATATCTATAGCTAGAGGTTTCTCATAAATAGAGGGAGTTGTCTATGATGAGACACTTGATCCAGTGAACTGATACACTTCCATCCGTACTACCATCCATGAGTTGGAAACTATATTAGATATATTCTTGATGATTTTGGATTTTAGCAAGAGTATTGCTAATCCAAACCTATACAGTGTTGGTGACAAGAACCTGATATTGATGACTTATTTAGAAAGCGTTGTTTTTGGATACAAGTAATCCTCGACTTCTGAATTCGAGATGGAGAATCTGAGTATGATGCACCACTTCTTGGGACAAGAAGTATGACAAAGGACCGATAATATTTTCCTGAGTTAAGAAAAATATACAGTGAAAATATTAAAGAAGTTCAGTATGACAGAATGCAAAATCCATTGTGATGGATTTAAAGAAGAAGATTGATGATGATTCAGATGAGACTGATCCACAACTGATTGAATCATTGATGTATCTGGTTAACACCAAACTTGATTCATGCCATGTAGTGAATGTGCCTAGTCATTTCATGAGTCAACCAAGACAGACTCACTAGACAACAACAAAACTTGTATTGACATATATACAAGGCACAGTTGGATATGGCCTAAGATATGCCTCCAGTGTGAAACTGAGTTTACAGGATATGTCGATTCATATTGAGCAGAAAGTACAGTCTACCAAAAGAACACATCCATTTGATGTTCTACCGTGAAGTTTTTCATGGTTTCTTGATGCAGCAAAAAACAAAATTATGTGGCCTTACAGAGGCAGAGTATAGAAGCATAAAGTGTGTGAAGTAATGTGGCTTCACAAGCTTCTGACAGATTTACTTGACCATGCGATGGATCCTATGATGATGACCAAGAGCCGTGAGTAAAGCTCCTTGAGAACCCAATGTTTCCTGATGGATCGAAATACAATGAGATGAAATATCCTTATTTTAGAGATACGATGTAGATGAAAATTGTACACATGTTGTACCTTCCTATACATGAAAAGATTGCATGTATCGTCACCAAATAAACTTCATGAAGAATGGATCCCTAGTTGAGAGGGAGTGTCGATAACTCCAGCCAAGACAAAATTCGAAATACATCCGTGTGAGACTTGGCATGATAAATAATGCCCCCCTAGGTGAGAGGGAGTGTTGATGAATGCAGCTATGTGAGACATTATCCAACTTACAAACCTGTGACGTGTGGATCATTGCAGCTATGTGAAGTCTTCCTCTCAGCTTACAAACCTGAGAGAAAGCCCCTAAGAAGGGTATGTGGTTCCTGCCTGAGACAAATCTAGGAATGTAGAGATAACCTCCTCCATTCAGAGAGTGAGAAGAACTCCATATGATTATCCAGTGGGAAAGGCGATTTCATGAGTTGGAAATGCATGTGGTTGAGCACAAGGTGAACATGTGAAATCCCAAAGTGTTGGGTGCATCGTCATGTGAACATAAATGAAGATGACGTGTTAGCCTCCTCTGAGCAGCAGAGTTGAGGAGAAAACTCCAAATGATTCTCATGTGTGAGGTAGTGGGAAAGAAGATCTATAGAGTGGACGTGCCTGTGGATGAGCACAAGTGAACGCGTGTAGATCTGGTTCTTCTGTGTAATGCAGTAAGCCAGAGCTATGACATCCCTATGGTTGTGCCCATAGTGGATGAGCACTAGTGGGTGTATCAGATCCTTTGCTATATGTTGTTCAAGAGTCAGACCTGTATATAACCCTAATTGTTATGTAAAGGGTACAGGTCGGCCCCACCTTAATGTGATTAATAATAAATGTAAAGGATAATTAATATTGTTAATATTAATTATAATAATAATAATAATTATAAAGTGACTTAGAGAGGTCGGCCCTGTTATCGCTCAATTTGTAGGACA
>ML787538.1:183140-194432 GCA_009831015.1 Picea engelmannii | reverse complement strand
ATGAAAAATCAACAGTTCTTTGCAAAGTGTCTATTCATGGTAAAATTTATACTTAAAAGGAAATGTTCATAGTTTGTGTCTTGAAGAAGACTCTAGACTCCCAAGTTGAGTTGAATCACATATGGGAGGCCCTTTTCTAGGTCCACTTCCATGCATATTATGGCATAGATATGCATCCCCCATTTGATCTCTTCCCATTCAATGAAGTGATTTGGTGTGTCACCAATAATTTTGACAGTGTCTTTGTCCCAAAAAGGAACAAGGAGATGAGGAAGCCTAACCCATAAAGGAGTAGTTGTGATATCCATATTTGGGTTAAAATATAGGGACCGATGGGACCTTTATGATATGGTACAAATAACCACCAATGTGCATATTTTTTCAACCAGTATTGTCATCCCTGCTTCACCTCTGTGCTCTAGTGCAGACATCTATCGAGGCTTGTTCAATTGATTTTCATGGGTAGTGTGTTGAGGGTGGGTTCCATTATGCTCGTTGTGTGCTGGATCCACATGGGTTTTATGTGCCTTCCCCTCTGCAACTTCAAAGGATCTTGTTATTATGGCATTTAAATCGAATGGAAGCGGCCAATTGTTCTGAGAAAGAATCCTTCACTTCTCTTCTCAGAAATGCCAAATCTGTAGGTCAAAAATGCCCAACCAAGAGTAAATTTTTCAAAAGGACAAAAGAAATCTGTAAGGTGAAAATTTCAACTCCAAAAGCTAGAACAAAAAATCATTGTGCTGCATGAACGAACCTTAGTAGACAAGTTTACATTCTTATGTCTTAGCTCGCGAGATGTTTAGCCTTGGGAATCAGATCTTTGGGGTTTCTTATTTGATATGGTTTACCATGGAAAATGAATAAAATTGTTAAACTTTAAGATGTAATAAAAATCATATAAGTTAAAAAATTGTTAGTGCCCTCCAAGTAACTATTGTTATCATCATTCTTAAAGAACATGACATATTTAAATTAATGAATGAATAATTTCAACTATACATAAGCTAAAAAAAAACACATAATTAACAATTAATTACACTAGGCATGGATTGCATCTATTCCGCAATCATTTCACCTTCTTTGAGGAATACTTTAGTTCTTGCATAGTGAGCTCATAGCTATAGTCATTTAAGTATATGCAATAAGAAAAAACCATATTTAATAATCACATTTTTTTTCCAACCAAAAACTGTAAATTTGATATTTCATAAAAGAAATTAAAATATACGTAGAACATTCATGACAACTCCAAAAAGAGTTCTATAGGTTCCAAATAGTCTTAAGACCATTTCAACCAATAAGACAAAATTAGATCTATTCTTTAGTAGATACCCCTGACTAACCAAAACAAACTAACAACTCATCAAAGAACTCTTTAGAAATACAATTATTGTATATTAAAACAAAAAAGGATGAAGGCCTCTCCATAATTTTCCTCCACATTAAGCTAAACCTGCAATTAACAATCAAAAGAGAGGGTACCGCACTTCCAGGACAACCTTCTTGCCTAAACATTCTTTGCAAATAAAAAACATTTCATGTAAAGCTATCGTCTCCTTGGAAAGTGCATCAACTGTATGATGGAATTCTCGTTAAACATGTTCCATAGTAACAAAGTCATATGCTTCTTGTAACTCTCTTATTCTGCGTTTCCAAGGTAACAAATCTAAGATGATTGTTGTGCTCTCCCTTTGAACCAATCCACTACTAGTTTAGAATCATCAAACACCTGTGTATTTCTAATGGACTTGTTTCGTGAAAAAATTAATAGCATCCAAAGTACAAAGCTCTGCTAGTACATTAACATAATAAATGAGATTATATTGATAAAATTACAAAATGCCCTCTAATCACAAACCTCTTGTCTTGACCTGAAGAATGTGTAAGGGTTGATTTCTTTGTATCCATTCATGCTTATACATAAGAAAATATAAGATCAGTTAAGATTATCGATGTCTGACAAATGGCCAGAAAAGTAGGTCAATGGTACTACAAGATTACAACAAAGAAAGATAACAAGCTAAAGACATATCAAAATAAATAACTACAAGCATAGTAAAATCAATAACTTCAAGCATATATTATTTATTACCTTTGTGGCATTTTGTTATGATGTCTTAGGGTCCACTCCTTGTGCTCACTTATCTTTAGCATTTTTCTCAGCCTCTTTGAAATCCTCTAGGATTTTCTTAAATACAAATTTATCAAATATCAGATGGTATTTTTTTATAGTCTTTGCCATTTCAATGTTCCTACTAAATTTGTTCAGAACCACAAAAAATAAATTCACCTATAAAATTCAATGATGATACATAATTAAATATAAAATTTGAAGCACTAGAAACATTCAATGATGATACAATTTCACCTAATATGGTCTCTCCCCCTCCTAATAGTTTCAAAAATTCTATGAAGGGCCCATTTATCACTAAATCATAAAACTATGAACCTTCTATGTAGATGTTGTAATGTTCTTTACTTACTACCACTACTTATTCTTGCCCACTTTTTGTGTTATTCTTTCAATCACTCCCTTGTGACTATGTCAAAAATTTCATGATGGACAATTGTACCACTGACAAATTTTAAAATCTCTTCTTTATCATTAACTTGTATATTGTCAACATTGAATGCATTTTTTCTATCTTATGTTGATGAAATAGGTCTTTGTCACTATTCATCCTCATCTCTATGCTCTGTGCTCAAATATTAACATGCATGTCATAGAATGAATAAGTGCCATGAAAATGTTGAATATTGGATTCAATTTTATTCTAAATTTCTCTCTAAAATGTAGGATAAATCGTACCATGCTTAACATGCTCAAATCTACTGCAAATAAGATCCTGGGAACTTTCTCCCCATTACATTAAATACAAGCAATCCATACCTAGGTATGGTCTCTCTCTTTTTGTTATGGTCTTTATAAATGATATAACTTTTTTTTATCAAGCTTTTTTGCAACATATAACAAACAATAGTAGGTAATGATTAGAATTATAAACACAACTTTTCATAAAATAAGTACATATTTTTAAAATATTATATAACAATCATAAAGTATGTAATTACAACTCATCAAGGTCTTTTTGTTGTTTTCACCTTCATTAGTTGCAATATTTTTTCCTTTTTTCATCTCATGCTCCTCTCTTTCACTATGTCTAGTGTCATCATCTAAGGAATCTCCATCAAAATTCGTATGACCTATAGATCTATCACAATAACACATTGCTAAGTTAAGTACATAAAATCCATGGAATAAAATATATGCATAATTTGACCTGTAAATTAAAAATATACATAGATAAGATAAACATATGCAGAGATGCACATACTAACCCTCTAACATTAATGGTTAGGAAAGGAGTTACGAAACACAAATTATTAGGATTGTTGGTTAGTATTTCTTAATCAAATGACTTGGCTTCACTACCAATTGAATAAACATGCCAAAGTAGTAGTTTCAAATGTATACAAGACACCCAAGGAAAAGTTCATTAAAAGTGTTGGCACTCAAGTATGGAAACTAATAAAAAATATGTTGTATAATAGGTGTTTTGTTTTACATGGATTCCTAACTTGTATTATATAGGGGAAACTTGTTCAACCTTTAAACTTTGTTTCCTCTAAAACTACACTATGATGTCTATCCATTCATTATTTTGGGTTGATTTTAGTGAATATTTTATTATTATTTTACTCTAGGTGTTTTTTCAAGTATGCATTCAATTTMTATAAAAGTAATACGATTAACCAAAGATCACGTACTATGGTCAAAGTCTATAATAGATTGGGTAGCTATAGATTTTATMGTTTTGAAATTAGGCTTATATAAGGCATGGGAAATGCCACTTTCATCTATATCCTTGTAATAAGGAGTATAGATGATTCTTCAGTAGAAATTACAAAACTTATRAAATTATAGAGGGAGGTGGAGAGAAAAGGAAGAGAGAGGTTGCATATAAGAGAAAGAGGAAAAYARAGAGGGGGAGGARGAAGAGGGAGAATAAAAATAAGAGAGGKGGGAGGAKGAGAAGGAGGAGAGAAGGGAGGAAGAAAAATAGGAGGGAAGAGGGAAAGATGAAGAGGGAGGAGTGGAAGGAGAGGAMGAGACATAGGAAGGAGAGGAGAGGAGAGGAGAGGAGGGGGAGGAAGAGAGAGAGGAAGGAGAGGGGAGGAGAGGAGAGGAGGGGGAAGAAAAAGAGGAGTGTAAGAGGAAGAGAGAGAAGGATTAGAAGGAGAGGGAGATGAGTGAGAGGAAGGAGAAGTGGGAGAGGAGGGAAGATTAAAAGAGGAGTCAAAAAGGGTAAGAGGAATGTGAGAGAGAGAGAGAGAATTGGGGTAAGAGTAAGGGAAACCCAAAATCCATCTCTAACAACCAAAACTCAAAATCCCTCTTCAAAACTCACATCACATTATGTTTTATATCTTCAAATTTAAAAAAGAAATTGGCGACAAATGACAAAAAAGCTTACTTGTAAATCTAAGAGATCTAGTTATGCCCCACAAATATCCCTTGCTTTCTCTTGTTGAGTTCCCCTAAAAACCCATTTCACCTCCATGAAGCTCTTCCCCACACCCTCATTTGAAAATGAAAGGAGGGATCCCCCCCTCCCCCAACCTTTTCAACTTATATTTGAAATGGACAACAAGAATGATGCAAAAATAGAGTTTGTATAATTTTTTTTTTTAATTACATTGCATTGATTTTGCATCATTTCTATGTCAGCTATCACGATGCTAAAACAAAAATATCCATTGCCTTTGCACCATGATAATTTTTTTGTTTTTATTATTAATATAAATGATTTTATTATTATTATTATAATTTAAAAATTATTAATATTATTACAAGTTAATAATTATCACTAGACCATGAGACATCCTCTTCGTATGGAATCTTTGGCTCAAGAATAGGGCATGACCCTAATTGAAAGGTTTAACAAACCAAGGGTGGGTCTCCTTACCCAAGACATTATTCAAAGATCAAAACTAGTGCCTTATAACTATGCACTAATTTTAGGACATGGTGTGTTGCAATCATAGGTTTTAGGTCCTTGTTGAAAACCGAAAAAATTCCTTCCTACAACAAGGGATTATCACCCAATCAAGGCCCCAATTAGTTCTATACTTGTTTGGTATGATGATGTCCACCGATATGTGGGCTTGGCTGCCTCCACAAAGTTTTCTTTGGATGTGTCAAAAAGTCAATCGAAAGGGGGAAAATAGGACCTAACACTAATATAAACTAACTAAATATATATTAATAAAATATAACTAATATAAAGTATTATACATTCCTATATAGCTAGGAGTGAGTTTAAATACATTTGAAAGCAACCAATATAATCTCTCATTAATAGTAGGAAAAATTTCTCATGCATATTAATGGAAGAATCATATACTCATTTATAGTTAAACATAAATATCAAGAAATTGACAAATTAATGATAACTATAAATGCATGCTTTCAATAACCAACGAACAAAAGATTAACAACAATTAGATTCACAATCATGGAAGAAATTAACAATGAATGGAATTTAGTTGCTATCAATATCACATAGATACATAGATCAAGAAAAAGAAATTCACAAACTTAATTAAGTACCAATGCATATTATTCACACGTGAACACTGCAATAGAAATGTCATATTCAAATGAATCGTTTACTAGTAATAATGCTCAATTTACAATATCAAGTTTTACATCCCAAACACCACGATAGCATGGTTCCGAGACTACAAAATCTGATGTGTCCTTATAAACAAACAGCGTAGCTTTAGACTGAGATATCAAGCATAATCACAATAACGTGGACTCCATTTCACTGTAATTCCAAGTGCCAAAACCATGATAACATGAGTTTTCTTTTGACTATAATTTCCAGCAAAACAAAACAAGATAACATGGCCCAATCTATCTAATACTCATCCATGATCTTATTAGTCACAAAGATGAGAATTTTCTTCTCCCTATGCAATCTGGTTGAGCACAAGAATGTCATTAACCAAGAAACTTCTGAGATATACTTAGACCTCTACCATTTCTCCAGTCCAGCCCCCACCTTTGCTATATGTGGTCATGTATTTATAAATGTCCCCTGGAACAAGCAATAACCTCTGAATAGCAAGAAGCTCATTGCTTATCTCAAATTTCATTGGATCTCGTATCAATTATTGGGCTTCAACGACTGTGATTTTTATCCATGGTATTCTTTAACAACTCACCAACTACAATCCCATTGATCTTTGCATTATGGTTATCTCACGCAATAACAACATTTCCATCCATTACTGCGATCTAATCTCATTGCACTCAATACACCCATGATCTTCTATCAACTCGTGCTTTCTCCACATGATGTAATTGAACCCTAATCCCTTGGTAAGTTTGCAACAAAAAACCCTAGACTGGTGGCCCAGTGATCTGGTGCGTTCTTCTTGCTATGAGTGGCATGATTTCACAATATTTCTCTTTGACACATCGATGATCTTCATCTGTAGGTATGTGATTTGGTGAATTCCTTTGCATTTCATTTGGCTCAATACTCGTGTGTAAACTCTTGATACCCTTTTTGAAATTGTGGTGGAAGGGCCAAGTGGATTTTGTGTGGTTGGAAAAGGATTTTATGCCATCATGATGGTCTCTTCGCAAAAACAATGATCTCTCAATGAAAAGTTGAACATGTGGATCCTTGATTTTCATCACCATTGCTATTTTTGTTGGATTACTGAGAGGGAGGGTGAATGAGTAATAAATAAATATAATCCTTTTTAACTATAATATCCAATTGTTATATTTCTTTATGATCAATATAGCATTATCATCCAATAGTTGCAGAGTAAATAAACAATGAACAAATGATCAATCATACACATACACAATGCACCAGTGTTTTATGTGGAAACCCAAAGCGAGAGAAAATCACATAATGTGTTTGCTTATATGTCTTTAAGAATTCCATTCATTGGAAGCACCAACTTCCTTTTGTTTTCCAGCTGCAATTGGAAGGAGGCTCCACCTCCCTATTTTCTTGGGATACAACCTGAAGGAAGCTCCAACTTCCCAATTTTCTAGCTACAGCCAGAAGGAGGATACAACTCCCTAGGTTCTCCGGCTACAATCGGAAGGTGGATACAACCACCTCTCCTTGCCCTGTCCAACCACCCTAACGTAGAAGTATAATGATGGAACCAATGCCACACTATCACTGTGAGATATACCATTGTATAACTGTACCAACTTGTACCAAACAACCTATAACAACATGTACCAAACAACCTGTAATCAACCTGTACCATAAACAAGTGCATCAACCATGCACCAACCTATACTTCAACCTATACCATCAATGAGTGCATCAACCATGCACCAAATATGTACCAATCATTTATCAAATACACATAAACTATGACTCATCAAGATGTACGAACATCATCAACTATACACCTCATGTATGTGCCAACTCATCATCTACTTGTCTCAACCATGTACCCAAAATGTACCTCAACCAAAAGCCATCATCAATTTCATCATCCAAATCTGATTTGTAACTCTGTAATAAACCTGGTATATATGATCACATACCTACAAACCTTCCTTAACTTTAACAACAAGAGACTAGCATTTTCATCAAACTTTACTTTAGTCTCACATGACTAATTTTGGATTAGTCAACAACCCTAACTTGAAATAATCATAACTATGTACCTGTAATGAATAAAGATATGAAAATAGTACACAATGTTATTCAATGTATTTTATGCAATTCCTCCAAGTTTCACTACTTGGAACCTCTCAGAAATAGGAGTTATAACAAAAATGACATACCTTGTTGAATTCTGGCTTATTTTAGAGAGAGAACTTGTAGAGCGTGACCCGCACAGAATATTTTTTGTATGGATATAAAAATGGTACACAACATACGAAAGACTTTACTCTAACCAATACATTTGGTCTTAATGAATTTGGATCTGTTATGAATAAGTTATGACGTTTTTACCCGAAACACATGTTTTAGACTAGTTTCAAGACTAGCCACACACCTTATTTTCCACAAAGTGTAACTCCAAAAATACAACGACCCACAAGCTAGAATTTTTATCACAGCTACTTGGATATGTTTCCTCAATGGCCTCTAGATTTCGCGGTCTGAATCATTCTAGAAAAAAAGTTATTGCAAAAATGGCGAGATGATCTATAAATAACATACCTTAGAAAACATCATCAAAAGAATTTATCCTCCCTTGAATTTCAACCTTCTTTACTTCACCTTTTCTCTGAAATTTACCTTAGATATCCTTTGGTTACCTCAGTCACTTCTAGATATTCAATATGCTCAAGTGTGATTAAAATTAGAGACCCTTGCCTCTTATTTATACTTTTATGTAGTTTCCTCAAGGGGTTACCTTCTAACCATCTTAAACCACTTTCCTTATTTTAGGGCCAACCCACTTCTAACCATTTGTCCACTTAGTAATTTCTCCATTAATTTTATTATTTAAATAATTTATTTTGTATCCAATTTGACTTATAGTACACTCATCACTTCACTTTATTATTTGAATAATTTCTTATACTTTTATGTAGCTTCCTCAAGGGGTTACCTTCTAACCATCTTAAACCACTTTCTTTATTTTAGGGCTAACCCACTTCTAACCACTTGTCAACTTAGTAATTTCTCCATTAACTTTATTATTTAAACAATTTTTTTTGTATCCACTTTGACTTATAATACACCCATCACTTCACTTTATTATTTAAATAATTTCTTCTTTGCAACCACTTTGACTACTTTGACCTTTTGGGGCTTTTAGATGACTCATGAGCATTCTCCAACTTCACATGGCCATAACTCTCTAACTGTGAGAAGTTATGTGACGTTCCACATACCACCGGAAATGGCATGAAATGTACTATCCATCTAGAATAGTCTTACCTTAAAATATATTAAAACCCATACCATTATACATCAAACAAACTTGGGTCCATTACCCAAATCTTTGTGCTACCGGAATTCACTACCAGACTTTCTTCAAGGGTTGACATCAATGACAACCAACCCAAACAATCAAAAAATTTCCTACATAATCATTAAAGGTTGGAGTGTGATCCATATATGTATAAATAAAAAATTATTCCAATTATTATGGCAAAGTTGACTAGAAAGGTGTTGACCCGTAAACTTACCACCAATATCATAGCCTACAAATAGTTGCAAGGCACACTTAAATTTTTTACTATCTATGATGTAAATATATAACTAGTAGGTGGGTCCCCCTAAGGATAAAGAATGGATATTTATTTTCAAAATTTCCTGAGATAGAAGCGTTACTAATCTATTGAAAAGTGCATAATGGATTCATCTATGTTAGACAATGATAATGTTTTCTTCCTTTAGTTTGATTATGATAAAGATTTATGGGCATGCTGATTTTAAATATGGATTGAAATGAAAAATATGGTTAAGTCATGAAGGAATAGGAAATATTTTTTATCTTATACACAAGACCAAATCCCACATTATTTCATTTTCCATACATCATTACTGAATTCCCAAAACCATATATCATTCAGACTTCATCTTTTCTCCCCCTGTTGTATGAAAACAAAATTATTTTCTTTTAAAGAGGAAGGTTGCTAGCAGTTTGGCATAAACAATTTGACATGAAGAATACATTTTGATTGTTGCATCTATGGTTAAGGGAAAAATTGAAAAGGATAAATTTTCAAATGTTTGTTTCTTCATAAGTTTAGTATTGAACCATGAGCTTTGTTACAAAATTATATATTGAACATCCAAGAATATGATCCACGAGGATCTCCACATGAAAAATTCCTACTTTTCACACCATGGGATAAATCATTAAAAAGTTTGATGATAGGTGACAAAGTTTAAAATAAATAATTAATGCTCATGAATGATTTAATTAAATTGTAAAAATGATTAATACTTGGAATGAGTATGAGAAACTCATGTATTAGTCATCCAAATTGGAAAAAAGAGGAATACTTAGTGAGTGGAAATCTCACACATTATTTGTAAAAATGGGAAATTAGTTTTATGTGAGAATTCAACTCACAAATTAGTTTCTTAATTTTAAGAGGAAATTGGTTTCCTAGTCACAAAGAGGAAGTTAACGGTCTCATGAGTTGGTTTGGACTCTTCCTCACTTTATTACAAGTGGTTTCCTAGTATCGAGGAGGAAGTTAAGGGTCTCATGAGTTGGTTTAGACTCTTCCTCATTTTATTACAAGTGGTTTCCTAGTCTCAAGAAGGACGTTAAGGGTCTCATGAGTTGGTTGAGATGCTTTCTCATTTTTGTCCTTGAGTGGTTATTAGAACCTAAATTTGTGGATCTTGTCTCCTTGGGTTATGGAGACTAAGGAAACTATTTAAACCCCTTTATTGGGAGAGATTTTGGAGGCCATATGTGGAGGCTCTTTTGGGGATCTCTTTGAGGAGAGAATCAATCAATCATTCTTGTGGTTTGTAAACCCCTTTAGTCCCCTTTGAGAGAGTTTTGAGAAGAATGTAGTTCTTCTGGTTTCTGAATAAATGTCACTTATGTGAGAGCCTTGGAGCATGTGACATATTTTGTGAGAAGATTTCATCCCTTTCAAAGGAAGGATAATCAAGTGATTCGTATTCCAAATGGATCCAAAGACATAGCCAGAAGGTTCTGGTGAACTCCATTAACAACTCAGTGATCTCTTGCCTCATGTGTGAATTTCTTGTCTCATTTTTTCTTATGCATGTTTTATTTCCGCAATTATGATTATTAAATGCATTAAGTAATGGATTATGAGACTAACAACACATTCACCAAGTTAATATTCAATTCGGATTCAAGCCTTGTTAAATACATATTTTCACCTTTGATGCAATCAAGTTCAATAGATACACAATTGTAAATATGAACTTTGTTACGCGGCCTAGAACCAAGTCAAGTTTGGTATCAGTGTCACCTTGGTTTCAGATCAGAACAAGTCTAGGTTGACAAAAGATAAGGAATATTGAAAGAAGGTCATAAGTTTTGGAAACGGTTGATTGCTTATTTGTTTTCAGGTACAATCCCTTTCATAGTTCCACTTTACATAAATTGTTCCTAAGTTCCCAATATCATGTTTAATTTCAAATTCATGTTCTTTACCCCTATTACATAAGCAAATTCAAGGATTTTTGAAGCAAGGATGGAAGACATGATAAAAATCAATTAGACTAATACTTGGCGCAACATATATAACATAATTATTAATTAACATTGGGCATATGTTGGGGCTCA
>ML787538.1:143139-180784 GCA_009831015.1 Picea engelmannii | reverse complement strand
TATTTAAAATTGTTCCACTTAACTAAAGTTAGTTAACTATCTAACTAAATGTAGTTGAACTAATCAAACTACCTTTTGAGGAATAAAAGGACTCGATGAAGGGACAACAGGAGAGAGAATAGAGAGGCACAAACTCTGATAAGGTTTTCTCTTTCTCTAAAGTGAGATTATATTTATATTTAATTCATTTCTGAATTGCATAAGCACTGAATCTTCTTGTTGATAACATGGTCTTTGTAATGTCCCCATTTTTGGGTCCCATTGCTTTGTGATTGGAGATGAGTTTTGAGGACTGGGTCAACATGATCAGAGGGGTAGTTTAACATTAATAGTGAATTCATAGGGTTTAGATGGGTTATATGATGCCCATCCATGGTCTCTCATCATATTTCATCACCGGGATCACTCTTGTACAATTAGTTTCGGTTCCAGAACATTTCAACTATTCCCGTAATTTTGGGAGTATCAATGAACATAATTTAATTAATCTCACTAAGGGTGTTATTTTAAACAAATTACTCGAGAGGATACCTTGGTGTAATAGCTTGTTGGAATCAGGATGAAGAGATCTAAATGATGGAGAGGATAAAAAGTGACTTTCAGTACCCAAAAATGCTTTAACATCAAATAAATCACTTTTTGGAGTAAAAGGGGTAATAAATTAATAAAGTGATTTTACCAAAGATAAATTATAAAGTCATTTTACTTTATCAAAAGGGTAAAAGGGTCAACAAATGGGTGAAGGAGGAAATAAAAGAGGAATGAGGGTGCCCTCTCTCATTATGCATTGTTATTTTCTAAAACAAAATTGAGAGAGCTCTTGTGGCTTGGGCTCTTGGGATGAAAAACCATGGAGGAGTTTGGGATTAGGTTCAGTAGTGAAACTATCCACCCTAGTCGATCGTAGAGGAGGAATATTTCAAATTTCTTCGTTGTGCTTCAACATGGTTGAATATTTTATCGTTTGGTAGTTGAGTTTCAACTGTTGGAGTCAATGTTTGCTTAGTAGGGAGATTTTGGGTTTGTGGCAGTATTCTTCTTGAGTTGGGGGCCGAGTTACTCACCTATAGGCCGAGTTATCTTTCTGTTGGTTCGTCTCATCCCATTGGGGGTCGATTTTACTTGGTTGGGTGAGTTACCTCAGACCTTGGCCGAGTTATCATAGGTGTTGGGTCGTATCTCTTCTTATGGCCGATTTTCTTTGTGTGGGGACGATTTCTCCATTTGTTGGGCGATTTTCTCTTGAAACGGAGCCATATTTGTTGTATGTGTGAACATATTTAGCAATCATTTTTAGGTCCATCCATCTCCATCATTGTAGAGACAACCTATGGGAAGATATATCAGTTTTTTCCATTGTTGTTTGGGACGAGTTGTTGCTGTATGAAAGGATGAACTCAATCTACTGTCATCCACATGCCATATTCCTCACCATATTTGCAAAGGAAACCTACATGAAACACATATCGGGTTCTTATTTAATTGCTTTTAGATTATTTTTTGAGATTTATAATGTACTTATGTTGTCTTGAACACTTAATATAATAAATAAGGGTCGTGTTTAATGTTGTGGGGAGGCCGTGGACTTCTTCTACAGACCTATTCTAGCTAAACATATTATTGCTGCAAGTATTGTACACCTATAGGACTTTCATAACGTTTACAAGGTTGTTGCACATATATTTCATCTACACCATATTTATCTCAACAATTACCAAGACAACAAGTAGAAGAATACACTGGGTTTCTTTTTATTTGCTATTATACTGTTGTTGGGGGTTTCCCGATGTATTTTTGCTGCAATAAATATTAAATGCAATAAAGGTTTTGAGCTTTGATATTGGTCTTTCATTGAAGTTATCAACAGAGATTAGAATCACAAATAAATTGTTGATCGAATGCTTGTGTTCAAATTATTTGACAAAATGTTCACAATGTTAAACTAAGAGAAAAACTCCAAAAAAATTAGTGGGGATATTTTAGTTTTACTGAAGGTGGAAATAAGAAGGATTAAGAAATATAGATTGTTGAAATACTTCAAAAGGTTAATCATTTGTTTTGATAGTATGTTAATTGTAATTTATTTTTGAATTAGTTTTCAGTGATGATTATAATTGTTTTGTAGAGTTAAGATTGTGGTACATCTGTGGATTGTTGATCCAATTTTCTCAGTCTTGGAATTTTCTTAGAAGACACCAATGGTCTATGTGTGATGTAGCATTCCACCTTAGACTTCTACATATTACTTTGGTCCTTACCCACACATGGGTATGAAAGAAAGTTTTTGGCTATAATTCAGAATTAAATAAATTAAATCATTGCTAGTTTTTAATCTCACATTTGGACTTGATGTGTAATGTTGTCTTATATTTGTCTTCTAATTATTTCTTAAATCGGTTATAAATTTATGTTACAATCATTTCTTTTATTTTTCTTTGATCAAACACCAAACATATAAAACAACATTAAGCCCAAGTACATATTGTTTGAGGACTAATTGATAATTTTGTTAAGGCTATAAACCTAGGGTGATAATCCCACCTATCTTGCTTTATCCTACCAAGATTCGAAAATGTTGGTATAAGGACTTCCATTCATTTTCATAAACAAAAGGTATTTGTTATTTAAAATTTCCATCAAAATATTCTTTCAATAATAACATAATGGATAGTTTTCAAGAAGTTGAAAGAAGGAAAGCATAAATAATGGACATGAACTATGACCCGGTGAGAGCAACACAACTTGTTTTCAAGAGACAAAATTAACATATTTTATCATCATGGGCTCTTGCACTATGTTTAAGCCAACTATGATCATGAAATCAAACATAGTCTTGAAATTCTATTGGATGTGCTAGAAGCTAATAATGATTGTAGAACACTGACATTCACCAATGAAATTACATGGACAAAACATTGTCTTTTAGTGTAAGATTGTGTGAGCTAAAAGATTCCCCTCTAAATAATAAGATTTAAATTTTATAAATTGTTGCTTACGTTTCTTTTATTCTTAATTATAATAATTATATGGAAAAACAAAAAGTTAAGCATGTTGTCAAATTTTGATTGAAGTAACATCAACATGTCACAACAATTGACATACCATGTTTACATATATGAAAATACTAGTAATTCCATATTATTATGCATTACATAAACCACAAATAGAAAATGTTATGCCCCATTCAAATGAAAAGCAAGATCCACACTATATGATGCAATATAGCCTAATTTTACACCAATGATTAGAATTGTTTTCCCAAAAGTCAAAAATATTCTTATGAGAAGAATTATCCCGATGTCATACATTTTAGAAGAATAAACTATATGATGTCATCTACAAAATCATTTGCATCGAACATATATGGATCCCAACTCCATTACTTGATAGTACAATTTCAATGCATTAAATCTCAAGTGAGAGTGAAACCAAACTAAGACAAAGCTTGATAGGAATTCATGAATTTCGAAAACCAATGAGAATTATATTTAGTCAAAGAGAAAAAGTGAACAAAATATTTTATTAGTGCCAAACATGGTCTGATTCGTTCAGATTTCAAATCATCAATAAGTGCTAAGAATATCCATGGATGCACTAGTGAAGTCCAACAATCTCACAGGTCGAGTCGAGCTTGGAGAGTAGAGGTCGTACAAATCGAACCTTCTTCAATTGTTCGTCGATTCGGATGGACTCGAGTTGAGGGTTGGTTGAGTCAGCCTTTACTTCAAGCAGAATTCCTTAGGAGTGTTGTTGTACCGTCTTGTGGCGAATTGGCCCAACCTCCCTTCAAAAACCTGAAAACGCAGAGCTTCACAACCAACATAGTGAAATTGAAACAATGGAGCAATTCTAGGGTGACGGACGATAGGGAAAGTATGGAGTGATGTACAGTAAATGCATGTCGCTTCCATCACCTGGCCCCATTCAATTTGAAGTATGAGACAACCCAATAAGCATCACATTCACCAATAATCAAACCATATAACCAATGCATATTCAATGCCAAACCATTGTGAGATCTGATACGATATCCATTGCATAGTGCGCCACCCAATATAGTTTACACGTTAACCCTTGCCATAACTCCAAACAATAACACATATTAACAATGCTATATGCACCTCCATTCAAATCTCATGAAATTCGCATAGTCCATTAACCAAACAAATAGCAAAATAGTTAGGACTAACACTAGTATCCCTTAAATTTTCATTCAAAACTTGCATATAGTCTTTTATTAAAACCCAAATACATAGTTTCTTTCCTTTTGTTACACTTTAGGATCTCGACATAGTCTTTTTTCTTCGTTTTGATCATGCTATCATTAAAATATCCCTTGCATATATGTGGCTAGGTAATCAATCATAAGAATTAGTAACAAGGTTATAACATAACAACTATAAATAACATGCTCCTCATAACCATAAAATTGTTTTGTGTCGCAAAAAGAATTCCGCAATAATGCATTATCCACCCATTATCATGTCAAATGAAACCAAGACTGCAACATAAAAAATGTAGGACTTTGTAGGCAACATCAAAACAACAATAAACACATGTAATATTTCTATCCTTGTGCCTCTAGTATACAAGGGGGTCCCACCTACTAGTATTATATTATTAGCATAGTTAAATAATAGCGCTTTTAGTAATACTTTGTAGGCATAATTCATCGTTATGATTTTAATCGTCAACAAACTGGTGACTCCACAGGGAAATCTGTTTCCAACAGATTGAGAACTCAAAATGTCTGGTTTCGCAGAGCAAGTAACATCAGATCAAGAATATGTAAACCAAAATGATTATGCAACAGGGGAAAGTGAGCGAATTTAAGGGGAAAATGACCCAGAATTTGGGAATAACTTATGGAAAGTGTTAAGTATGAGGGGGTTTATCCCTATAAGCATAATCATTCAACTAAAAATTGTTCTTGAATTCAAGGATAAAAATTTTCTGAACTTGCTCTTTGAATCTCGAAATGGATGAAGAAAAGGAAAGCAGAAGAGGGATAAAACCAACTATCTCATAAAACAACAATGAAAGCAGATAACAATTTCAATGATGCTTTCAAGGGGAACATCATGAAAACTGTGTAATCTTGATTGTTATTGATTAAAAATACTTTGCAGAAGCGTTGTTGTGGAAAAACTGATCCAACATTTTATTTTGACAAGAAATGAAGTCAAAAAGAACAAAATCAAGAAATGTCATAGCAGAAATGAAATAACAAAACTAAAATAAGGTGAAATGAAATGACATAAATTGAAAAACATAGATGGGAAACTAGAAATGTAAAAGCAGAAATGAAAAAAATACTAACGTAAAAGCATAAATGAAAAACTACTAAAATACAAAAACACTCCATACAACATTAAAATTTTCAAGTTGGTTCCACATAATGCTTTAGGTGATAACCATTAGTGCTATAGGGAAACAATCACTCTTGTAAGTGCTTTAGAATGTACGAATTTTCTGTTGTAAGATTGATTGTTGTCATTGATGTCAACCCTAGTCATGGGTTTTGGACCAAAAGATTGATGAAGGTATTCGAACATGAAGGAAAATGCACATGCAAATAATACACCCATGTATGGGTAGTATACATCATGTTGTTTCCGGTGGTATGTGGCACGTCACGTGGATCCTCATGGTTGAAGAGAAATGAATTTTTGAAGATGACAAAGTGAATTGAAGAAGGAAGTACATGTAGGCCCTGAAGATAATTAAAGAACAAAATTACAAAATAAGAAAGTGTCAGGTCAGCCCTAATGTTAAAAGGAAGTGACATAAGTGGTATAAATAAATATCATTATACATTAATTTGATACACAAGTCGAATTTCAGAGGAAATCAGAAGTAAAGAAGCCCAGATTTCAAGGGAGGATGAAGTCTTTTGGTGATGTGTTCTAAGGTATGTTATTTTCAGGTCATCTTACCATTTTCGCTATAAMTTTTTTTCTAGAACGATTYAGATGGTGAAATTGCTATGGTATTGAGAAGACATATCAAGGTACCTATGGTAAAAGTTTCAACTCTTGATTTTCTATAATTATGGAGATACACTTTGTGGAAGATAGGGTTTTTGACCAATCCTGRAGCTAGTCAATAAACATGTGTTCCGGGTAAAAMAATCATAACTTCTTCATAGAGAATCYGAATGAAGTGGGAAAAWTTGAATTGGAAATAGTATGGACTTTAGTTTCTTGTGTGCGATTTTCATAATCTAATGTTAAATATTGAGCGCAKGGCATTCTGTACAAGTTCGGTCTTCTGAATAAACCAGAATTGAACAAAGGCTACCATTCTCTCTATAACTTATATTTGGGTGGAAGGAAGGGGAAAGGATGGAGAGTTAAATCCTCTCTTGATATTGGAGGATTGTATCTTCCTCTTGGAGGTTTATCCTTCCCTTTACATTTGGAAGTTGTAGCTACCTTTGGAAGTCATTAGTTCCCTTGAACAATAACTATTGATTATTTTTCATATATTGTGCATGGTGTATTGTGATGTAATGGTGTAAATATTATACTATTGTTCATTGCTCATTGGATATATTTGAATGGTTTAAGTATAATTTGAAAAAGATTTTAAATTGTACTTGATACTGATTCACCCCCCTCTTAGTATCAACATTTGCGCCTAGAACAAAAGCGATCTTAAAAGGACCCAACCATAATTTTTGAAACTTTGAATGTCTTCCTCTATCAACATGAGATGAATCCCACAACAATAATTTCTCATTGAATTTAATTTTGACATCTTTGACACTCTTGTTGAAATATTTTTTAACAATACGCTGTCTTCTCTTTATATTATCCAAGGCAAACACCCTTTTCTCCTCTAAAGCTAAAAGTGCATTCATTCTTTGAGAAACATCAGAAGAATTTAATTCTTCGACCTGTAGCATTAACCTTAAGGAGGAAATTTCCAGCTCAGTAGGCAAAATGGCTTCTTGACCATAAACAAGCTGAAAAGGAGTGCAACCAGTGCTCACCTTGGTGGTAGTTCGATCTGCCCAAAGGGAGTAAGTGAGGAGAGTGTGCCATTGATGAGGATTATCTTCAATGAGCCTTTTGATAATTCTTACCAGATTCTTATTGGTAGACTCGGCCTACCCATTTCCTTGGAGATAATAAGATGATGAGGTAAAATGTTTTATGCCCAACTTAGCTAAAAATTGAGTCAACTTAGCAGAAATAAAAGCGGGACCATTGCCTGTAATAATTTCCAAAGGAAGACCAAATCTGGAAAAAATATTATTTTCAAGGAAAGAAATCACCTGCTCATCCTACGAATGTTTAAGCAGGACAAATTCAACCCATTTTGTAAAATAGTCTATGGTTGTCAAGATAAAGACTTGTCCTGCTGAATACAGAGGATTAATAGGACCAGTAAAGTCCAAACCCCATTTTGAAAAAGGAAAGTCTGAGAGTATAGGTTGTAAAGACATGGATGAAAGGCGTTCTTTCCCAACAAATTCTTGGCACTTCTCACAAGATCTCAAAAAACAAAAGAATCACAAAAGATTAAAGGCCAATAGTATCATTTTATGATAATCTTAAAAGCAGTGGTTTTAGCAGAAAAATGACCTCCTACATGAATAACATAATTTGAAGAACCATGAGTTTATTGCAACAATTTATGTGCTTCCTCATTGTTTACACAACGAAGAAACATACCATCGGTAGATCTTCTAAAAACGAAGTCTCCTATAATGACGTACCTAGCAGATTCAAGGCAAAGCCTTCTTGTTTGATGAGTGTCTAAGTTATCAGGACATCTTTGATTTTTCAAATAGTAAACCAAATTTTTATACCAAGGATGTTCAGACACAAGAAGGATTTGATTATCAATGTAGAACAATGTTGATAGAGAGTTATCATGTTCATCAATTTCTTCACTAGTTTCAGCATGCTGAGCTAAGTGAAGGGCTAAGTCACGTCCCTTGATGGTGTTAGAAGTCACGATAGTTAGATCATGCTCCTGGATCTTGGAAAGCCAATGTGCAAGCTTCCCTGAAAGATAAGTCTGTGAGAGAAAAAGCTTGATAGCGGGTAAAGGGACATTTACCAACGTGTGCTTACCTAAGATGAAATGGAAATTTTTTTCAACAACTTTAACAAGAGAGAAATCATGATTTTTAATAAAATAATATTTAAACTCATCATCAGACAAGATTTGACTCATGTAAGCCATTGGTTTTTCATTACCTTGGTCATCACATTGCATGAGGATAGCATAAACTGCTTCCTCTGTGGCATTCATATATATCATGAATTCTTTCTCAAAATCTGGCTTCGCCAAAATAGGTGCAGAACTAATTTCTTTTTTGGTCCCTACAAAATCATTTTTGACATCATCTTTCCAAAAAAAGGAACGATCTTGATTTAGAAGATTATGAATTGGCTTGACCATTACAGCAAAATCAGGAACAAACTTACAGAGAAAGTTAATAACACCCATGAAATCTTGAAACTCCTTCTTGGAAGTGGGAGCAGGCAGATTTAGGATAGCAACAATCCTTCCAGGATCAATGCTTATTCTTGAATCAAAGACAATGTGTCCAAGGATATTTCCCTTGGTAACGCCAAAAATGGACTAAGAAGGATTTAGAGAAATGCCAAATTTCCTACATCGCATGAGAACTCTTTTAAGATGACCAAAATGATCTGATCAATTTTTAGAATACACAATTAAGTCATCAAGATAGATCTGAATAATCTTGACGATCAAATCGTCAAAATATATTTGCATAGTTCTTTGAAAAGTGGCACCTTCATTGGATAAGACAAAAGGAATACGTTCATAAGGAAAACTGCCCCAATAAGTAATAAAAGTGGTTTTATATTTATCTACCCTTTTTACCTTGATTTGATTGTAACCAGAAAAACTTTCAAGTAAGGACATCATCTGTGACCTTGCAACTTGCTGCAAAATCATTTCCATATTAGGGAGAGGAAAGTGATCCCTTATACTAGCCCTATTCAATGCGCGAAAATCTACGCATAATCTGATTTGACCAGCTGTTTTCCGAACGGGAACCAAATTGGAAACCCATTGAGAATACTTAACCGGGAAAATGATCCCAGCCTTCAAGAGTTTTTCCAACTCCTTTCGAATAGTTGCTTCCAGTGTAGGGTTAATGGGTCTTTGTTTTTTCCTAATTGGTTTTATGCCCTCCTTGATAGGGATGGAATGTTGTATAAGAGCATGATCAAAACCAAGAAGATCCTCATAAGACCAAGCAAAAACATCTTGAAATTCACCAAGCAGCTTAGCGAACTTCAATTTTTCTTCATCAGAACATTGGGCACCTATTTTAACATTATTTGGAGACTCGGGTGTTCCAATGTTCAAGGAAATGGTTTCAACCACTTTCCTTTTTAACTCCTATTCTTTAAGTTTTTCTTTGTTTCCTACATCACTCGATGAAAATGAACTTTCTAGAGGAGTCAAGCCTTTAGGAATTTTGTTATCTTCCATCGATATAATTTCCTTAGGATTATAAGGTTCATTTTGAATGAAAGAACATATTCTCTCATCATTAGGAAAGACCTGCCATGACTCTATGTTTTCAGGGATGTGTGGATGATACAAAGATTGAAAGGTACAATCAGGTCTTTGTGGGAGTAGTTGTCGGGTAGGAGAGGCTGCAAAAACAACTAACCTGACAGCCATTCAGTTCAATTCCCTTTTAACATGAGTGATGTTGAAAGATAGTAAGTTCGAGATAAGTACCCAAACAATTTGGGTATAACTTTTCATTAACTTGTTGCTAGAAGAGTATATCTCATGTACAAGGTTTACAACAAGTTTAGAATCCCCAAAAACTGTAAGGTGACCACAACCTAGATTATAGGCATTTTCAATGCCTAGCAGTAACGCTTCAAATTCAATGACATTGTTTGTGCAAACAAACTCTAACCTATACGAAAAGTTATGAATATTACCCACATGAGAGTACAAGATAATACCAGCTATGTTTCCTTCATTGGAGCATGAACCATCACAATGCATATGCCACATCCCATCCTCTAAGTCGATTTGTTCCAAGGTAGTGTTGTCCTTATCTACAAACATAGAATACACTCCTAGGTCCTCCTCGATATAATTCACATTAGGCTGTGGGACGCTTTCTATGTAAGGTGAAATTCTCACCTCTCTTAGGACTATGATGTTTTTACCATTTCGAGGAACGGATAAGTGTGTCCCGTCGAGTGAGAGGTATCCACCTGTCAAATCTTACCAATCTCTTCCTAAGATGATCGAGTAATTACTCACTGGCATATTTATTACCTGAATATTAAGGGTTGTCCTTATTTAAGGATGTGCGCACAAAACCAAGGTCACGTCCTTGATTTATCCTATGGTCGTTTGTTGTAAACTATTATAAGATAGCATGATTCTGGCATTTTCATTTGTACAAGACAAGCCTAGCTCTTCCATAATAATTTTCGACATTACACTTGGGCCCGAACCGCCGTCAATGAGGCAACAATGGGTAATCTTATCCATAATCTTTACAGAAATATAAAACAGGTTTTTTTTATAGGGTGTCTAAATTTATGTACACCTACTTTATTTATAAACGAATCCTCTTCATCTACCTCTTTAGAGAGGTTGGCTACAATGGAAGCTTTTCCTTTCATGAATTTTTTTAGATGCTTCTGTTGTTCAGGGACGACAACCATGTCCAGGAGGGTAGCATCAGCTTTGATGTTGGCCAATTGATTTAGAATGTTGTATTTGGAAGAGGGAAGAGGGGAGGTAGTTCCTTGACTGTCCGGAACCTTAGGAACCTGAATAGTAGCAGTTGGTGAAGATGAGCTTGGGCTAGAAGAAGTACGAGGAGGATCATATTTTCTTTTTGGAGCATAGGATTTATTCCTAGTATTTATGATCATGACATCCTCTGGCTCTGCAAAGTCTAGGAAAACAATAGTAGTTTCAGTTCTTTTACCAAAGATTTGATCTCTGGAACTCTTCTTTACCTTACATGTACTTTCCTCATGGTGTTCCTCACAAAAGTTACACCAACTATGAGGCATGATAGCTTTAGTCTGAAAATTATTTTCATTTGGATTTCTAAAAGGGGGTGCAGAAGAAGATGAAGCTCCAGGGGTAAGAGAGGGGACATTTCTTTTCTTCTCATACGCTAGCATTCGATTATTCATGTCTTCTACAAGCTATAAGAGGGTGGACATGTCTGTCTGCTTAACTGAGTCTCCCTTAGGAAGACCTGCTCTTTCAAGCTATTCTTCATACTCTAAACAAGTGTGCAGAGCGGAACCAAGGTTATCAATGGCCTTTTCCTCAAGCCTATGATGATAAGGGGAAGGTAATGCGTTATAATAATGCATGAAAGCGGATTGGTTCTGAGGGCAAATGAGTTCATGGATTTGGTTGTACAATTTGGTGAAACGCAAGTTGAAGGACTTGATAGTATCACCATCCTTATAAGCGATGTTATTGTACTCCCGTAACTGCTCATCTGGGATTTTGGATTGCCCATAGGTAGATTTGAATCAATATACTAACTCCTCCCAAGTAGATAAAATATTAGGAGGGAGATCAAAGAAATCGGTCGCAACCTTCCCTTCAAGAGAATTCACAAATAAGCGCATACAAGTATCGTTGTCATTGGCTCCTATCTTGTGACAAGAATTTGAAAATGCCACCAAGTGTTCATTCATAGTGACAGTTTTAATCCGTGAAAACCTAGGGATATTCTCTTTGAATTTAGAAAGTGGACAAGTAGCAGGTGGTAGGTTAAGAGGGGAGGAAACATGCCACGGGGCAGTTGCAACATCTTCTTCAAACTGAAAAAGCCCATACTTTTTAATGACTTTGGCAGGGTTTGTAGTAGATTGGACAGGGACTTGGAGACTATATAAGATTCCAATAACTGACGGGGCTGAATATTGAGATGAAGAAGCATCTCCAGTTCCACCAGAGCCACCACTAGATTCCATCTTGTGAATGATAGGTAAGGGAGAGAAATACAAACTAGATGAATCAGACAAAGTTCTCCTTAGAGCACTTTGTTGGGTTGACAAAACAATGTTCGTTCTTCGTATTTCAACAATAGGATTAATTTTGGGTGATAAAAATCTTCTTCTCCTAGAGATACGAGGGTCTAAGGACATGAAAAGAAGATTAAAATTGTAGGAAAAACAAAGCTATGGATGATTCCTAGGCTATTTTTGCCTAGCTTCCCAACATTCTTGGATACTTATGTCTTGTTCAATTGCTGCCCATGAGTGATTAAGCTCAACCCGAGTATTTTTTAGAACCCTAAATTGATATACACATGCATAGCTGGAATTTGGCCCTCTTACTTACATTTTTTCCCAAGCCATCACTGAGTTGTTGTTCTAAAAAACCCATTTTTTGAAGATGTACGTGCCCTGCACCACTACTGCCCGCGTACATACGCTTGCTGCACCACTACTGCCCGCGTACATACGCTTGCTGCACCACTACAACCCACATATGTACGTATGTTGCACCACTATATCCCGTGTATGTATTCATGTTGCACCACTACAGCCCGCGTATACTTGAAAAAGTTGCAAAAATTAAAAAGTTGCAAGGCATTCGTTGAGATTACATGCTATTGGGTAGTTTCCCAACTAATCCACCGCCTATAGCCCGTCACCCAACCAAATAACCATCCTTTTTTCATATAAAAGGAGGTGTTGGGGTCTCATTCCATATATAGACATAAGAACAATGAAACTCTGCTCGTTTCACATCCCCTCCTTGCCCCAAGCATTTGCAACCCTTTTGTGAGAATTGCCTTAGAATTCCCCAATTTTCCTTCCTTCCTCCATCATAAACCCATTATACTTCCCAAGAAGAAGGTTGAGAGGATGATCCATATGGAGGTGCACTTGGAGCTTGGTGAAGAGGAGCCCAGACTAGGTTTGTGGAGCAGTAATCGGCTTTGGTTGTAAGTGATCATTGTATTATCAATAAAAGAAGTACTTTTCCTGTCCCAAAACATGATGTATTGAATGTTTGCATTTGATTTATGTTTTTATTCTAACATCTAACCCTTGATTTATATATGAATTGCATGCTTGTAGTTTTCTATTTATCTATCTTTGAATGCAGGAAAGCCTTGGGAGGAAGCGTGCAGTCAACAAAGCTATCGAGCACGAGAGGATCATCACGAGACATGGAGTAGAGGTACAGTTACCCGATCCTTCTCATTTTTCTTTTCTTGCATGAGTCTGAGGTATGTTTGGGGTAGTTAGAGAAGTAGGAGACTTTTAAACGGTTATTGATCCGCCTACATTGTAAACCCTAGTGTAGCCATAGGGGGGTTTTTCTCACTAGAAAAACTGGCGAACATACTGGGGAAGCCTCTAGGGTTTTAGGGGATTTTGGGTGTCAGATTGGTTTTTATGCCTTTTGAGTTTCTGTTGAGTCTTTTGAGTCTTTTAAGGGATTCTGGTCACCTTATGGTGCTATACTAGTTCTCCCTACCCTATAAGTTTGTCTGTTTTCTTTCTTTTTTGAGGAAGTACATAGGTGTACGTGTCCTACTTTGGGTCAGCCCGCATACATATGCGCCCTGTTCAGTGAACAGCCTGGGTACATACGTAGGCTACCGAAGCATCAATAGTGTACCTAGTTTAAGAAATTGTTTTTGAAAAAGAGGCAACCAACCTTTTTCCTGATTGAGGTTTATACTTCTCAGGGTTTCTTGACATAGTTCAAAGTCTTTGTTTTTACAGTCATAGCTTGGGTTAGATTTCAGTTTACTTGTATTCTGGATCTTCTTGTGTTTCCTAGCATTTTTAGCTTATTTTTAGCTTGGATTTTAAGAAAAATGAGTTGCATTTTTAGTTAGCATCTTTTGTTATTTCTGCTTTGATTGGAAGAAAATGAAAAAAGCTTATTTTGTTAGGTCTCTTTCTGTCTTTGCATTTGCTTTGCATTGTTATTTAAAAAAGAAGAAGAAATTAGCATAGTGTTGTGTTTTCTTCTCATCTTGAAAGCATTTCAAAATAAAAATAAGAAAGATAATCCTTCTTTGCTAGTGTTCTTATAAGCTTCATTTTCTGCAAGAGTCTTAACAACATCAGTTGAAATACCACACCCTTTTTGAGTAAATCAAGCCTTTTAAATGAACGCTAAAACTAAAATTAATTAGACTTTTATGTTTGTAAGGTCAATCAACTAGTTTAGGGTTAGAGGCTTGAATTAGGTTGGAGAGGAAACTCTTCAAGGCTTATAAACACACATTGGAGTTAGAGCTAGGGAGTGTAAAAGTCTAGTGACGTGAAATTTATCCGGGACCCCCCTCTAACACATTGGATAAACACGAGGTCACGTGAGGAAAGGTAGAAGAGATAACCCCTCCAAAGCCGGACCAAACGTAGTGGGGAATACATATTGAGGATCTGTCGTGGGATATTATCACTTGCATTTGCCTATGGAGCTTCATGGACCTCGAATTTGTTCGAGATCCTTAGTTTTCTTCCATACCACTTGCTTTCTATACCCTCAGTAGGTTTGAGACTTGTTATCCTGCTTATTGCGGTCCACCTGACTATCGATTGTACCCTCCTAGTGACTTTTTATGAGCTGACAACTTAGTTGCCTTTATTCTAGGGACTTACACAGGTGACTGCGGGGGTATATTGCGGTACCTAGGGAAAACGTCGGATCACACTTTTCAGAGTATACCCGGAGGGTGCTTCCGTGTTCAAGTTTCACTTACCCCGGTAATTTTCTCTAGTGTTGGCTGGCGTAACTATTCTTCCAACTAGATAGTGGTTTGCTTGATTTTCCTTTAGGAGTTTTTAGTGTGTGCTTTGTGCTCTCTAGTTTTCCATAGTGAGTTAGTCAGTCATTGCTTTGGGTCTATGAAATAAGGTGGTAGATCATCCACTCTGTTGGTCATGATGGCTTTGTGGTCTTTTACTTAGAGATGTGGAGCCGCCTCTTTATAGGCGTTCTTTTTATAACATTGGTTCGCCAGAGTCAGTGTGTGAGACTTTTACGGACGTGAAAGATCCTGCAAGGGGAGAACCTATGCATAAGATATTCATGGCTAAAGTTCCTAATGATACCAACCATGGAACCCCTTCGCAAGGGGATTCTTGTGCTTTTCCTTTCTTCAGAAACATTGGTGTCCCTTTGATGGCCACTTTGTACATTCCTGGGTTGAATGTGGAACTACCGGTTTGGTTGGGTACCATTCCAAATGTCCCAAATTCTCTTGATGCTTCTCAGTTAAGAACCTTATGTCATGGGAATAATGTTGATGTTTCTTCATCAACAAGGTCTTCTCCTCCTCCTTCTCCCACCTCTGGTGAAAGTACAGTTACTAGTAATAGAAAGTCTAAACGAAATAGAAAGAGGAAGAATAGGAAGAAGAAATCACCAACCTTTGTGAGTCATGTTGGAGATGGGTCCTCAATATCTGTTAGTCATGTTGAAGATCAACACCCAACCTCTACAAGTCATGCTAGGGGAAAGCACCCAACCTCTGCAAGTCATGTTGGGGGAAAAAGTCCAATCACTGTTAGTCATACTAGTAATAGGTCTGTAGCCTCTGCGAGTCATGTTATCGACCCATCACCAACCTTTGCAAGTCATGTTGGAGATGTGCAACCAACCACTGCTAGCCATGTTGGGGGCATTAATTATGTTGAGAAACCTAGACAGATAGTATGTAAGCCTAAGTTTCCTTGTAATATTTGCAAGGGATATCACCTTACTCATCTGTGCCCTAACATTCCAGAGGTACAAAGATTGTGGTCCCTGTCTGCAAGCTCTTCTGATTCTGAGTCTTCTAAGGTTTCCTCATAGCCTATTCAACCAATGGTTGAGAACATGGTCAAGCCGATACAGTCTTCAACTGATCCCAATCCTGTTTTGGGGGGTGATGTGCTTGTATACCATGTTGTCTCGCAGCCTATTCACTCGGTGGTTGAAAAAGTGGTCACACCGATGCAATCTTCGACTGATACCACTCTTCTCTTAGAGAGTGTCGAGTCTACCAAAGTGGTCACACCGATGGAATCTTCGGTTTATCCCACTCTTCTCTTGAGGAGTGATGTGTCTACCGACTATGTTTTTAGCATTTCCAGTTCAGTACTTTCAGAACAAGGAGGTATTCCGCTCACTTCGAGCACACCCCATCCAAGCCCTTGGATGGTTTCTTTTGATTGGAATGATCTTGTTGAGCCTCGTCTTCCTTCTTCTACACCTTTTCAAATAAGGGTTGAAGTTAATTAAACAAACATTTATCGATGTATTTTGGATGAAGGAGCCTTTGCAAGTATTTTATCCTCCTTAGTTTGGAAAGTCTTGGGATCTCCTGAGATTGTGTCTGCTTTGCATGAGCTGTTGGCTTTTGACATACGTCCTAGTGAATATTTGGAGGTTCTTCCTCAGTTTCCTATATCGTTAGGTGGGAAGACTGTCATTTTTGATGTTATAGTGGTGCAAGGATCGTTATATTTCAATATGCTTCTCGGGCGCGATTATGTATATGCTATGAACGCTATGGTGTCTACGCTCTTTCGGGTGATGCATTTCCCTCATAATGGAAGCATTGTCACCATTGACCAACTGACATGTGATAAGCACCATCCTAATTCGACGTTATTTCAGGATACCCCTTTATATGTTCCTAGTGTTTGTGTAGACTCTACCCCGCCACGGGTTAATTATGTGGCATCTTATCCTCGATGTTCAATTGCTTATGAGTAGGAACGTGTGCAATCACGTTTTCCTTCTCGAGACTTGTTCTCAACAATTGATCCTTTGGTTTATGTAACATTTCCACCCTTTTGGTTTATCCTTTGGTACAAGTGATCTCGTCGGGATTACTTGAGCCGTAGCCTCCTGGAGTCTTCTTTAAGCCCTTTTAAGACTCTCTAAACATGAAAAGATTGTCGAGTGATCTTGTTTTCCTTGACGTTCGCCAAACTAAAACTTGAAGGCACATCTGTCTGATGGTATTTTACCCCTTTTTTGGTCCAGATGGTCAATTTTAGGAACAAAGGCATACTCTAGGAGCTTTGGTTTGGTTTGCTAGAAGAGTATTCTTAGGTATAATTTTAACCCTTTTTCGAGCCAGAGGGACTAAATTTACGAAAAAGGAACATTCTCCTTGGTTTTGGTTTATCACCTTTTTCGGGCCTTGGAGATTACTTATGAAAAAGGAACCCCCACGAAGTCGATAGTTAAGCAGTTTTCAAACTCCCTAAAATTGAAAAGATCGTTGAGTGACCTTGTTTGTTCACACTCGTTAAATTGGTCCAGAAGAACATCTACTGGCATGAGTTTACCCCTTTTTCCGACCTGTTAAACATCTTAGGCATGAGTTTACACTTGTTAAACATCTTTTTCTTAGGTATTCTTAGGTATAATTTAACGACTTGTTAAACATCTTTTTCTTAGGTATTCTTAGGTATAATTTTACCCCTTTTTCCTCAGTAAGTTTATACTTTTTCAGGCTAAAGAGACTAAATCTAGAAAAAGGGAGTGAGTCCATAGTTAATCTCTTTTCAGACTCTTTAAAATTGAACATATTGTCGAGTGATATTGTCTTTGTCACACTTGTTAAAATGGTTTTGAGTAGACATATTTTCGGTGAAATTTTACCCCTTTTTCGAATCGACTAGACTATTTCCGAAAAAGGTACCCAAGTGGAGTCTTGTTTTACATTTTTTCAAACTCTATAAACATGAAAAAATCATCGAGTTGACCTTCTCTGGGCTCGTTAAAATCACATTGAAGGGGGTTTCATTGTGTCTTGTTAATCACATGTGCATCTCTACGTCTTTGGCCTAATGTCGGCTCCATATTTCTCTCAACTAAACCTTTGAATCATGCCTTATACGCAAGCCTTGTAGCACTTTGCCTCTGTGACCTGATACCTTGACCCATGGAGGAATTTTCCCCGAGTTTCCTTTTCCTGCACATGTCTCTTTGCTCTGAGCATTAGTGTGTTCCTTGCACCTGGAACTAGTATTCTTGTGACACTCATTCCTCCTTTGTAACGTAGCATTCTTTTATTTCTTTTTAAGCTCTTTAAAAAATTGAAAAAGACAAAAAAATAAAAAAAACCCAAAAAGAAGGGACGGGAAATATACATTCTTTTTTGGAAGCACAATGAGTCACCCTTGGAAAAAGCACATCCTTTTGTTTGTTCATCAAGCTTTGGAATCTAATATTACCTTAGGAAGTTGTTCTCTCTACATAGAGCTGTGTCCTCCTCCATTTGGTTACTCTTCCAAACACATGGAGAGTTTGAGTTGCATCTTGCATCGTGAACTTATGTCAATGTCATGCTACCCGAGTAAAATCATATTTCGTTCTCTTGTCCAAGGGAAATTTCACCCAGCCCGAGTCAGCCTTTCTGTAGTTTGTCTCTTGCCCTCATGCCTGGCCATCCCAAAATCCAATCAAGTCCTTGTTCGAAATCAATGAAGTTCTCTACCTGATCATCGAGATCCTCTTGTCTTTTCCCGATGAGCCGTCGAGGACCTCTAGATAGTGAAGTCATACATTCAAATTTTACTCCTACTCGAGTATTGAATATCTTGAAGTTGTTGTTCAAGCTCTGAAGACCTCATCTCCATCCATCGGGCGTTATTGGCTTCTTGAAGATGGATATTATACTTGTATATCTTTGATTTTGAGATGTAGATCCCTTGTGTATTGCTCACGGCTACACTTTATATAGTTATATGACATTGATCTGCAATGTATTTGATTGGAATCCATGGTTTATTTCATCTCGAGCATGGGTATGACCACCTCAGAGAGACAATTGTTATTTTTTTGCAGATGGCACCTCCCAAACTCTAGTCCCGGGCTCACTCGTTTCGTACATTGGTGAAGATTTTGTAATGTATTTAGGCTATCAGATGCTCTTCTGACCTCACACATTAGGGGGAATATTTTATAACCCTAAATTTATCTACACATGCATACCTGACATTTGGCCCTCTTACTTGCATTTTTTTCCAAGCCATCATTGAGTTGATCTTCTAAAAAACCCATTTTTTGAAGATGTACACACCTTGCACCACTACTGCCCACATACATACGCTTGCTGCACCACTACAACCTACGTACGTATGCATGCTGCACCACTACAACCTACGTACGTACGCATGATGCACCACTTCAACCCGTGTATACTTGCAAAAGTTGCAAAAATAAAAAAAGTTGCAAGGAATTCGTTGAGATTACGAGCTATTGGGTAGTTTCCCAACTAATACACCGCCTATAGCCCGTCACCCAATCGAATAACCATCCTTTTGTCATATAAAAGGAGGTGTTGGGGTCTCATTCCATATCTAGACATAACAATAGTGAAGCTCTTCCCGTTTCACATCCCCTCCTTGCCCCAAGCATTTGAAGCCCTTTTGTGAGAATTGCCTCAGAATTCCCCAATTTTCCTTCCTTCCTCCATCTGAAACCCATTATACTTCCAAAGAAGAAGGTTGAGAGGAGAAGCCATATGAAGGTGCACTTGGAGCTTGGTGAAGAGGAGCCCGAACCAGGTTCGTGGAGTAGTAATCGACTTTGGTTGTAAATGATCATTGTATTGTCAATAAAATAAGTACTTTTCCTATCCCAAAACATGATGTATCAAATGTTTGCATTTTATTTATGTTTTTATTCTAATGTCCAACCCTTGATTTATATATGAATTGCAAGCTTGTATTTTTCTGTTTATCTGTCTTTGAATGCAGGCCAACCTTGGGAGGAGGCGTGCAGTCAACAAAGATACTGAGCGCGAGAGGATCATCACCGGACGCGGAGTAGAGGTACAGTTACCCGATCCTTCTCATTTTTCTTTTCTTGCATTAGTCTGGGGTATGTTTGGGGTAGTTAGAGAAGTAGGATACTTTTAAACGGTTATTGATCTGCCTACATTGTAAGTCCTATTGTAGCCATAGGGGGTTTTTTCCCGCTAGCAGTATTAGCGGTATCTAAGATGGTATTAAAAAAGTTTAAAGCAATGTTGGTCTGATCTTGAAGACCGGGCTCAATATTGGGATGCCTTGCAACAGGTACGTTCATTAAGAAATAAAAATTTCAAAGGATCAATATCATAAATGTAAATATATTTAGTGATAATCAAGCGATAAAATCAACCAGAGAGATATGGAAGATCTCCCCAATATGGTTGCCAAATAAATGTTGAGAGAAAGATATGAAATAATCTTACTCAAATATTTGCTAAGTCAAGATAGATGGGAATATCACCCAATGTTTATAGCCTCAAAATTTGTTTCCCAATCCACAAGTATTAGCTACAAGGGCTTAGGCTGATTTTTTAGAATAGAAGATTGCTGTAAAATCCAACATTTTTGTATCATTTTCTGAATATAACAGATGAAAAAGTAAATATGGAGACAAATGAAAAAATACCAAGTCACATATTAACACAGATGAGATAGAATAGCAATCGTTTATTTCATTCCAAGAAATCAAAATAATCGTTCTCTTTACAAAAATCGTTGAGGGAGTTTGGGACAAAATCAAACTTAGATGTCCCCGATGAAAACCATACAAAAGGACTTCCGACAGAAAGTAAAAAACTTAACTTTAAAACCTGAATCAGCTTGCCACATATTGTTGCCCACTCGACTATGCACAATATCCTTTATTAGTCATGAAATTTAATTCATAAACAAACAAGTCTACACAGACTATCAAAGATAGATCAACACCTCTAAAAACAAGTCTTTGAATGATGTAATTCATCTTTGAATCTTGTTTTATACAATAGGACCATGCTGTCATAAAAGAGAATTAGGTTTTAATGAATTGAAGAATGAATGAAAACTCAACTATCTAAATAAAACTCAAGAGAAAACCTTAGTATTCTTTCTCCTTCTATTCTCCTCTTGTTCTTCCTTCTCGTTTTTCTTTTATGGATCCCAAATTAGTTGAAGTAGTTCAACTATTTCTTTTAGTTAAGTTAGCTAAAATTCAACTAACTTTTAGTTAGGAGAAGAATTAATATAATAATAATAATAAGGGTCTTTTAATAAATAATAACTAGTAGGTGGGACCCCTTGTGACTCTCTTTAGTTTCTTAACAAAAATAAACATAACTAGTTAATCAATCAAATACATCCCTCCTTGTGGCTCCCATAATTATTCTCATAATTTGAAAATTAAATATCAATGATATTTTAAAACATATCCAAACATATAATATCCAAAATATCCAAAAATAGTATGTTGTTCAAAACTTCAACAGTCAACTGTTTTCAACAAATCAATAATGAAATGTAGTCAAAAACCATATTTGCCAATTTGGGAGGGAATTTTCCCTTTGTTGTTGTTGTCTCCCTTTGACTTTCTTGAATTAGCCTTTGGTTGTGTGGAGCCTTGGGGCTTGATCTCACTGATGACATGAGAACAATCATCTCTGAAGTGCATGCAGGATGAAACAAATTTGGTTGAATCACTTGAGGGAGAGGAGGGGGCAAAAACAACTTTTCCTTTGTTGTGCATGTGGTGGGCTTCGGTTTTGAGTCTTTTCCTTGCGTGGGAGGACTGTACATGTGAGTGTGTAGGGCAAATCTGGACATTTGGGTTGACAGGTGGAGGAGGAGCAGGCAGAGACAAATTTGACTAGCCACGATGTTGGGAGACTGCTGGGTGAAAAATCTCCTACCATCTGTCATTCTCAGGAACTTTAGGTTGCAATGAAACATGAGGGGGGACAGGGATACCAGGGACATGTTGGGGTTGGAAGGGATGCCTTTCTAGTCTAGTTTAGACTACTCTTTGTCCAATCCAATTGAAAAATCCATTTTGGAAGAGCTGGTTTAACTCTTGTGGATCTGCATCAAAATGTATCGAGAATCTTGGCCTTCTAGGCCCTCTATTCCAATTCCCTCTGCTCTTGTTATTTCGTCCATGGCTTCCTCTACTGAAGAAGCTCATCCTGTATGCAATGTTTATTAGCAACTAGATTATTTAATAAATCATACATGGCATCTCTTAATATGAAACAAAGTTTGGCTCAACAATCACATCAGACCCATGCAATCCAATCCATAAAATTCATTTAATAATTGTCAATGAGCAGGGGGTGAATAAGGGTTATGGGATATCTGAAGGGGTTGTATTGAGCGAAAAAGTGATAAAATGAAAGGGAGTAAGAACATGATTACTACCCAACAATTCATTAATAAAATTGATTGTGCAACAATAACAAAATCATATCAGTTGTGATCTATCTATGTGTTATTTCTTAATCGCTGCAATACATAGTTTTTTATTTAATTATAAGAAAATGGCATGCAAAATGAATCTAGGATCGTGAAGGGATTTGTATTGAGCGAAAAAGTGAGAAAATGACAGGGGATTTACTGGATATTGTTCATAAAACAAATTAAATAATCAACAATCATAACTCTGTATTAAAATCAATCCAAATGGCACCAACATTCATTGTTCCTCGATTGTATACAAAATTGCTTGTTGTTTCAATAACTAAATTCCGCGAATTCCTTAATTCATAATAGTCTGTGCAATCATAACTTATAAAAACTTTTTCCATTCAACAATATTGTTTAACAAAACGTTGATCCCTTCTTGCTCTTAAAAAAATAAAATCAAAACATGCACAACAATATGTTCAACATCCATCTCTGATAATCCATAATGCATCACGATAACAATCAACATCCACTGTTTACCAATCAACAATTAGGCCCAATTAAAATGTACACAGGTCTCTTTTCAAAACGTGAACAGACTTCAAAGCATTCCCAATTATACACATGTCTTCATCATATCAATCGACAAAATATTGAAATGAAACAACAATCAAACCAAACATAAAACCCGAGCCTTATCTCTGTGGGTGTAACTTCCTTTTAAACAATTGGTAGTCTGTACTATGATTCCAATATAATATATGAAGCGAACAGAACAAATCTGACACACATGCATCTTTTAATCTTGCCATAACCCTGATCGGGCTTAGTAAAATTCACACAGGTGTTTTCATATGCAACCAAGCCCACGTTGGTTAAAACATAATGAGTGGAACCATAATGAATAGGAAGGCAACCTTCGGCTATATACAACCGTTTGTTTCATTCTTATTCAAATGATTTTATCATACAAGGACGAGACAAAGACTCGACGAGAGAGCATGCGTTTTAAAGATCTCCATAACCAACTCACTGATACCCAATACTTGACAACCTCAAAAGGTTCCCGAGGAGAGCAAAGACAATTAGAGTCCAAATCGGGCTTTGTCAAAATCAAATGCAGGGAGGCAACAAGATCCCGTTCATCTTCTAAACAAAAACACAGAGAGCTGACGGTCTTCTGAGACTTATATCAACCACAGGAAAAAACACATTTCAAACAAGACACAACAGTGAGCCATACCGTATTTACTTAACACTCCAAGTCTCGGAAACATAACCAATAGTTAACACCCGAGGAGAGCAAAGACAGGCAGAGTAAAATAACCCAGTGCACACAGGTGCGTCTAAACGTGCAGAGAAGAGGCGGGGTTTAACTTAATAGTGGTGGTTATTAAAAAAAACACAGAGATATAACATATTTTTCCAACCCTTCAGAGTTGAATAACTTGACAACAACAATAGTGAGGACACATATGTCCTTTTGACATAACTCCAAGATACAACTTGTATCAACCACACAGGCATGTATTAACGTTAGGGGCCAACCAAGAATGGATCTTGGGACACTTCAGTGAAAAGACAGTAAGAACGAGCCATCAACCACGACTCGGGGTTTGAAGAAAATAACACAACAACTGTTGGCAATTTCTCTATGACTGGGTAAGGGTTACCACCACAACTGAGAGGAAATGAGTTGACCGACAATGATACACAGAACAAAAACCCTCAATCATCAACGTAGAGCCATATTGCACCACTGTTTACTTATTATTCCACATAGACCCATCATGAAACTACACTGACCAAGCAAATAACCAACTCACAACTTAAAAATACCCATTCCTTTACTTGCAATTCCAAACATTTTATAGTCATAAAAGAGAGCCATAACACCACATTTATACATAGTGGAAATTCTCAAGAACACATAGAATCCAAGCATCACTCGACCATCATTTGGTTCATACAACAGAGAATACATCATGGATGGAGAGAAAAGAATCATACCTATGGGAAAAAATGCTTAAATGGTGAGTTGGCCGAGCCTCCCTTCAAAAACCTGAAAACTTGGAGCTTCACAACCAACATAGCGAAATTCCAACAATGGAGCAATTCTAGGGTGATGGGCGATATGGAAAGTATGGAGTGGCGTGCAGTAAATGCGCGTCGCTTCCATCACCTAGCCCCATTCAATTCAAAGTACGAGACAACCCAATAAGCATCACATTCACCAATAATAAAACCATATAACCAATGTGTATTCAATGCCAAACCATCATGAGATCTGAGACGTTATCCATTGCATAGTGTGCCACCCAATATAGTTTACACGTTAACCCTTACCATAACTCCAAACAATAACACATATTAATAATGCTATATGTTCCTCCATTCAAATCTAATGAAATTCACATAGTCCATTATCCAAACAAATAGCATAATAGTTAGGACTAACACTAGTATCCCTTAACTTTTCATTCGCAACTTGCATATAGTCTTTCATTAAAACCCAAATACATAGTTTCTTTCCTTTTGTTACACTTTAGGATCTTATCATAGTTCTTTTTCTTTGTTTTGATCATGCTATCATTAAAATATCCCTTGCATATATGTGGCTAGGTAATCGATCATAAGAATTAGTAACAAGTTTATAACATAGCAACTGTAAACGACATGCTCCTCATAACCATAAAACTGTTATGTGTCACAAAAATCATTCCACAACAATGCATTATCCACCTATTATCATGCCAAATGAAACCAAGACTGCATCGTAAAAAATGTAGGACTGTGTAGGCAACATCAAAACAACAACAAACACGTGTAATATGTCTATCCTTGCGCCTCTAGTCTACAAGGGGGTCCCACCTACTAGTATTATATTATTACCATAGTTAAATAATAACGCTTTCACCAATACTCTGCGAGCAGAATTCATCGTTACGATTTTAATCTTCAACATGGCGCACTCAATATTGACTATGTAATACAATGTGAAGTGGCATTAGTGTGGAAATAATGAGATTTGATATCTTAATAAAACCTTAAAATCCATAAATCTTAGCCTACATAACTCAACCCATATCCAACCCTCGATTATGAACAACTCCCCTCCAAGTGTAAATCCTGCCATGAATATTACCAAGTATTGCAAGGAAAAAAAGACCTACCCCCACTTCAAACCATCATATATGTTAAAACTAGCAACCTATTAATAAATCTCATGGACCAAAGTAAGTTGACAAAAATAAATCCATATTCAATCCCAATGGAAGTGCTCCTTTAGTGGCCTCTAATCACTTTCATTTCTTATATCAACTGGATTAATAGGAACAATCCCCTTGTCATAACTCTTCCAACCCCTTTGCATCGATCCCTCCTTTAGCATAATTTCCTCCACCTTCTTCCTCTCCCTCCAAAGTGTTGGAAATCTTAGCCCTTGCAAAATCAATGACCCTTTCTTTAGGATGCATCAAAAGCCCCATTTTATTATATCCATATTACATTAGAGTTCTCAATAGGAAACAAGTATCTTTGCAACAAGAACAAGAGGATGTGGAGGAGGCCAAAGGGCATACTCAAATAAATTAGGCCACAAAACCAAGGAAAAGAGGGAAGAAATGGTGTACTGTTAAGAAACAAATACCAAAATAGCATAAAAAAACCTCAGAATAAGTACTCAATGCCTTGAAAAGGAGAGAATTTCAGATAATAAGCCTCTTCGAGGGGTAAACCTCCTTATACACCACATAAATTTCCAAATCTCAGATGATTCCAAATGAAAAGGTCTCCTTGGTATGTATAGGAGACTAGGAGGTACAATTACACCTAAGCCGACATAAATAAAATAACATTACTAATGGAATATGCTCCAATTAAAGGGTAATGTGCCACTATTTAGGTATTAACATGTCCCTCCCCTTCAGCTAAGTGTTGTTTGCAACGTTTGAGTATTTCTGGATGCTTCTGTATAAAATACTCATATTCCCAAGTGGAATATTCAGTAGGTAGTTCCCTCCACTTAATGAGATAATTTGAAATGGATCTATTCCTTAGCTGGGGAATTCTTGTGTCAGTGATAGCTTTAGGATCCAATATGATTTTTCCTTCCTCATCAAATTCTAGCAATACAGTTTGAACTGGGATCTTGTCACCTATAACCTTGTTTAAGCATGAAACATGGAAAATTGGGTGTACTCGTGAAGATGCATGCAACTCCAATTTGTATGCGATGGTACCAATCTTTTGCAACACCTTATAAGGGACATATTACTTTGGTGATAATTTAGTATCCTTCTTAGCATGATTGAGGGGAATCTGTTTGTATGGTTGTAGTCTTAAAAATACCCAATCCCCTACCTCAAAAATTCTTTCACTAAGAAGTTGATCTTCTTGTTGTTTGATGTGATTTTGTGTCATGTTCAGGTTGTTCTTTAAGAGTTGGAGAACTTTTTGTTGATGCTCGATGTGATCTTCCACTAACTAAACCTTAGATTTTTATTTTAGAGAAGAAGTGATGGAAGGTGGGTGGTATCCATAGAGTGCCATAAATGGTGTCATTTTTGTTGCAATATGAAAGGAAGTGTTATACGACCATTCTGCCAAAGGTAACCATTTGAACCATTGTGTTTGTTTATCAAAGACAAAGAAATGAAGGCATCCTTCCAGACATTTATTCACTATCTGGGTTTGTCCATTAGATTGAGGATGATAAGATGAGATATGAGCCAATTGAGTACCCAAATAAGAAAATATTTTTTTTCAAAAATTTTGAATGAAGATGGGATCTTTGTCACTTACAATAATCTTTGGGATTCCATGTAGCTTTTGAACTGTCTCCATGAATGTGGTGGAAACTGTACTGGTTTTGAAAGGATGATAGTCTGCACAAAATTGTGCGTACTTGGTCAGTCTATCAACAATCACCATGATGACACTCTTTCCTTCAGACTTCAGTAACCTTGTGTAACATACCCAGCCACCCACAGGCCGAGGTACGCTACCTTCAAGCCTGCCCTTTGACTTATTTCTCTTACCGATACCTTTTTAAAATTTAAGGATGCATAAAAGGAAAGACTTTAACTACATGCACAACAATAGTCAACAAGCATGTGTAATCTAAAGATTCAATTAAACGATAATTAAATATAGAACAGAAATACATTCATATACATGCAAATGATACCATAACAGAGAGCACTTATCTTTATGAAAGATGACACCAACTGGCTGCAGACCAAGGACGTTCCACCCAACCGTAGACAATATTGTTCCAAATCTCAACATCAACATCACCCTCTAGCCAAGGCTATGAATCCACAAGGACAGTTCCAGAGTGTTACTTCGCTTCCCAAACTAGTCAACACCCAAGCTCTCACAGGCTTTCCAGCTCTCACAACAATCCAAGTACCCATCTCTCTTCTACCTAGCTTGCACCACCCGAGAGAATGGACCTCCACCCTTCTCTGCCATGAAGTCCCTTAGGCAGTCCTTCTCCTTATTCGGGCTCCAATGCAACTGGTACAAAATATCAATGCTGGAACTCTTAGGACTTGCAGCTGTGAGCAACGCTGGACACAAGCCAACACATCTCAGACATGCAAGCCTCAAATCATGGTTGGATCACACCAACGACCACTACAACCAGCTATCTCGTGGCTAATCTTCAGTAGTTCGGATCCTTTTCCCAAGCCAAGACGCGGATTGGGATGGATCAATGAATGGGTGAGTGAGTGCATGAAAGTGCACCAGGGAAATGAATGGTCGTACAGGAAAATCAACGAACAAGCCATCAGTCGAACCCCCCCATCAGATCAGAGGCATGTTTAAGTAACTTCGTGGGGAATCAAGAACCTCATGTTCTTCCCCAAGAATCTCACGTAATCAATCCCCTCCATTAGGCAAAAAGGGTAATTAACATAAGAATAACACTTATTCCCTCAAGCCCCCTCTCTTGTGGAATCATAGCCCCCTATAACTCTAGTCCTTGTTCGTCTATCAGCCAGCCATGTATTTATTATTAATAATGATAGAAAAAATTACATGTCTTGGTCACACTGGCCTTTTAATAATTGTTTGGGCACCCTGGCCTCTCAGGATTGTAACAATACACTATTTAAAATGGGGGTTCAAAACCTAGGGTGTTACATCCCCTCCCCCTTATTTTGGCACTGTCCTCGGTGCATATACAAAATAGAGATCAAAATCTCAAATTTATTCAAAAAGCTGCAGGTACTTTGCCCGTATGGCATCTTCATGCTCCCAAGTAGCATCTTCATGATCGTAGCAGGTCCACTGAACTTTTACCAGCTCTATAACTCGATTTCAGAGCATTTTGATTTTTTTGTCCAATACCCGCACTGGATGAACCTAAAAATCTCCCTTCGTCTCTACCTGAATCAGATGCCAATCAATAACACGGTTAGGGTCATGTACATATTTATTTAGTAAAGATACATAAAATACATTATGCACATTCATGGAAACAGGAAATGCAAGGATGTATGCAACTGGCCCTATTCTGTCCAATATTTCAAATGGACCACGGAATTTGGCTGCCAGCTTTGTACAACTACCCAATTTCAAAGAGATTTTCTTGGGATTCACTTTAAAAAGTACATGCTCCCCTACTCTAAATTATCTAGCTTTCATGTTCTTGTCTGCATAAACTTTCTGTCTATCCTAAGCTGCCTTTAAATTTTGCTTGATCTTGACCACCTGGTCTTCCATGTCCTTGAGCAACTCCAACCCAAGTACCACTCTATCTGCTAGGTTGTCCCGACTTACTTGAGTATCACATTTCCTACCATACAAGGATTCAAATGGGATATTTCTTAATGAAGCTTGATATCCATTATTATTATTATATGCAAACTCAACCAAGTGTAAGTAATCTTCCCACTTAGATGGATTATACATCACATACATTCTCAACATATATTCAATTAATCGATTGACTCTCTCTGTCTGCCCATCTGTCTAGGGTTGATATGCTATGCTAAATTTTAGATTTTTGCCAAATCCTTTCAACAAAACCCTCCAGAAACTGGAGGTAAAATTAATATCTCTATCTGAGACGATTGTCCTAGGTATCCCATGCAACCTAGCATCTTCCTTCAACAAATTAAAATTATTTTCGCACTTGAGTGTCCATTCAAATTTAGTTCCCTTCTTTTGCAAAGAAGTGATGCGATGAGAAATCTTAGAGAACCCTACTATGAACCCTCTATAGTAGCCAACTAATCCCATAAAAGATCTGACGTCTGACACATTTCTAGGTGTTGGCCATCCTCTAATGGCTTTTATCTTCTCTGGATCTACTGCTATGCCCTGCTCTGAAATAATGTGTTGCAAGTAATGGATTTGCTTTTGATAAAATGAACACTTACTCAACTTGACATACAACTGATGTTCTCTCAGTACTTGTAATACCGGTCTTAAGTGATGTTCATGCTCCTCTTAGCTGATCAAAGAGGTCATCAATTCAGGGTAGAGGATACTTGTTCTTTATAGTGCACTTGTTCAGTTGTCGGAAGTCAATACATAGCCTCAAAGTTCCATCCTTATTTTTGACAAAAAGTACTGGTGCTCCCCAAGGTGAAACACTTGGACGTATGTACCCTTTCTTCAACAATTCCTCTAACTGCATTTTTAATTCTTTTAACTTTGGTGTGCTCATTATGTAAGGTGTTTTTGACATCGAGGCGGCTCATGACACTAAATCAATTGAAAAATCTATCTCCCTTCTTAGTGGAAATCCGGGTATTTCTTGGAATACATCTTCAAATTCCTGTAGTACCGAGAAATATTCGAGGCTTGGCCCTTTTGTATTATCTGGCTCTTCCACATGAGCTGCATACAATTGACAACCTTTCCTAAAACATCTTTTTAGTTGTAAGTCTGAAATCTCCCTTATAGAGATGGGTCTTGGAACTCCTTTCACAATGCTCTATTTTCCATTTCCATCAAGACATGTAAATGTCTTGTTATGACAATCTAGGACAACATGATGCTTTTACAACCAATCCATTCCAATCAAAATATCATAAGACCCCAATGGTATGATATTTAGATCCATACTAGTATTCACGCCATTAAGACTTATGGAACAACTTGTGGCCATATCATGGATTCTTCTTTTGGTTCCAGTGGCTAACTGAACCAAACTTGCTTTTCCAAGTTTACTTTTCTCCAAATGTAGTCTATCCACTATCTTAGGATCAATGTAGAAATGACTTGCTTCTGAATCAATCAAAATAGAAACAGGTTGATTTATGATCTTACCTTCCACATCGATCATATTGTATCGATACTCTGCTTTTCGATCATTTAAAGCTGCATAGATTATTCCCATATCTTCGACTATTGTAGTTTCTTGGATGTTGTGCACAGTCTTCACTCTGTCTTTTCTATGTGGGAAATCCTTGTACATGTGATCTTCCTTGCATCCCCAACATTGGATTGGTGGTCTTCCCATTTTTCCCAGGGAATCTTCCTTCTTGAAATCTCCCTTAGCATACTGGTCTTGATGATTTCTATTAGACTCATTCCTATTGAAGGAAGGTTTGAATCCTTTCCTCCTCTGACCGGACTTCACATTTTTCTCGTTCTTCCAATATTTCTACAGAAATTTTCTTTCCTGGCCTTTCTCATACGGGTATTTAGCCTTCCTAATGGCTTCGGTCAAGGTCTTGGGATCCTCATACTTGATTTTTTCCTTATAAAAGGATGGTTTTCCACTTAGAAATCTCTGTATTTTCACTTTCTCATCACCAATAAACCTGACATACTTTAACAATCCCAAGAACTTCTTCTCGTACTCTACCGTAGTCATGCTTCCCAACCTGAGTTCAAAGAAATCCTACATTTTCTTGTCATAGAAATGATCTGAGAGGTACTCCTTCTGGAAGTACTTCTTGAACTGCTTCCAAGTGATCCTACTCTCATTAATGTGCTCCACTTGCTTCAGTTGGTCGCACCACATTGCAAATTTCCCGTGTAAATGGTAGGTGGCAATCCTGGATTCCGGGTTGGACGAATAGTTATGCAACTAAAAATATCTCCTGAACCCAAGCAACCATGCTTCAACATAATCTTCCCTTTATCTTTCACCCTCAAAGGAAGGTGGCTTGAGCTTCCTCAACTATCCTTGCAAACTATCTACCTCTTGTTTCCTTCTTTGGTGTCTGACAGGAGACACCTCTGGATTGCTTACGGGATCATCAGATGCATACAAATTTCTTTCTGAGTAAGGAGGTGAGTAGTGTCCATGAGATTTGCTAGCACTTCTGGAATAAACAACTCTTCCATGATCATCCCTTATTTCATGGCACTTTCCTTCTTCCGCTTGTCTTGAGTTTGATCCCTTATTCATTTGTCTCTAGAACTGATTTAAGCTCTGCAACACTCGAGCATTTATCTGACTTTTCTCTCTCATCAGTCTCTCTTTGTCTTCTTTGTAGCTCTGCACTTCCATCTTCAGGCTTCTTAACATTTCTATTAACATTTCCTGTTCTCCTTTTCCCTTGCATCCATTGGACTCTGTCTCTACATTACCAACTCTGGTATTCTGGCCTTCGACCTCCTTATCATGATTGGAGGCTCCCTCACCTTCTTCCATTTCCTCAATACACATCATGAGCTAATGTTCTTAAGCCTCTTAATTCTGCAAAATGTGCAAGTGACCATTTTGTTAGAATTATGCATATGATAAACAAAATTGCCAAACCATGCTACAAGTCTCTTTTTTTTTTGTTCATGGAGATCATATCCCCATTCACTGAAAATAACAGTGTCATGTTATCCTTGGTTGACACAGAATTTCATCCTGTGCAGGCACTTCCTTCAAACCACCTTCCCAGGTGACCATGACTAGAAACTGCAGCTAAATCCTTCCTTAGAACTTTTATGTCTCGAAGACAACCAATTTGGTCCTTATCCCTTCTTCCCTAAGCTCTCAATCTGCATATGCCCATGACCATGACCCTGCGCTTAGCTGAAAAGCGCTTGTCCAGAGCTTCGAGACTTCAGAACTTTCAGCCAGGACCAGATCAAGGGTCCTCGTCCTCTTTCATGATCAACGATCGAGATCCACTTTGGGACTCCACGCTTTGGGGGTCTCAACTTTCCTTGCTTGCCTTTGCCCAGAATGCTTTTACTCAGAGTTCATGATCTACTGACGGGTGTCCTTCCAAATATCAGTGGTTGTGAATCGCTTCGACTCTTCGGGTTTCAGAAGTTTCAAAAGTTCCTCCTGCATGTTCTCCGAGAGTTCTTTCACCCTAAGTTGACGATCCTTTGACGTGTGTATTTTGGAATCAATGGTCGATATGTACTCCGGCCTTCAGGCCTTTAGGAGTTTTCGACCCAATGCAACCTGTCACATCCTTCCTCTCTGGAGTGCCCAGTCTCCAGACTATACGATCTGTTGCCACGTGGTGAAATACTAGAAGCGGACACATGGCCCAATCGGGCGTGTGACACGTGTCACTTCCTAGTTGACATTTCAATCATCCGCATGCTCAAAACTTACTGACACGCACATCCCATGTGTCCATGTCAGCCCTGGTGACGCCCGCAAGCCACGTTACTTCAAAAATTTTGGGGTCAACATCACCTCTAGGTGACGTCATCATGCCCCATCACTTCAGCTCTTCGAGCTTCGGGAGTTTCAATACTATCACACTTCCAATTCTCCCGAAATCTGACTTCTCGAACTGGCCAATCTATCGCTATTTGTCCTTTTGGATCAAACGACTAAGATTCACTTCAAGTCTTCACCCGGAGTCCACAGATCTGCACTGCGTGTCCTCCTTAATCTGACAGTTGAGGATTACTTTGGGTCTTCGAACTTCAGAATTCTCAAACCTCAAAACTTATCTGGCCCCACTGGATTTTATCCAAAGCCCTAGATCTGGTGACGCGTGACTCTCGATAGATCAATGGCTGAGATCCTTTCAGGTCTTCGGACTTCGGAAAACTCAAATTTCAAGCTTTTTTCTGAAATATTTTTATCTAAAGCTCATGATCTACTGATGCGTGCTTCCCACGAATTGATGACTATGATTTCTTCGGGTCTTCGTACTTCGGAGAACTCAACTTTCAACCTTCTCTTTTCCCCGAAGTGAACGGATTTCTGCCGCGTGTCTTCCTGAGTCAGATGACTCAATTCTCAACTTCTTCTTGCTCGCCTTTTCCCGGAGTGATTTCACCCAGAGCACATGATTGGTTGACGCGTGTCCTCTATAGATCAACGGTCCCCGACTACTTCTGCTCTTCGGAGGTTCGTCGCTCGAGCATTAGCAAGTCACATCACTACATGCCTTTCAATTTGCGGGGCACGTATCGACAATTTGGAGTAACCCACTTTTTTCCCCGCAATTCTCCTGATGCTGACACATAACCCCTTGTGAAACCACGGTTTGGATTACAAAACTGCCTTGGGAAATTATCTCCCGTGCAACTTGGTTCCCCGCAATGCCTCCTATCCGCTGATCTCTCTCTCCCATGGAATCCGATGGTCATGACATTAACCCTTGCTTCCTTTACATCAGACAACCCCTGTTCACTTGTCCTCCGATCCAATGATCATAGATCTCTCTTGATCCTACAGTGGCAATCGCTACTGAATTTGAAGGGGGGCGGTCATGATCCTTTGAAACCATTACATTGATCTTTCACGATCTAACTCTTGCATAGATTCTACAATGCCATTCCTCCTGATATTTTCAACTTCGCGGTCAGAGTTCGATCTTGACCACGAGACTCTGACCAACAGACCCGGCCCATATCTGCCCGATGTTTCAACTAGAATATCTGATACCAAACTATAACATACCCAACCACCCACAGGCCAGGGTACACTACCTTCAATCCCTCCTTTGGACTTCTTTCTCTTACCGATCCCTTTTTAAAATTTAAGGATGCATAAAAGGAAAGACTTTAACGACATGCACAACAATAGCCAACAAGCATGCATAGTCGAAAGATTCAATTAAATGATAATTAAATATACAATGAAAATACATTCATATAGATGCAAATGATACCATAACATAGAGCACTTATCTTTATGAAAGATGACACCAACTGGCTGCAGACCAAGGACATTCCACCCAACCGTAGACACTACTGTTCCAAATCTCAATAGCAACGTCACCCTCGAGCCAGGGCTATGAATCCACAAGGACGGTTCCAGAGTGTTACTTGGCTTCCCAAACCAATCAACACCCAAGCTCTCACAGGCTTCCAAACTCTCACAACAATATAAGTACCCAACTCTCTTCTACCCAAATTGCACCACCCGAGAGAACGAACCTCCACCCTTCTCTGCTACGCAGTCCCTCGGGCAGTTCTTCTGCTTTTTTGGGATCCAACGCAACTGGTCCAGAATGTCAATGCTAGAACTCTCAGGACTCCCAGCTGTGAGCAAAGATGGACACAAGCCAACGCATCTTGGACATGCAGGACTCAAATCACGGTTAGATCACACCAATGATCAGTAAAACCAACTATCCCATGACTAATCTTCAACAGTTTGACCCCCTTTCTTAAGCCAAGAAGCGGATGAGGATGGATCAATGCATGGGTGAGTGAGTGCATGAAATTGCATGAGGGAAATGAATGGTCGTACAGGAAAATCAATGAACAAGCCATCAGTCAACCCCCCCCATCATATTAGAGGTAGGTTTAAGTAACTTCATGGGGAGTCAAGAACCTCCTAACCTTCCCCAAGAAGCTCACGTAACCGATCCCCTCCCTTAGGTAAAAAGGGTAATTAACAGAGGAATAACACTTAGCCCCTCAAGCCTCGACTCTCGTGGAATCATATCTCCCTATAACCCTATAACTCTAGTCCTTGTCCCTCTAGTAGCCAACCATGTATTTATTATTAATAATGATAGAAAACATTACATGTCTTGGGAACACTGGCCTTTTAATAATTGTTTGGGCACCCTGGCCTCTTAGCATTGTAATAATACATTATTTAAAATAGGGGTTCAAAACCTGGTGTGTTACACCCTCTGATAAAATCCATCGAAACCTCCTCCCAATGCTGACTTGGGATGGCTAATGGTTGTAAAAGACCCGGGGTCTTAATTGTTTCCACCTTATTTTGTTGGCAAACCAAACACTATGCCACAAACCTTTGAACATCAGTTTTAAGGCCATCCCAAAAAAATTCCTTCTTGACCCTATGGTAGGTTTTAAAAAATCTTGAGTGCCCTCCTACTGGAGAAGTGTGCAATTCCAAGAGTACCTTTTGTTTGAGTTGGGAGTTCTTACATAAATATAAGTGATCTTTGTACCATAGTGAATCATTTTTTCATGTAAATGTATCTAATGCACTGGAATCCTGCTGAAACCTTTGAATCAGAGTCCACACATTTTCGTCATTATTACATTCATCCCTTGTGTCTATTATCCAATCGGGTTGGATTATCGATATAACACAGAGAAAGGCCTCAACATCTTCATCCTTTCTTGAGAGAGCATCTTCCACCACATTTTGCTTCCCTTGTTTGTAGATGATTTCAAAATCATAACCCAACATCTTGGTCGCCCAATTTTGTTGTTCTTTTGAAGATAATCTTTGTTCCAAGAAGTATTTAAGGCTATCAAGATCTATTTTGACCTTGACGCGCCTACCTATTAGTTAAGGGCGCCATTTCTTAAATGCATGTAGTATTTCCATCATTTCCTTCTCATAAATGGGGTTTTGTAAGTCCTTTCCCTTGACTGTCTGACTTTCAAAAGCAAGGGGCCTTCCTTCTTGCATTAGAACAACACCACTACCATTTCCCAAGGTATCACATTCCACAATAAAGGTTTTTGTGAAGTCTGGTTTGGCCAAGACATGAGATTTTCACATCGCCTCTTTAAGTTGTTCAAAATCTTGAGTTTCCTCTGGAGTCCATGAAAATGCATCCTTCTTAGTTAATTTCGTGAAAGGTGTTGCTATTCTTCCATAGTTCCAAACAAACTTGCGGTAGTAACCTGTCAAACCCAAAAATCGTGTAAGATTATTCATTTTTTTGGGAATTGGCCAGTCCATCATGGCCTTAATCTTGTTAGGGTTTACCTTGACACCTTCATGAGATACAATATGACCCAAATACTCTACCTCCTTCACCCCAAAGAAACATTTGGTTGGTTTGTCATATAGTTTTTTCTCTTCTAGTAGTTGTAGCACCTTGTCAACATGTCGCACATCATCCTCCCAAGAATTGCTATAGATTTGTATATCATCAAAAAATACTAACAAAAAATTTCGAAGGAAGGGATTGCAAATGGAATTCATCAACCCTTGGATTGTGGAAGGTGCATTCGTAAGGCCAAAAGGCATGACCAAAAATTCATAATGGCCTTCATGAGTTCGGAATGTTGTTTTTGGGATATCAACTTCCTTCATTCTAATCTGATGATACCCTAAGTGAAGATCCAACGTTGTGAAATATATTGCTCCATGCAGTTCATATAACAATTCATAAATGACGAGAATGGGAAACTTATCTTTAATAGTGATATTGTTGAGCTCTCTATAATCTAGACACATACACCATGAGCCCTCTTTCCTGAGTACCATTACCACCGGTGCAGAGTAAGAACTTTGGCTAGGTCTAATAATTCCAACCTCTAACATTTCTTCAACCATACGCTCAATTTCACTCTTCGGGGCATAAGGGTATATGTAAGGCCTGATGTTAGGAGGAACAATCCTAGGAATTAGGTGAATAACATGATCACAATTTTGAGTGGGTGGAAGACCTCTAGGAATATCTTCAAATACTTTGGAATGCTTATCAATGATCTCTTGGAGATCTAAGGGAATACATGGCTTATATGTTTGAACATCTAGTGAGCATAGTTGTACAATTACACCCTGATGCCCCTTTTTCAATAATTTTGTCATGTCATTAGAGCTTATCACCTTACCGGGTTTCCCTGTGATACCCCTTAACTCAATTTATTTTCCTTCCAATGAAAATTTCATCCAAAGTTCTTGAAAATTAAAAGCCATTGTTCCCAATGATTGTAACCATTGGACTCCTAGTACGACATCGACACCACCCATGGGTATATAAATCATTGGACTATTCATTACATATTACCCCATAGTAAGATTGATCTTATGGTATTTTCATGAGCAATTGATAGTTCCTTCTTCTGCAATCACTACTTGAAACTCTTTTGCTGGATATATAAAGCAATTGAAAGATTTGGCTAATTTATAGTGAATGAAATTATGAGTACTACCATAATCAATTAGGACTATTAACTTTTTCTTTTTGATATATCCTTCGATGTTGAGTGTTTGAGGGGTGCTAATTCCAGCCAATGCATTACATGATATCATGGGAGTCAACTCTTCAAAAGAAATATCTTCTACGTTTTCATCTTGAGATGGTTCTTGTTCTTCTTCCTCTTCACAATCTATGTAGAATAATTTCTTCTCACCACACTTATGTCCCTTACTGTATTTG
>ML787538.1:92105-114557 GCA_009831015.1 Picea engelmannii | reverse complement strand
TTGACAAATTGATGCCGACAATGTTGACCCAACTGGTAAATCCAACCCAGTTCCTAATTCTTAAGGTGCTACATCAATACCCTTTTCACTTGGAGCTTCTTCAAGAAAAACACCATCAAAGGAATCCATAGTATCCCAGACATTAAATATTTGGGAGCTCTTCCTTAAATTTCTCTTTGACAGGTGCTAAAAATTCAGACGATATTTCATAACTTCCCATGTCATGTACATGATAAACAAATTCATTCATGGGTTCTTTAGGATTTTCAACGTGAAACTTCCTCTCATTCTCTCTATGCAGTTTGACAAATGAATTCTCAGAAGAAGGGATAATAGCATAAGACAAGTCCATATAAATAGTACCTCCCAAAGTAGCAACCCATTTCCTAGATAAGAGCATACCCCATGCATTAGGCACATCAATAAAAGTATGTCCATGGGAAAAGTGATAGTAGGATAAGTTGCCAACTTAACTTGAAGACCAATAATTATTCCATGCACATCAATTTCTCTAGAATCCATGGTACGCACAATATGATATGGTCTTATGATTTTTAGATTCAAAAGCTTCATGACATTCTTGGTGATGATATTTGATGAAGCCCCATAATCATACATGCAATTATGCAAAAGAATATCATTAATAATTAAAGACACAAAGAAAGGTGGATGATCTTCCTTTGTCCAATCCATACTATGCAAGATAACATGAACGTCCTCATGATTCTCTTTAGACTTGTACTTCCCAAGACTTCTCTCATTAGGACCTTCTATAGATTTTAACAATTTATCCTTTTGTGAAGGTATTTTGATGAGATCCACTACTAGAATCAAAACCTTAGCGTTTGAAATCCAATTTCCCAAGTCAATACTTAGATATTTAGTTGGAGGATTAAATGCTTTAGGAATGTTTTGATGTGATGTACTTGAGTTATCATTCCTTTTCCTCTGGTAGGTTACTCCTTTATATATTTCCATCTCTAATATTTGTTTTGGAGTAGGCTTCTCACCATACAACCCAGTCACATTATCAATCATTAAATCCTCTTTCTTCTTACTCAATTCCTTATTTTGTTTCCATTGATATTTTGTGACAATATAAGTTTTGCTTATATTATTTATAAAATCCGACTGTCTTGAATATCCAACATAGTTATTTGTTCCAAGAAATCCTTGCTCATTGATATGACAAAATATAGGGCAAGTGGGTTCCTCATGAAATTATTCATAGGCCCTACAAAAAGGAGGAGCCACTTGTTGAACCATATTTGTTACTTCCAATAAGGCAATTGTTTTATATTTAGATTCATATTGTTTTGTAGTGTTACCCCTTCTGAAACCAAGGAGGTTGGAATTTCCAGATGCTTGCATGTTCCTATCAATATTAATGGCCATTTCCTAGGAAATCTTTAGATTTGTTGGTTCTTTGTTTTTAACATGATATCTCATCTCACCATTGAAATCTTCAATGTAGTAGATGAGAATGGAAGTAGCTAGAGGCTTAATATCTGTGTGAAGGCTTGAAACCAAATCATTAATTTTTTTTAATGAACTCCTCCATGATTTCATTCTCATTATTTTTTATACCATGGAGTGCAACCAATAAGTGACGATACTCTTTCTTATCACCCCATCTCTCTATGTATGCTTCAATGAAATATTTGATGGTGGCGTATTTGTTGTTATCTAACCCAGAAAACCAGTCATAAGCATCTTCTTCAAAAGGCAAGGAAAAAAGTTTCATTTTAACATATTCATGATTATGTGTTGCATCAATACACCATTTATTAATGCATAAGAATATGTCTTGATGTGAGATTTATCACTTATTGCATTATTTCCTTGAAATGAGGAAACTTTTTAGTAGCCTTTTCAGGTAAAGCATGTGGATAACCATTTATTGTAGAAAAATCAAGAGGAATAAAATAATCATCCATTTCTAAACTAGAATTATTAAAAAGAAAGTGTATATTAGAAATGGACTCGAATACAAAATGATCAAGGATTCTACAAGAAGCAAGTTTTTTCAACCCCCTCCTATAAACCTTTTCGGGTTCAGGGATGAATTCAACCAAGCCTTACGAGTTCCTTCTTGTAGAATACTTTGTCAAATTTAAATTAAGTGGAGTCGTCAGATGATCGAGTCTATTTATGATAAACAACAATAATAAAAAGGAAAGAAAAAAAAAAGGAAAAAACAAAAAGGAAAACTAAAAGTTGTATTTCGGGAATAGAAAGATTTATCCTTGACAACAAAGCCACAAATGTTGTCACCTTATACACACCTCGGGTAACGTTGAAGAAATATTCAATCCATTGGGTGTGTCTTTGAGGGGAAGTCTTGAGTCAAGGTGTTATGACCTGATCATCAAGTCCTTCATCTAGGCCAACTCCTAGCGAAGCTGAGGGGGGTAGTCCCTAAAGAAAATAATCTAAGGTTTGAACTAGGCTAAGTACATGAAAATGAGATCTATGATTTTATTAAAAGAAAGAACAATATAAAAATCTAATCTAGCAACATATATGATTCATTCACTATCAAATGATACATTCAATGATATATAAACAAATGAGATGCATTCATCAACACATTACTTCAAGATAAAATAAATGCTTGAAATGTAAATGCTTGAAGTAAAAGGCTTAAAATGTAAATGTAGTGAGACTAGTGCCAATAGTATGATAATGTTGTTGAAGAAAAGTATTGCAAGTGTTCTTGTAAATTTTATTAAGAGTTTTTAGGTGGAGTGACTGTTGTGGGTGTAAGTCACTATGTGATATGTGTGCCAGAGTGATAAAAAAAAGTAAATCTAATCTAGATTTGGCCTCTTAAAGGCTATCCCTCAAATTGGAGGTTGAACTATGTGGATGTCCAATAGGGAGGATATCCTTCTAACTTCACACAATAGTTCAAGAGACTGCCAGAGGTCCAACACAGAGAGGACTATGTCCAGAGAGAGATCTTCTAACTTCACACACAATCTCTCTGTGTTTCCAATCAAGCAATAGAAACCAAGATATTGTCTTGTTATCCAATCAAGCAATACAAACCAAGATATAGAAACCTCGGTTCTGTATGAAAGCTTATTTGTAGAGATCGAGACTAAGCTCGTAGAGGAAGTTCCAAGAAAAATACTGGGGGGAGCTGAGGGGATGGTTTATTTCCAAATTGAAATGACAGAAAAGTAAAATGATGAAATTGAAACTAATCTAAAAGTTAAAATTTACTCTACAAAATGAAATCTAAGTATGCTAATCTAAGAAATTGAAACCTACTATAAAAATTTTGCGGTGCTTGTTATAAGTTTTATGGTTTATTTTAGCTTCTTAAGTTAGTGAGAATTGTGAACATAAGCCAAAATACGAAAAATTGTCAATCACACAAAGGACATCATTCCAACTAGGGGGATGAAGAGTAGGAACTTTGTATCCCCACAGATATTATTGATGAGATTACAATGATATTTTTTGGGGTGACTTGTGATCATTCATTAGGGGGATCACAAGTCTTTACAATTTTTTCAATGAATTTATTTATGAAAGAGGTGTTCCTGGGGGTCCTGGAAGGTCCAAATCCGCCCAAAACGGACAGAGTCTCCCCTTGGATGTCCACTAACCTGCACAAAACAACAAGCAAAAAACACTGAAAAGTGCCCCAAAACACTTCAGAAGTGTCTTGGACTTACGTTAGAAAAACCCAAAAAATTTCTAAGTGAAAACTAGTGAAAATAAGCAAAATTTAACTAAGGAAAGCAAGCTAGAAAGCTTGTTTCTTTAGGGTCTTTGATTGCCATTTTAAAATAAAAAATTAAAGGAACTTAAATTTCTAAATATGAAGATAAAAGCTCTTGGAAAATAATTACTTCCAGCCTTTTAACATTTGAAGAAAGAAAGCTTGCTAAAAGTAAACTTTTCTTATCCTAGATCTAGCCTTGAAATGAAACTTTGAGAGCACAAAAGTAGATCTAACTTATATATGCATGCAATGAAAATTTTCTTTAGATTCAACTTTAAAATAAGACAAATATTTAGATCTTGCATGCAAAATAGAAAGGTAACCGAAAAATATTAGAACTTGTTTGAGAAAGAGAGAAAAGAGTGTCAGATGGAAGTAGATCTTGGGCTATGGAGTCCTCTTGGTGTACTGTAGAGGTAAATTTCTCTAATAGAAGGAAATTTAAGATATTGGAGACTCAAACTAGAGCTCTCCACTCCTTCAATCTAAAGGCCCTGTAAACTTGGAAGATTTCTGCAAAGAACTTTGTCAAAGGTGGGTGCACCCACTTCCTACACACCAAATCTAGAAAACACGTCAATCAAGCTAGAAGAACATGAAATCATAGATCAAATATGCTAGAGATAACAAGATATAAATGAAAGAAAGCTTTCTAATATATTATTATTCAAGGACAAATGAACAAAATAATTTCAAGAAATAAAGTTTACCATAACTTCAACACATCAAATGGACCAATGGGCATCCGCACATTTACACAACACCACAAGAATGACCTCCAAAGTCTTCAGTTCTTTATTCCACAAAGCTTGAAAATAATTTCAACAACATAACTCTAGGTCTCCAAATCTGGATTACAATGGGATAGCATGCCTTAATTATATAGAAAGAGGGTGGAGAATCCCAAGAGAGGGGGGTGCACCACATGTGAAAGGAAATGTGACAAGTGTGATGATATGGGCTGCCAACTCTCCCCATACTCCAATAATTCACCATTTGTGAGCAAGGAGGAGAGGAGGAGGGCACCACCTCTCAAGAGGTGGGAAACCCTCTCCAAGAATGTACCACCTCTCCACAAAAGGGGCGCACCTCCCAAGTAGATATTCCTTAACTCAAGATAACACATATCCAACTCACTCAAGACTCCTCTTCAAATTCCAACAAGGCTTAGTAAACTCAAAAGAGGGTGAGTTAACTCGAAACATGCTTCCCAAAACAATAACATTTTCTGATTTTTAGTCTTTTATTGACTTTTTGTGAGTAAAATTAATTTCAAATGACTAAAAATCACTAATTTCACTCACAAAGTGGGTACTTAGATAAAGTGGGTATTATGAGTGTGAAAACAAATACCACCAAGGCATATAATTCCTCCTATTATCACTTATTTAACTTAGGACTTATTTACAATTAAAATATTTTGTTTTTGCGGGAAATTCTATTTTTGCATAAAACATTAAAACACCTAAGGGGGACTTAGCGCATTTCCATGAGACTCTAGGAAAATGATTAACATGGTAATATAAATTAGAAACTAGACTTATATGACCATTCTAAAGCCTAACCATCAATACATACTCCATGTTTGGAGGAAATGAGTGAAAAAACTCATAAATTATAACTCGATTAAAAATTAATTCAAACAAGAAATAATTAATAAGTATAAAAAACACTCTAGATTAATGCACTCATGATTAATTCCTAGGATTCTAAGACTTTGACAAGTTCATCATGCTAAATTAATCTTATTACAATTCCCCACAGGGATATGGAAATGCAGTAAAAAAATAGAAAAATGGTCATAATGGCCAACTAGACTTCTGAAGTATGAATTTTGAACAAGTATTTTTTCAATCTTTGGTGGCTCAACTGTAGGTCCATCGTAGTGCAAATTGGTGGGTAACAGTCTCCAAATTTTTAATGCATGAATAATGGCTACTAATTCCAAGTCATTTGTATCATAATTCTTGTCATGCACTTTTAAGTTTTTGGACTCATAGCATACCACATTATCTTTTTGTGTGAGGACTCCATCAAGCCCTTCCTTGCATGCATCAGTGCACACAAAAAAATATTCATCTGGATATGAAATATTAAATATTGGCACACTTTTCAAGATGTATTTCAACTGCTGAAAGCTATCTTCACACTGGGGAGTCCATTCAAATTTCACTCCCTTCTTTTGCAAATAAGTGACCGGTCTTGCAATCTTTGAGGATCCTTTTATGAATATTTGGTAATAATTGGAAAGACCCGTAAATGATCTCACCTATGTCACATTTATTGGTGTTGGCCATCCTCTAATGGACTATATCTTCTTAGGATCAATTTTTATCTCTTATGCGAAAATTATATGCCCCAAGTAGTGAATCCTCTTTTGACAAAAGATGCAATTACTTAACTTGGCATACAATTTATGCTCTCTTAAAAATTTTAGCACCATTCTTAAGTGTTGCTCATGTTCCTCATATGACTTAGAGCAGATGAGTATATCATATATGAACACAATTACAAACTTGTCCAAGTATTCCCTGAACACTCCATTCAATAGGAACATAAAAACAATTGGGGCATTTTATAGCCCAAATGGTACTACCATGAATTCATAATGCCCATATCTTGTCCTGAATATTGTCTTGTTGATATCTTCTTCATTTATCCTCACTTGATGATAACCTGATCTCAATTCAATCTTGGAAAATATGCTTCCACCTTTTAGTTGATCAAATAAATCATCAATCCTTGGAAAAGGATATTTTTTCTTTATGGTGACCTTGTTCAACTATCTGAAATCAATACACAATATTAAGGCTCCATATTTCTTCTTCATGAAAATCATCGGGGCTCCCCAAGGTGACACACTTGGGCGTATATACCCCTTCTTCAAGCTACATCTACAACTCCTTCAATTTTTGTGTTCCCATTCTATAAGGTGTCTTGGACACTAGGGTAGCTCCTGACACCAAATCAATAGAGAAATCAATATCTATCTTTGGTGGAAGTCCTGGGATTTCCCCAAAAACATCTTTGAAATCCATCAAGACCGCATGATCTTTTAATGCTTGCCACTTTATCTTTGGCTACCTCTTCCATATGGGTTGCAAAAACCTGACATCCCTTCCCAAAACTCTTTTTCAACTGCATCGTTGAAATATCTCTAACAACTACAACTCTTGGAATTCCTTGAACCTTGTTATGCTTCCCTCCTTCATCTAGACATGTGATTGTCATGTTGTGACAATCTATGAAAACATGGTGTTTTTCCATCCAATCCATGTCAATTAGACAATCATATGAACCCAATGGTATGATGTTCAAATCTACCTTTGTGTTGAGTCCATTCATGTATACTGGACAATATTTAACTAGCTCATTGATTTTCCTCTTATCCTCTATGGCTAACTGAACTAACCAATATTTCTTATTCTTACTCCTTTGCAAGTAAAATATTTAAACAATGTTAGAGTTTATGTAACTATGGATAGCTCCAAAATCAATTAAAATTTCTATGGGATGGTTATCAATATTACCTTCCACTTCAATCATGGAGGATTGGTATTATGCTTTCTTGTTGTCCAAGGCTGCATAAATATTTGGCATGATTCCTCCCATGTATTCAATTGTTTCATCCTCCTGAATGTTTTGTACAATCCTCATTCCTTATGTTTTGTGAGGGAAGTCCCTATATAAGTTATTTCTCTCACATCCACAATATTGTATAGGTTGCTACCTTGGATTTTTCCCAAATCAATCTATAGTCTTGTCCTCATTTTGGGTTGACTGACCTTGTTGATATGTTTGGGAGTTTTTATTGAAAAAGGGTAACTTAAAACCTTTATTCCTTTGATCCCTCTTTCCTTTCATCTTGGCATTCCAATATTTTTGGAAAACTAGCCTTCCTCTGCTCTACTCATAGAGATTCTTTGCTCTCCTTATGGCCTCCTCCAAAGTTCTGGGCTTATCATATTGTATCTTATCATTGTAGAAAGAGGGTAACCCACTAAAAAACCTTTGGATTTTAAAATTTTCATCATTTATGGAATCCACATACTTCAACAATTCAAAGAACCTCTTCTCATATTCATCCATTGTCATGCTTCCCAACTTGAGTTCAAAAGACTCTTTCATCTTCCTTTCATAATAATGCTCGGACAAATATTTATTTTGGAAATATCCTTTGAACTGCCTCCATGACATATTATTCTCATCAGGGTGCTTGGCTTTCTTAAGTTGATTCCACCATATGGCTACCTTTCCTTGCATGTGGTAGGGTTCAAATTCCCTTGAGGGGTAATCATGTAGCTGGAAATATTTCTTCATTTCCAAAAACTAGGCCTTGGCCTCTTCTCCTTTCCTATGCTCACCATTGAAAGTTAACGGCTTGATTTACCTGAGTTCATACTGCAAGATGTATGCCTAAGGAATTCTTCTCTTCCTCCTGATAGGAGACACACTTGGGATGCTCCATGGGCCTGAAATTACATGATTTATTCTAATGGATTGCCTTGGATAATGATGGATCATGCTCATGCTTCTTGACTGTCTGTCATTCCCATGATCATCCTTGTATGCTACATGTGTCTTCTTTCTCTCATTGCACATTTTTACATACCCAAATTCTAAATATGGCTCCATGGTTGTCTTATATGGTTCATAATATTTCCATGGGCTACTCTTGTGCCTCAAACAAACTCCTGATCAAGGAGTTATTCCTTCTGGAATTAAAATGGATCTAAAATTTTACCTTAACTGTTTCCACTATAACTTCCTCATACGAGCTCTATTTTGTGCTCAAAACAACTCATTGGAAATCTCTCTGATTCAGATTATTTTTAGAATGAAATGAAGGAAGATATATAACAATGAAATATATAGATATATTGCAATAAACACATAGATACAATAATGCACAATTTTTATTAATGAGAGAATGTACATAAACTGCAAAATTACAGAGTGAATGACTCACTAGAATGGTGGCAGCTTATCTCTGAGAAGAGATATGATGGATACTCTCGTTCTCTAGAACATGACGATGTTTAAAATGAGTCTCTAGAGGCCTTTTTAACATAAATAAAATCCAAATCCCTAACCCCCGAAGACGAAACATCGAAAGGTTTGTGGGCCCCGATGGGGGTAGTTGGAACATGAACTTCCCAAGGGCGTGTATGTTTCATATGATCTCTGTTTAGGACACGAAAAACTGTAGAAAAACTACCAAGGTGGAAACCCATGTTTTGAGCTAGTAGAATAAGTGGGTGGCCACCGATTTCCGCCCGGATCAATCCTCCCCCCTTAGGAAACAATGGCCTCTATTGCATTAATTCTCTGGGGAAGCTTTTGTTGAATCTAAACCTTGGTGAGCTGCTTTCCTTGCTAAAGAAGTTGCCCTTCATAACTTGTTGAAGGATGTTATGAACCTATTGTTGGAGGGGTTGGATCTATTTTACCAACCTGGATGCATGATCTTCCTGAGCGTGGGAGGAATCTGTTGGTGAAGATGTAGCATGAATAACATGAAGGGATTTATCATAACTTTGTTTGACTGGGCAGTGTGGAGGCACCCCCGTAGGTGCAGTAGGAATATCTTCGTGATCTTCTACAATCATGTTGATCTAATTCTACTGGATAGAAGGGTCTTGGGCCAAGGTTGCAGTGGTTGCAGTTTCCTTCTCTTCTAAATAGGTTGTGAAGAGGTTAAATTTTGCGATATGAGAGATTACTTTGTGACATTATTTTGTCGGCACAGTAGTCATAACTACCTTTGGTATCCTATAGGGATGACCCCCCAGAGTAACAATTATGCTATGGGGTCAAGACACATAAACAACATGACGCCTCCACATATATGGTTGGCATAACATAACATCATAGAATTCCAGTGGGACAACATCACACAATACCTCATCCTTGAAGGGCTTGATGACGTATGACAAGCTACACTGCTGGCTGACACAAAGATCTCATCCTTGGTGGAGCCATCTAATGTTGTAGGCTGCAGGTGTGGTGTTGTCGGAAAATCCAACTATTTGACAACCTATGTTGATATGATATTATTCTAGATTTCTCTATTAACAATAAAATGAAACAGGGTCCCCTTCACCCACATCTGTGAATGGAAAAGGTGCTCCCCCTTCTTAGGATCCTTTGGTTCTTCTGGTTGGATTGTTGTGGTTGTGATAGTAACAGTGGGTTTTGCATCGATTATCTATCTCCTTTAATTATTGTCTGAATCAAAGTCTGAGTCGGGGCTCGACTCTGTTTTTTTGAGCTCAGATACCAATGACTGTTTCAAGCGACATTCATTGGTCTTGTGCTAAGGGATTTTGTGGAAGTTGCACCACTTCCCAGTGTCCTTCTTCCTCTTCATGTTTCCCTTCTTTTCCTGTGTCTTGGACTGGTTGTCTCGAGGTTGACTATTCTGTGAGTTAGGGCTACCTTTACCATACTTTGGTTGTTGCGGATTTGCAGACCCAAATTCCCACTTGTTCTGCTACTTAAAATTATGTTTGATTTTGACAACATATCTATAAGCAGTTCCCAGTGATGAGATTTCAAGAAACTCCATTTCGGTTTGGATGTACCTGTGTAGAGCCCTGTGGTATTTCAGAACCAGATTTTTCTCAGAGTCTTTGATACCCAACTTGGTGCGCAAGGTATGGAAGGTATTTGTGAACTCTAAAACTATTTAGTCCCACTTTTGATGCATCGTGGTCCATCTCATGTACCAGTCATCATAGTTTCCCAAGTGTGCTCGACCGCATCCATAAAAAAAATCCCAAGTGTGGTCGACCGCATCCATAAAAAAAATACCAAGTGTGCTCGACCCCAAATATTCTAGACTTCTTTGTGGAATTTTTCTCCCAGTCAGTTTCCCACCAATGTTCGACATGGGGGAGAGCGTTAAGGAGCGCAAAGGTGATATTTTCTCTGTCGAAAAATTGTGAACAAAGACATAAACTTCTAGCAAATTTAACTATTTTTCCAAATCATTTGCATCGATTTGACCTTCAAATATGAGAATATAAAAATAAAATTGTACCTTGAATGGGGTACAATATCCAAAGTGAATTCTTGAAGAATACACACCTATTATTTTCGGCAATAATTGAAGGATTTGGGAAAAATTATCCAACATCTCATTCCTCTGTTCCGCGAGAAACAACTTGATGGGATATTCTACTCCCTCATTCCTCTTCTCTTATGCCATGGGAGGCCTCTTGGGTTGGTGAGAGCAGTTATCCTAAAGAGAAACTAGCTCGAGACCCAACTCTCTATACCCTCACCTCGTCAGGGACATGAACTAAGAAACGAAAAGGAGTAGCCTGCTCTGATACCACTGATCTAGATTATTTTGGGAACGAAATGAAGGCAGAGATATAACAATGAAATATACAGAGTTATTGCAATAAAAATAGAGATACAATAATGCACAATTTTTATTAATGAGAGAATGTACAGAAATTGTAAAATTACAGAGTGAATGACTCGCTAGAATGGTGGCAGCTTATCTCTGAGAAGCGATAAGATGACTATGCTCATTTGACATAAGATGATAATGTTTACAATGAGGCTCTAGAGGCCTTTTTAACATAAATAAAATTCAAAACCCTAACCCCTAAATATGAATCATCAAAAGGTTTGTGGGCGTTGATGGGGGTAGTTGGTACGTCAACTTCCGAAGGGCGTAACTTTTGCATATGATCTTTGTTTGGGGCATTTTATACCTCGTCAAAAATTTCTAGCCGAGGAGTACATATTTTGTTCAGCCTAGACCATGGATTTGGTCATCGTCTGGGCATTATCGTGCCCAAAAAACGTAGTTTAGGGACTTAGAACGGCCTTGGAAGTTTAGGACCTGAAAAACCGTAGAAAACTTGCCAAGGTGGAAATCCATGTTTTGAGGCAGTGGAATAGCTGGGTGGCCATTGATTTTTTCCTGGATCACTCTCTCAGAGTCATTTTATTTAACATTTAGAGACACAATGTACTAGAGGTGTGCATTTTGTTCACATGGATTTTGATTGCCTCAAAATGTCATTTGGGGCCTCAAAATCGCCCTGCAAGTTTAAGAATTTCAAAAATATGAAAATTTCATAGAAAATTGATTGTTTTACTGTTATAACAAGCTTTAAAATCTGAGTCGTCAATCTCAAATTGGGTGAAATCTCAGTCATTGATCTGCTAAACCTTCCCAGGCCTGTAGATGAATCTCAATCGTCAATCTCTGACCAGAAACAATTTGGACTATTGATTTCCAACACTACATCAACAATTGACGATCGACGATTCCCTTTGGAAAACCAAATGTGCTCGTGAATCTCCCTAAACCTCGATCATTGGCCATTAGTATTTTCTCTTGGAAAACCAATATTTTCCACAAATCTCATCGAACCCCAATCATTGGCCATCAACCATCAATGAATTTCCTTGACAACTGCTTGCTTACAAAATTCACCGAACCCCAACCATCAACGATCGACCATCTCTTGGTTGACGTGGCATGACATGTAGATGATGACATGGAATGACATGTGGACACTAACATGACACTCTTGCTGACGTGATTGGTCATTTCTCTTGGAGGTATTGAACACCTCAATAAATTTTCCGACCTCCGATCATCAACCATCGACGATTGAATATTTCCTTTTGATGCATGAAAAGTTTTGTCAATTTTTGTCGATCCTTGATCATCAATCATCAATGATTGGATATTTCCTTTGGCCGAACCGATATCTTTTCCAAACTCACTGATCCGACTATCAACCATTGACAAATTCTATTGGCAAATGAAAAATCTTTGCTCATATCGTCGATTCGACCATTTTTCATCAACAAATTATTTTTCTGAACTCCAACATTTATAAATTTTTGACCAAATCCTAGATGAGTTTAGACTGTTGATATACCATTCAAAATCATCTCGATCATTGATCCATCAAAGTTTTCCCAACTCTGCAGACGAGTCTCGACCATTGATTTGCTCTGTTTTCCAAAATCCAAAAGCAAATCCTGACCATCGATCAGATCCAATTGACAAACTATGAAAAATCGATAATTTATTAAATCAAATTACAATGAATCTAGGCCATTGATCTCGAGATCAAACGCGATCTCGATCATTGATTCATCAAAATATCCCAGCTCCTTTGACCACCATTATAATGTGAATTCTTGACCTTCTAGGTTGAAATTAGCTTTGCAAATTGCAGATTCATGCCTTAGATAATATCTTTGACAACTCTGAGGGATTTAAAACAAAACAAATTCCCATGAATTTAGGGATTTTGCTCTAATTTTTCTTCATTTTTCCCCAAATTCGTCACAGAAAAAAATATGTAACAATGAATTTTCCCAAATTTGCACTGGTTCTTGGCCCATACAAACTCGGTGTTTGAACCAGAAGCTTTGATACCATAATGTAACATTCCCCAGCCTAGTTGAGGGTCATTACATGCATAAATACTCATAAATTAAAAATATTATGCTACTAATCATGTAGCTTACGAACTCTAGGAAAACATATAGTTTTAACCATTTGTTGATACCATGGGCTAGATGCCTCTATAGCATTCTAAAATAAACATAAAATGCAGCTAATAAACTCAAATATAGAAATATATAAGATGTTCTCAGACACATAGTTAACACACAACAATTAAACTCAAAATGCAACATAGAAACAAGATAAAACACTCATCTTTTAAAAACGGTTGTGCAACTAGCTGCTTGGGGTAGACATTCCACCTAATCATATAATGTTTTTTCCAAATCTCAACAGCAAGTCACCCCCAATCTAGGGCTAGAAATCCACAAAAGAGGGTGGTATGTCACTATCCACTTGCATCTTAGAAAATCCCAGAACCCATTGTTATTCTCTTAAAACTATCCCGATTTTCAACCAGATCTCTTCCTCTTGACCTTCCCAACCCAAGGAATGTAACCCTTCACTGCTCTCAGTCCATCGGGAATCACATTCATTTATTAGGGTCTCTTTGGAACAGGTAACCAAGAATCTCTTTACTAGGAAACTCAAGGGAGCTTACTTCTAGGAAAACTACTAGGAAAACAACTGAAAACACTTATTGTTACAGTGCAACTCACACATGAGTTCACTCTCCAGGCCCAACAACTTGGTTCTTCAATATTCATCTCCTAAATTCTCCAAAAACACTCTAAAATGCTCCATAATTCTCCCTCCATGGTTGCTCCAGCTCCAAGCTATTATTTTCTGCTCTATGCTTGTTGTTTTTGCCAAAAACATGATTGTATAAAATTGTTGTAACTACCCATACAAATTTCCTCTCCTTTGGCTTGCTTGCTTGACTCAACCACTTCCCCAAGTTGATTGCACTCAACCCCCATTCTCCCAATAACTTTGGGATGTGACTCCTTACACCCACCCTCTTACATGCATTCAATGATTGGATTTGGGAACACTCAACAACAAAATAGAAGGTTCAGATACCAATAGTAATTTTAGGAAGTGGGTTAAACTAATATAAATGGGTAATTCCCACTTGGACCCCTCTTAGAAATTCTCTTAGACCCTCCCCTCTCTTGTGGATTAATCATCCCCCATCTTTGTCCATATCCCCTTAGTAGCTGACATCAATTTTATTATTAGAACTCAGAAATACAATTTGCATGTACATCGCTTGGCCATAGCCACAAATTATATCTACATTAAGCATTAATTAAACTGGGGATTACAGTGGGGACGTTACAGTTTTCACTCCTTCATTGTCTTATTCAATCTATGAATAAAGAGTTATATGACTAACATTGGTCTACACCTAAGACACAATCATCATCATACTCTCTTTATTTAATGCAAGAACAACTCTCCAACCAATTCAACTTACATTTCCATTACCAACATTGAAGATCACAATGATTACATTCATCCCATACTTTTATAATATTACTCAATGTCATATTTATTGGATTTACAACATGCAAAACCCTAATTCATGGTGCCCAAAAATGGTTACAAAACCATGAGTATGATTGCAGGTTGCAATCCCGTGAATATTGGGATTCTATTATAGTCGAGCTTTCGTTGGATACAACCCAGGTGAAATTCATTCAATCTTCCAATCAAATTCCACTCCTCCTCTTGTCGGTTGACCTTCGACCTATCGGTCGACCACTTCAACCTTCAAATTTCCGATCGACCACTTTGACCTTCGAATTTCCATGAACCATCTACTTGACTTAACCCGTTAGTTGATTCATCGCTAGTTGATCCACCTTGACCAATCATTTGGTTGACTTTGTATCCATTGCAAATAATATAACATTCCCAATATTTGGGAGAGGTAGTGGAAGTAGAACCCCATAATCTAGATAATGAAACTATAATGAAGAATATTTCATATATGTGAAAATATCCAACATAAAAAGGAACAATATTTGAAATCCATATAGGATAAATAATATATAATTGATAAATGAATGAATGTGATATGATACAACGACCCTTGTGACCATATACTTATATGCTTTAACTAGTCACAAAGTTGAAGGATTGTGTCCCTTAGCTTAGCAATTACTATTATTTATGTATTTTACATTCATTTCATTGCCTCTCCCTTAGAGGATGCTTTGTCATCAAAGAATTTTATGGAAAAGTTGCATCTTCATTCCACCCTATAATTCCCTATGATTATTCTTTGCTCTTGAAGTTATGATGGTTGAATTAACAAACGATATGAGTTATGAAGTGTTGAACAAAATTGTCATCTTGTGAAAGGATCAGACTACCCTAATTTTATTTTTTATGGCACTATGTGGCGATGACTTGTGTGATTTCAAGGATGATAAAATTCCACAACTGAGCTTCCTTTCAAAATACTATGATCATCTCTTAGTTTTTTACATTGATTTTTTCCTTGGCCACTTTGTTGAATATCACAATGAATATTATAATTAGGATGATGATAAGGCATCGTTGTATGTTGTGTCTTATATTTGGAACATTAATCTTTGGATACTAGTGATTTTTTTATTGACAACATTTTAATAGAAACATCGTTTTCATTTTTGATGTTGACTAGAACTGTATTGGTTTCTTTCTTTGTGGTTTGAATTTTTACATCTAATGAGTTCTCCAATTCAACCAGATCGATAATTGTTTCTTTATCGATCAATGATTCCTTGTTGGTAAGTTGCTCAAACTTTCTCTATTGTGACTTATTTTATTTCTTTTGATTTGTACAATTAAGCTTTGATTATGGTTCTTGAAATGATAAAATTTTTAATATCTCTTTGTTAATTCTAGGTTAAATATATTCTTGAGATCTTTGATTTTTTATTGTGATACTTTTTCATTTTGTTGATATTTTCTAGTTTGTCTAATTTCATGATTTTTGACTTAAATTTATGCATTTGTATGTTACTTATATATTCCCTTGTAGTAAACATTCTCTGATAGTTGTGGAGAATGATATTTTTATTTTCAAAGTTTGAAAAATACTCAAACTCCATTTCACAAAAAGGACATCCAATCTAGAAGATTGAATATTTGTGGAATTCTTAGTTATTTTCGTAAGTATTACTAGGATTACTATATAGGTTCTTTTAATGATTCTTTTCATTTTCAAATTTATTTAATTTCTCATTTCACTTTTTTTTTTATTCCTTGGCTTACTAAACTCTCCCTTCTATAATGATTTTTCTCCATTTTGAAACTTGTATAAACATTTCCTTATATAATTACAAGGTTAGAGATAAAATTTTGATATTTCTTGTATAGGGTCATTTTAAGCTTTTAGTTTGTGAAATTAACTTACAAATTTTATAATTCTTCCCTTTTTAACCTGGTTATTGTTATAGGTCGTATGCTTGGATTGGACCACATGGTTCCTTCTTATTGGGATATTCCACTTTGAAATATCTCCAAATATGGTGTCTATAATTTCTAGTTAGTATGTGTGGGGATTTCTCCAACCAATGAATACCTAGAAAACAATGACTAGGGATTTTTTTGGCCTCTCTTTACCCTCGAGAATTAACTCTCACTACAACTCGATGTCACAATGATATCTCTTTTGGAAGATCGTTTCTAATCAATTTATTACTGAATTGGAAACAATATAATTCGTATACATGGTCAACACCCTTCTACACCTATCGAGTCATCATGACCAACGATTTACCAATGGTGACAAAAAGTTCAACAATGTAGATGATTTAGTTTATTCTCAACAACTCTTACATATAAGAATGATGGTTGTATTGGTATCCTTACATATAAGAATGATGGTTGCATTAGTGTCTTCACAATATTTTTGATAGGCAGTTTAATGGAAATGATGCAGAATTTCATATTTTTTTCACCATAGTTTTATATGCTTAATTCAATGATTCCTCTCCCCCCCAAGTTATAAAGATTAGGGAAAACCCTCAAGTACTTTCCATCATTTTGAGGATGATACCTAGGGTAAAATCTAGAATCTTTAGGGCATAAAGTAAATCAACAAAAGGCCCAAAGCCATTATGAAAACATACTCATTATGAGTTCAACATGTCACTTACAAGAATTGAACCTGAGTGGGGAGGATAACGATCATTTCTCCCAACCACCTGAGCTAAATCCAATTGACTTGATTCAACGATTCCTTATGTGCATCCTTAGAACAAAGTTGGGGAAGTTTAATATTGTTTAATTTTTTACATTTATAATTATAGATTTTTTAATGCTAGTATTAGATGATATTCACAACCCTTCAATGTACAGGGAACCAAAATCTTCAATTTGTTGTGAATGATAATTTTTCAATGAAATTTCTTGAACTTAAAATGGCCAAAATATATATGTGGTCCAACTGACCTGGAATAAGAGATCTTTGATAAATGTGTGGCCAAGGGATAAAAATCATTGGAAGTGCCTTGGAAGGGGCTTTGGTAGAAATGTAATGAAAAATAGTTTATAATATATATAGTAAAATATCCAACATAGGAAGGAAAATTAGTTGAAATCCATATAAGATAAATAATATATAACTTATAAATGAATGAATGGGATATAATGCAATAAGCCTTATGATGATATACTTATTTGCATTGACTAGTCATGAAGGCGAAGAGTTGTGTCCCTTATCTTATTAACTATTATTATCATTTATGTATTTTAAATTCATTATATAAAATCCTCTCTTGGAATTGCATGGGTTTTGTATCGTACGGAAGTAAAAGGTAGTAAGGGATCTAATCCATATAGAGAAACCAAACATTGTCATCCTCCAAGAATCAAAATTCAATGAGGATGTAATTTAATAGGTTAGAAGCAAATTTTGGAAACAAAACCAAGGAAATGTAGTGAGTGATTTAGGAGCCTTTAGGGGCATATGCACTATGTGGGATTTAATAATATTTGATCTTCTTGATTGTACTAGAATGGAACATTATTTGTTCACACTACTTGTAAACAAGTTTATAGGCCAATATATTTAACTCTTCAACATTTATGTACCAATGTGTCATAGGCAGAAGTAGGAATTATCAAGCTCCCACTGCATTACAATTTTGGGGACATTATGCCTAACATCAATAGAATATTGGCAAGTGACTTACATTTGATTCTATGTCCACTTGAGAAGTGAGGAGGAACCTTCATATGAGATACTTATCGAGAACAAATAGATGAAATTATTGCAAATTAAGATGTATTTGGTCTCAAGCTAAAGAGTGGAATGTACACTTGGAGTAACAAAAGGTTGGGAATGGGGCACATATTTGAGAGGATAGATCATTTCCTTATATGGGGAACATTTTTTTTGAAAATTCCCACATCCACTATTATCCATTTCTGATCACAAACCAATTTCAATGTGCTTTCGAGAAAAATAGGATTATGGGTTAATCCCTTTCAAATTTAATCCATTATGGATACAACATGAACATTCTTGGGAGTTCATCCAAAAACCTTTGGAAACCTTGGTTCATGGATTCCCCCTACCTCATTTAGGAGATAAAGATAAAAAAGATTGAGATTCATCTCAAAGAATGGGCTAAGCAATCATTTGTTTCCCTAGTAAACGAATAATAAGAGATTCAATTGTAGCCTGGCAATATCCAATCCATCATGGAATACCAAACAATCAATGAGAAATGATGAAGAAGGAGAGGGTGATTGCTAATCAAATACCCAAAACATGTAGAAAGGAGAAAGATCATTGGTGGCTCAATTCTCAAAGTTTGTGGGTAAAATATAGGGACACAAACACCAAATTATTTCATAAGCATGCTAAGGCTTGACAACTTAAGAATCATGTTCAAGAAATCTATCTTGGAGATGGCCAAAAAATATGTCATTTCAAAGGTATTCTCCAAGTGATACATAAGCATTTTTATGAGATATATTTGGAAGGTCTTCTCCCTTTTAACACATTTTGGATCAACATGATTTAGGATATCACTCTCCTTATTTTAGCCAAGGATAACAAACAATACCTTCATGATATATTTTAAGAGGAAGTGATTTAGGAAATAGGGGATTTGGAATCAGATAAATCTTCATGGTTAGACATATTCATAATTCACTTCTTCAGAGCATTTTGGCTGACAATAAAAATAAATCTATGATGAATTCTCAATGAATCAAATTGAATGGATTAGATTGGGGGTTATATTAACTCTTTTTTCTTGCTCTCATCCCAAAAGAAATAAAATACACTTCTTTCTCTACATTCTAACCGATATCCCTTTGTAATTCATCTTACAAAATCCTCACCAAGATTATAGCAGGTCACCTTAGCTCCTTTCTTTTAAGACTAATCTTATAAGAGCAAGGAGGCTTTATCAAAGGGAGAAAAATCACTTATAATATATTCTTTGTATAGGATGCCATTCATTCAAGTAGATCTAAGTAATAAAATGTATGGTAATCAAAACAAATATGGTCAATGCCTTTGATAGAGTTTGACATAATTTTCTGTTTGTTGTTCTCAAGAATTTTGGAATCTCTTAAAAATTCTTTGATTGGATTAACACATGCATCAAATAGCCATGTATATCTCTCTTGATTAATGGTTCATTGACCTCCTTTTTCCAATGCTCGGGAGGAATTTTTAAAGTATTCTCCCTTTCACCAATGCTCTATATCTTGATGGTCCAATATTTTGAGAAGAAAGTTGGATAAATCCAAAACTCAAGGAATTCTTGGCACTGGAGTTAGCACAATTCACAAAGTAAAAGCTATAAACTATTTTGAATTTTCCAATTACAACTTGTTGATTAGAGTATCCTTGGTGAAAATATATCAAAGATTAAAACATATTTTGGATTCCTATTGAGATGCGAATGGTGGTCCTATAAACAAGTAGAAGAGAAATATCTATGGGTGGAATGTCTCTTTTCCTTTCTTAAATAGCATAACTCAAATTTTGGAATTTTTATGGCCCCTAAATAGAATACCTTCAAATATTTAGGTGTTCCAGTAACCCACAGTCATGCCATGGCCATGGACTAGGCTCCTATTCTATAAAATATTAAACTCAAAATGTCCCAATAGGATCATCATTTATTCATCTTGGAATGTGGTTCATATCAAATTAGTCCTCTCCTCCCTACATATTGTATTTTTCTATCCCCTTTTAGCTCCTGTAAGCATCATGCACCAAATCAACAAAGACATGATTTTGGTTGAGGGGAAGTGAATCCTTTAAAAAAAGGCATCACTTGGTAAATTGGAAATTTGGTTGGGCCTTGTATGATAGAGGAAGATTGGCCATTCGTGTCTCTCATCTCTTGAATTAAGATCTTGGAGCCAAAATGATCTAGAGGCTAGTATAAAGAAAATTTAAATGGTTTAAGTCATATATCCGAAAAAAATATTTGACACACCGTCAACTTAGGTGCCTTAATGGATTTCTACTTGACTCCAAAGTTTCTCCCATATAGATGCTATGCAAGGCATCAACACCCCTCTTGCAATCACAACTATATTGGATCCTTGGGAATGGAAAATCCATGTAGCTATGGAATTATAAGATTATTGGGATGATATTTAAGCTATGATGGATATTCCACTGGAACAATTTGTCACAAAAAATCTTACATTGTATTGAAATATTTTATAATGTAGTTTATTACCTTAGATCTTATATTTATTATTATTATCTTAGTGCTAAAATTTATGGAAATAACTGAAATTAAAATGAAAGAACAAGAAAATGAACACACCATCCACACAAATAAACATAAGACGTGACCTAGGAAATCCAATACGGGAAAAACCCAGCTATAAGGTGAGGCTTATGCTTTGATCTATTTTCCTTAGTTAATAAGTACAAGTACAAAGAAAGGGGCACTCTCTATGAAATTGTCCTGGACATTGTGGTCTGAATCGTTGTGATAGAATCTACTACCTCCTTTATTATGCTTCAATAAACCAATCATATATGCTTTGCTAAACTATCAAACAATAACACTACTAAAATAATGGAACCCTTTCTCTTTTTAGCGGCCTAGTATTTAACATAGCCTAATAGCCGTCTATGGTTAGGATTAGGGTTTTTGCATGCCTTGACCCTCAATTAGTGTTAGGGTTTTGGATCCTATAGAATATTCTTGAAATTCCACACGTGGCTATCCCCATATGTGTGAGTAATGGGGGTTGACATGTCATCCTCTTGGTACCATGGTGGTCAATAGGGAGTTAAATTTGTGGGAGGCATAACTTCTAGATATGAATTACGATTAAGGTGGTATTCACACCGTTGGAAATATTATGTGTGTAGAATAGTGTTGAGTGTATAAGATACATGCTCACCATTTTTTGTCCCCAAAAAGTTCCATTTTTTGCCTAAAACTGACGCTGGAAGGCTCCAGACCCCAAATCAACAAACTAGGACCTACCCCTAAAAAGGGCCTTGAAAGAAAACTCCTTCAATTTTTCCACCCAAAAAGTATCAAGATAGATGGAAGAATATATAATGATCCATTTCAGATCATAGGAGATTGTCCATATCTCCCTCTTAGGTATTATAAGAGTTACGAACATGGTTTTCCTCTCAAGAATTTCATTCTTTGTATGACATCTTGAGTTGGGATTCGAATGAAGATATAAAATAGCTAGGGTGGAAGATCTAGCATCCTTCAAAGAACCTTCAAGTTCCCTTCTCCATTCTCTTGCACCGGCTTCAAGGAATAATTGTAGTCAATACACTTTCTTAAGTCTATAGTAAGGGATGGGGAAATTCCAGTGAACCTTATACAATGAAGAGGGGATATGAAACCATCCAACAATATCAATATCTCCCTTCTTAATACATCTTCTAGAAGAGATTTTGGAAAGGGGGCCTTCTCCCCAAAATCAATTTCTTTTATTGGATATTAGCGTAAAAAATGATCATAATGTTTGAGAATCTTCGTAAAAGAGGGATATAGGGACCCTTGTGTTGTCCCCTTCACCTTTTTGCAGAGGAAACAATCAATCATATTTTTAGCATGAAATTTGCTAAACAAGTATGGAAGTATTATTTAGCATAATTGGGCAATCTGATGGATTTTCCTACAGATTGGTGATATATTATTATACAATGGAAAAAATCCTATCATGGTAGCCTTGTCAAGAAGCCACTGTTGGAATGGTTTTGGATTACAACTCCAAAATTCTTATCCTAGAAAATTTGGTTAGTAAGAAATCATGCTTTCTTTTTTTAAGAGTGGATAATATCAAAGGGGGTAGAACACCCCCAAATGACCTA
>ML787538.1:68617-91700 GCA_009831015.1 Picea engelmannii | reverse complement strand
TCAACACCAACTGAGAAGAGGATTCAATCCTCAACAGATGCCAATCTGTCAACATGTACGCGACCTATCAATAGTGCAGCATGCGTATGTACACGCCCTACCAGTAGTACAACCCACGTATGTGCACAACCTATCTATATTGCAACATCTGTATGCCTTATGAACAACTAGGGTTTTCTCTTCTTGAAAACTCAGATCCTCTGCAGCCTTTAGTCACATCCACTTCTATCTTTCACTGTCCAATATGTACCATAACCTATCTCAACACATCTATGTTCTTCAACAACTTACTCATGCTCCTCAACCATACAATATGAATGCTACTTAATCATGTATAAGCACCACTATACTATGGAAACTGTATCAGTACTGAAACATCAGAGTGTTGCTCACTCAGTCAATCAACCAACATAAACCATATCACAACAACCATACCAATAATGCCTTAATCATTTACCATACAATAAGCAAGAGTATCCATCAAAACAATCATGTAACCATACCAGAACTTCTATGACAGATCTGAGCCCATAGAATGCAGATATAGAACTTGCTTCATTCTTCATAAACCAGGCACCAACTCATACTCAAGTCTCCATGAATTTCTCCAATTGTACGTGCTCTGACCTCCTTCATCTTGTGTGTGTACGCTCTTTGTCTCATTACAACCCATGTATGTACGCGCTCTCACCCACTGTTGCTCGCGTACTTCTTCAGAAACTAGGGTTTCTGAACTTCCGAAACTTTCACCACCAAGACCTCAGACTTACAAAAAATTTGATGCGTCCATGAAATCCTGCAGTAACTCTCTTCCACAGAATAGATCTTCAATGTATTCTCTAGAGGGATATATCTACAAGAGACCCTTGCCTCTTATTATACTCTCCAAGTAGCTTCCTTAGAAGCATCCACTAGGCCACTTTGTCCACATATCCACTTTATCCACATAACCATTTTTCCACATAACCATTTTTCCACATAGTCACCTTTATCCAACTTTGTCCACATAGCCACTTTGTTCACATGTCCACTTGTGTCCAACTTTGTCCAATTGGCCATTTGTCCATATATCCAATTGCTAGTTGTCCACTTAACCCACTTTCCTCATTTTAGGGTTACACTCTTATAACCACTTTCCATAATTAGAAAGTTCTCCATTTAATTTATTATTTAAATAATCCTCTTTGACTTTATCACTTCATTTTATTATTTAAATAATTTCTTCTTTGTAAGAACTTTGACTTCTTTGACCTTTTGGGGCTTATAGCCAACATATGAGGGTCCTCCAACTTTGTAAGGCCATAACTCTCAAACCGTGAGGAGTTATGTGACGTTCCACATACCACCGGAAATGGAATGACAAGCATTATCTATCTAGGATAGTTTCACTGACAGATTCATTGATATTCATCTCATTATTCCACAATTAAGCATGGGTTCTCTAACCATACTTCTAGGATAACTCAACCACAAAGCGTCTTCCTGTGAGGTATTTCACCATAAGGGGACCACTTTGGAGTTCATCCATTTGTACTTCCTATCAAACATGACAAGACAATAATGAGTCATCAATACAAATCAGAATAACCCATGACAACACATCACTATGACATTGTCCCTTTGTCATTGATTCTATGCATGACCACATGATCCAACAATCAATACATTAGTGGATCAATCCACCTATGCATCATATATCAATGACAACACATCGATCCATCTTCATCTATGCATGACATCATCTATGCATCATTTATCCATGACTTCACTTGACATTAATTCATTTACAACAATGACAATACATACTTCATCAATATACTATGACAATACATTATTCCTTTGACATCAATCCTTTGACATCAATGACAACATGATCCAACAGATGTTTCTCTAGTTAGCAGCATTGGGTAGACATTCTTCCAGATTGGTCATGTTGATTTGACCAAGGGAAATGATTCATTCACTCACATAGTGTTTCTAGTGGTGAATGGCCCAGGCATAGTCTTTCTCCTGATGAGGAGTGGATAGACTCAAGGTGCTCTCACATTGCCTATTCTACGATGGAGTGATCTATATTAATTAGACGTGCATGTAAGGAAATCATCATCAACATAAATATAATATATAAATAATATATTTATAATATAATGTATAAATATAAATAATCAATAATTAATAATTAATTATAAATTATAAATTAATTAATGAAAAGGAAATAATGGAAAATCCATGTCTATTTATGAAAATACACTGCGCACAAGTATATATATCTGGGCCCTCAATTGAATATATCATCTCATATAATATTTTACTTACAACAACCTCTCTTCAAGTTTGCTAAGTCTTGTTGTGATTTTCAGTGTATAATTATTCTATGATAACAATAGCATTTAAATAATAAGGAAATAATTTTCGGATCTGAAAAATAGAAAATTCAACATGGTATCAGAGTTGGTAAAGAGCCCATGATTTTGACCCATGGTATTTTCCAAAACAACTTCGTAAAATAATTTGTTATCGATCCGTAAAATATTTTCTACTGAGTAGGTACAAATTTATTTTACTGAACCATAAAAACAATTTATGTATCATTTTCGTAATTTCTTGAAGGAAGAGTAAAAGAGAAAATATTTTCTTAAAGTGAAGTGCACGTCAAGTCAAACACTACTCCATAATTGGAAATAAGTTAACTTAATTTCCATCTACAAGATGGTGTCTAGTCTCTGAGTAGAAGACAGGTTGAATTGTGCTACACATTTCAGATACTGGAAGACCAGGATACTCTTCATCCTGGATGAAAATGAGATTCAAAATTATGTAAAAGAAGATGTCTCATAACCAACAAGTGTTAAAGAGAAATCCAGGCACAAGAAGAATGAATAAAAATCTAAGAGGATCTTGATAGATTCCATAAAAGATCACTTGATTCCACTCATCGTTGAGTTGAAGATTGCCAAGGGAATGTTTGATGCCTTGGTGGGATTGTTCGAGAGTAAGAACACTAGTAGGAAACTAGCATTGAGGAATCAACACCATTGTGTTATGACGACTAAATTAGATTCAGTTTCCAATTATTTTATGAAGGTCTCCCAATTGAGAGATCAACTTAAGGCCATTGGAGACACCATTGTTGATGTTGAACTTGTTACAATAACTCTTAATGAATTACCTTCTTCATTGGAGTCATTTGTTCAAAGCATTTGTGGAGGAGAGTAGTTTCCCAAGTTTGATCAGTTATGGACTGATTGTGTCCAAGAGGAGGCAAGAGTATTGTCCAAGAATAGTTTGCAGAGACTCCATGATGAAGGAACTCAAGCTCTTGCATCTCATGCAAAAAAAGGAAAAGGAAAAATAAATTTTGGAAAGGGAAATGCAGGTGGACGATCAGTGCCGGTTAAAGAACAAAAGAAGAAGGAGTTTTCAAGGATAAAGTGCTTCAATTGTAATACATTTGATCACTATTCTTCTCAATGTCCTTAGAATAAAAGGAAGGGAAAGAAACATGCATCAACAACAATTGTTGATGAGGATCCACCACAAAAGAAGACAAATGAATCTAATCTTGATGGGATTGCAAATTAACTTCAGAAATACTATTTCTTTTTACCTCATTGATTTCTGCAAGGAAGAAGGGATTAAGAGGGAGTTCCAGTACATATCCACAGATGAGAAAATTGCAAACATTCTCACCAAGCCTCTGTCTAAGACAAAGTTTGTATACTTCATAGACAAGCTTGGTGTGATGCAAAATGTCTCTCTCACTGAGAGAGAGTGTTGATGTTTCTCATGTTAGCAACATCGGGTAAAGATTCTCCCAGATTGGTCATGATTATTTAACCAAGGGAAATGAATCATTCACTCACAGAGCTTTGCTAGTAGTGAATGGCTCAAGCGTAGTCTTTCTCCTAATGGGGAGTGGATAGACTCGAGGTGCTCTCACATTGCCTACTCCAAGATGGAGTGATCTATATTAATTAGACGTGCATGTGAGGAAACGATCATCAACATAAATATAATATATAAATAATATATTTATAATATAATAAATATAAATAATCAATAATTAATAATTAATTAATTGATAAAAATACAATAATGGAAAAGACACGTCTATTTATGAAAAGGCACTCTGCCCAAGTATATATATCGGGGCCCTCAATTTAATATATCATATCATATAATATTTTACTTACAACAACCTCTAATCAAGTTCACTAAGTTTTGTTGTGATTTCAGTGTATAATTATTCTATGATATCAGTAGCATTTAAATCATAAGGAAATAATTATCAAATCTAAATATAGAAAATTCAACATGAGGGGGGTCGTGTATGAACCTTAAGGAAGAAAATAATTGTAGTATTCTTGGGGACTTGGTACTATTGTTGTAAACTAGGTTTGCACCCCTGCCTCTCCTCTCTCATTTCCATATGCCTTCGTCAAATTTTTTCCTCTTTTGGTTGATAAAGTCAGTTTCCCATCTATTCAATAACTTGGTTTTCCTTTTTGTCTTGCTTGACTGATTCTTTGCGCAGAGTTTTTCTGTTTTTCATAAAGGATAAACACATATCGTGATTTGGTTCGAATTACTTGTAATCTTGTTTGACTTTAATTGAGCTTACAACAGTTCGATCAAGTATGTTGTATGCACAGGAAAAAACCATGAGAAAAAATGCAACATTCAGAGCAGTCCATTTCGGGCTTCAAATACAAGAAAACAGACAGGTTCAATTTTCAATGATGGAGATCCAATGTATAGTTCATATTAACGACTCTCATGCATTTGGAGTTTCAAAGTCACGCAAGGATTAACAACTAGACAAAAGCCCTGAAGTCCTAAAGCCCGAAGTGTCGGAGTGACGAAAGACTACCATGTCAACTGGGAAAAAGTCACTTCGGGATATATTCATGCCCCACATTCAAAAGCTCCTGAAGCCTGAAGTTCTGAAGTGACAAGAGATTGTCACGTCAACTAGGAGAAAGTCACTTCGGGAGATATTCATGCCCCACATTCAAAAGCTCCCGAACTCCAAAGTCCCGAAGTGACGAGAGACTACCACATCAACTGGGAGAAAGACACTTCAGGAGATATTCATGCCCCACATTCAAAATCTCCCAAAGCCCAAAGTGCCAAAGTGACGAGAGACTGCCACACCAATCGAGAAAAATTTACTTCAGGAGATTTCCATGCCCCACATTCAAAATCTCTTGAAGCCCGAAGTGTCGAAGTGACGAGAGACTGCCATGTCAACCGGGAGAAAGTCACTTCGGGAGATTTCCACACTTTACATCCTAAAGTCCCGAAGTGACGAACCACCAAAGTCCTAAAGTGACGTCACGCCGCCACGCCAACGTCACGCCGCCACGCCACTTAGGGCTCATACTACTTTGGGAGATTTCCATGCTTTACATCCCGAAGTTCCGAAGTATCGAACCGTCGAAGTCCCGAAGTCTTGAAGTGTCGAACCGTTGAAGTCCTGAAGTGACTTCAGGCTACCACGTCGCTTTGGGCCCTAGCACTCCACAGGTGTTTTTTAACTGAGCATAGGCCAAAATCACCAAAGCACCAGACCGCCAAAGTCCTGAAGTTTCGAATTAGCACCATCGCTAAATGGGGTTAGAGAAAGTCTAAAACTGGAAGACTAAGAAAACTTTAGCAGGGGCGCTAAAATGACAGGGTTTCCCATATTGCAGATTGCAACACGATCAACGACCACACTTCATTGTGGGGACGAAAAATGCTCGAACATTAATCTTCCAAATCCATCCCACAATTGAAACCATGGTATAGCTTGTGAGGTACGTGGCAGATGGTGGTCGATTGCGGGACTCAGAGCGGTGTGGATCCAAACCACCCTTGACAACTTCTGTAATCACGTGCTTATATGATGTCAGGTCATCATGTCACTCCAGGAGATTTTCACGTTGCACATCCAGTTGTCTCTAGTGGCCTCCAACAACACGTGTGCATGCCATGATCAATGCATAACTCAATTATGTCACTCTGAATCAGTTTCTACCATAGTCTCAGTTCATTCCATTGCACACATTAGTCCAATTTCATCGCTAGTGTCAGTTTTCAATTATTCAGTTCAAAAATTTGTTTAGTTTAAAGCATAATAAGTGGTCTTCTATGTGTGATAAGAACCACTCTTTTTTATTAAGTCAAGTATGAAGTATACATTGTTGTACTCCAACAGTGTTTTAGTCAAGTTAGTAATTCGTTCCACAATTGTTAATGTAGATTTAAGTCTCAGTCCCAGATGGACGAGAGCCTCTGCAACCCTAATAAATATGTAGTTTCTGTATGTTTTGAGGGGTTGAGTTTTTGGGGAAAGAGATCAATACAACAACTGATTGGACCCATTTTGCGCATGGACTAAATCTCTCTACCTGGTGAAGATACTATTGATGACTGTGTATTTGTGTCCAAATTAGTATGTGTTTCTTATCTTGAATATAGTTTTGATTTGTGCGAAGTACATTTCTTTTCCTTCAACAACAATATAACTTGTCTTTATTAATACGCAACCTGTGATAGCAGCTACACTTTGATGAAGATTTGTTTTTATTGCAACCTGTGGGAGTAATTGTGTTTTTGATACATGTTTAATATCTTGAAATGATATTTTGAGTATTAAACTTCTTGCAACAGATTATTCATTGAGTGGTTTGTTGTTTCCTTTGTTTTTACCTCTATTATTTCACTTGTCTTTCATTAGTGTGCCACCATCCAAGGAGGACCCTCATCCTTATCATTTTTTAAACCCAACCATGCTCTTGTCTTGGTAAAACCAACCCTCTAACTGACCAACAAAAATTTAAAAATCAACCATTCTAAACTTGAGGTGGCCTAGCTTTTCCCTTTAGCAATCAGGTGCAGACTTTAGGACCAACATCTTCTAGCGTCGTTGTTGGGGAAGGAGTAACGAGATATATTTCCCTAGGAGAACGAAAATGATCAAATTTGATATTTGATGGTGAACAAAGACCATACACATTTAGACTGCAGATCATTCACCTGGCAACTCCATGGTTAAAGAATATAGTGGCGACTCCACGGCTTTAAGAAGTCATATTTTCAAATGGAAGCCATCTTGGCTTGGAGTTTTGCTCCTTTTAATTCCTCTGTTGTTCCTGGTTTTCCAAATATTGTTCCTACTATAGATGAATGGGGTGATTACTTTCCCATATTTAGAGAAAATAAAGATGAAAACCCTGCATATCATTTGCTTGATTTCCATGAAGTCATGCATCAGTTGGGTATACATCATGAGGATGTATTAATGAAGATGTTCATGTACTCATTAGAAGGAGATGCTCATGAATGGTACCGATCCTTGCCTCATGCTAGCATATCTTCCCTGAAATAGTTCCATGCAACATTTAGTGATCATTGTAAAATGTTTTTTTCTAGTTGATTTAATTTGTGAAAACTATTGTGAAGAATTTGAATCTTATATTCAACAGTCCATTATTAGTTCTTCTAGTAGTATAGATGAAGGGGACGATAATGTTGAGGAAGAGAAAGAAGATTCATTATCAGTTGTATATTCTTCCCATTCTATTATACAACATGATGACTTTCAACATTCTTTTAAAACTGAAAGTGATGATGAGAAGGCAATAAATGTTGATATTAAATCCTTATTTAGTTTGGATTTCCAGCATAATGTTTTTCATCTTTGTGTTCGTGATGCAACTAACGATAGTTATGACTGTGATCGATTTGTTTATGAAAATTTTCATGAATATTTAGCACTTATTTGTGATATATTTTAAGTTGAACAAACTTCATTTACTAGTTATGAAGAGGATCTACCAAATACACATTTCAAATATGCATTTATAGTAGATATGGATCTGCATTCCCCAGAAATCCTTGAGCAACAAGAAATCTATAAGTCTGAAAATGACCTTCTGGAACAAGAACGAGGAAAAACTAGCATGTAGAAGATATACTCTCTTAGTTCGAACAACCAGATGACCAGTATCAAGAGTGTTTTGTTTCCCTTAATGGTTGTGAAGCATATTATCTTAACGAGTTGTTTCAAGGATAAAATGAAGAGCATAATCTTATCAATAATGCAGATCTCATAAAACAACAACTTTGTCTTCTCAAGCAGTTGGAGGCTTTCCACGAGTTTTAAGATCCAATAACAAGTTGGATGGATTCTTGTTTTTCCAAAACCCCAAAGGATGAAAGTTGTATCATGATCATCTTTTGCAGTCGTAAGTGCCAAATGTCTACTAATTTTTTGTTTCATTTGTTATACCCTATTTAGATTATTTTAAACAGTGGCATGCACAAAGTTATGGCTCTCAGTCAAATGGTTTATTGGTTTCATTGGAAATGGAATTATGCATGATTGAGTTGGTTTTCAACTTAATAGAGTAGGTAGTAGGAGAATAAGCTCATAGTTTGAGCATTTAATTTTTAGTTCGCAGATTGTTTTTCAGTGTGTTGGTTTTCAGTAGCTTGTGTGCGAATAAAGACTCCACAGCCCAACAAAGGCACTGAGATTTAGCTGCAGTTTCAAGTTTAAATAAAGACTCCATAACCCGACAAAGGCACTGGGGTGTAGCTATAGTTTTTGGATTCAATAATATGCATGGCTGAGAGATAGAAGCAGAGATGCATGAATTATAAGCGGAAGTAGAGGTAAGAGAAGGAAGGTGTGAGAAAGTTATTTGAATTCAAAGGCATTGATCTGTTTTTCTTATCACCTCACAAGGAAGTGTTATCCCCGGTTGGAGCCAATGTTGTAACCTAGGTTTGCACCCCTGCCTCTCCTCTCTCCTTTCCCTATGCCTTCGTCCATTTTTTTCCTCTTCTAGTTGATAAAGTCGGTTTCCCATCTGTTAAATAAATTGGTTTTCCTTGTTTTCTTGCTTGACTTATTCTTTGCGTAGAGTTTTTCTATTTTTCTTGAAGGATAAACAAATATCATGATTTGGTTCGAATTACTTGTCATCTTGTTTTCCTTTAATTGATCTTACAACAGGTCGGTCAAGTATGTTGTATGCACAGGGAAAAACCATGAGCAAAAATGCAACATTCAAAGCAGTTCATTTCAGGCTTGAAATACAAGCAAACAGACAAGTTCAATTTTCAATGGTGGAGATCCAATGTATAGGTCATATTAACAAATCTCGTGCATTCAGAGTTTCAAAGTCGCACAAGGATTAACGACCAGACATAAGCCCCAAAGTCCCGAAGCCCGAAGTGTTAGAGTGATGAGAGACTGCCATGTCAATCGAGAGAAAGTCACTTCGGGAGATATGCATGCCCCACATTCAAAATCTCTCGAAGCCTAAAGTGACGAGAGACTGCCACATCAACCAAGAGAAAGTCACTTCAGGAGATATTCATGCTCCGCGTTCAAAATCTCTCGAACTCCAATGTCCCAAAGTGATGAAAGACTGCCACGTCAACCGGGAGAAAGTCACTTCAGGAGATATTCATGCCCCACATTCAAAATCTCTCGAAGCCCGAAGTGTCGAAGTGACGCGAGACTTCCACGTCAACTGGGAGAAAGTTACTCCGAGAGATTTCCAAGCCCCACATTCAAAATATCCCGAAGCCTGAAGTGTCGAAGTGACGAGAGATTTCCACGTCAACCGGGAGAAAGTCACTTGGGAAGATTTCCATGCTTTACATCCCAAAGTTCCAAAGTGTCGAACCGTCGAAGTCTCGAAGTGACGTCAGGATTCCATGTCACTTCAGGCCCATACTACTTCGATATATTTCCATGCTTTACATCCCGAAGTCTCGAAGTGTTGAATTGCCGAAGTCCCAAAGTGACATCAGGCCACCGTCGCTTCAGTCCCTACCACTCCAAGGGTGTTTTTCAACTCAGCATAGGTCGAAATTGCCGAAGCACTAGACTATCGAAGTCCCAAAGTTCCAAATTGCCACCATCGCTAAATGGGGTTAGAGGAAATCTAAAATTGGAAGACTAAGAAAACTTTAGCAAGGGCGCTAAAATGGTAGGGTTGCCCAAACCGCAGATTGCAACATGATCGACGACCACGCTTCATTGTGGGGAAGGAAAATGCTTGAACGTTAATCCTCCAGAGTGATCCCACAATTGAAACCATGGTATAGCTTGTGAGGTATGTGGCAAATGGTGGTTGATTGCGGGAGACAGATCGGTGTGGATCCAAACCACCCTCGACAACTTTCACAATCACGTGCTTATATGACATCAGGCCATCACGTCACTCCCAGAGATTTTCACATTACACGTCCAATTGTCTCCAGTGGCCTCCAACAATGTGCGTGCATGCCATGATCAATGTAGAACTCATCTCTGTCACTCCAAATCAGTTTCTGCCATAGTCTCATTTCATTCCAGCAAACACATCAGTTCAGTTTCATCGTTGGTGTTAGTTTTCAATTATTCAGTTCAAAACTCTATTTAGTTTAAAGCATAATAAATGGTATTCTATGTGTGATAAGAACCACTCTTTTTTATTAATTCAAGTATGAAGTATACATTGTTTTACTCCAGCAGTGTTTTATTGAAGTTAATAAGTCGTTCCATAATTGTTAATGTAGAGTTAAGCCTTAATCCCAGATGGACGAGAGCATATGCAACCCTGATAAATATGCAATTTCTGTATGTTTTGAGGGGTTGAGTTTTTGGGGAAAGAGATCAATACAAAAACTGGTTGGACCCATTTTGCGCATGGACTAAAGCTTTCTACTTGGTGAAGATATTATTGATGATAGTGTATTTGTGTCCAAATTTGTATGTGTTTCTTATCTTGAATACAGTTTTGATTTGTGCGAAGTACATTTCTTTTCCTTCAGCTTCTGTATAACTTGTCTTTATTAATACGCAACCTGTGATAGCAACTATGTTTTAATGAAGATTTTTTTTTATTGCAACCTGTGGGAGTAATTGTGTTTTTGATACATGTTTAATATCTTGAAATGATATTTTGAGTATTGAACTTCTTGCAACAAATTATTCATTGAGTGGTTTGTTGTTTTCTTGGTTTTTACCTCTTTTATTTCACTTGTCTGTCATTAGTGTGCCACCGGCCAAGGATGACCCTCATCCTTATCATTTTTCCAACCCAACCATGCTCTTGTCTTGGTAAAACGAACCCTCTAACTGACCAACAAAAATTAAAAAATCAACCATTCTAAACTTGAGGTGGCCTAGCTTTTCCCTTTAGCAGTCAGGTGCAGACTTTAGGACCAATAACTTCCATGAACAATAAGGAAAAATCACTCATAGTGTTAAAGGGACTCACCATTATTAAAGGAAATGAAGTTAGCAAAATTGTGGTGATCAAAGACTCTACGATTATCATAAGATCTATACAATATTAGACACTTCCATCTAGTCTTCCTCTAGCTATAATATGCCAACGATTTATTGCTACAGTGAAGGAATTTAATCCTTCTCTCACTCAACTTGAAGGCATATACACAAAATAATGAGGGGGTAACTCTTAGTGAAGGTGATCTATGCATAACGGGGGGTGGGGGGTAGTCTATCATGTACCAAATATGTAAAATAACATAATAAACCAAAATACACACAATGTACACCAAATGTGAGTGTGAAGAATAACTCCAAAATATTATATAAGAGCGATGAGTTACATAATAACTATTTAAATACTATGAGAAACTCCTTCAAATACCCCAATACATTCATATATCCAAATCAGTTATTCCTCAATAATTACTACATTGACCTTTATATATGCCTATCCTCACTCATTGAACAATGCACATGTGGGCCCTTTATTAGGATAACCCCTACTACATATACATTTACCCCCTATATATGCTTCCCTTGGGGTGGTATCATAGGCTATGATAATTCTCCGTGTATCTCCATCCATGAATGACATTAAGGATATTGCATACCATCACCACACATGTCTCAACATGCATTTGATGGAAATGAACTACATTAATTGGCATTGCCTCACCCATGAGGATATTAATTCCATGTTATTTGATATCGTTAATAGGAGTAGGATGGAGGCAATAAATCCCATGTCCGGGATGAATTGGAATCTTATGAGATTAATTAGTATGACCAAAATGAAGATAAACAATATTGTTTGCAAGTCGGGGGAAAGTATGGATGTCCCAATAGACCGTGAATATTTTTTGGGGGCATCCTCACATGATGTGTGAGTTCAACCATGACATACTACCCTTGTCACAATTGTTGTTGCATCATATGTGAGCTAAAGGAACTACAAAAGGGTTTGAAATAGTGTGAGAAGATACTAGTGGAAATGTGACCTATTCGGTCTTGCAATGGAATAGATGGAAAGAGGGATCCAAATGTCAATTGAAGGAAATTAACTAGGTAAGGGACTAGTGTTACATTGATCATGGAGATCACATCCTTAGCATGAAAGAATGGGTTGTTGAGTCTAGGGCCTTCATGGTTGTTCATCGATGGAATTAGATTGAGATGAACTCCACTATTTCATTAATATAATCTATGGTAGGGTGAATAACAACCCACCTAAACCCTCCCCCATCTTTGATGTTTTCTCATATTCCTATCACTATGGACTCTATCTCAAGAGTCCTACCAAGTACCTCTGTGGACACCCATGTTGTCCATCTTGCACATGTTATTGGAACCCCACCAGAACATTTAGTTCCATTTTCCCCCATAGAAATGGAACAATAAGAAGCAATAGCACAAGTGGAACTGAACGTTGATTCACACTTTGGGATTAGTTAAATTTCTTGTTTTTAATTTTAGTTTCTAGCATGTATTGTCAATTTGTGTTCTTACTAGGACAATATGTTAGGCAATACACATGCATTTCTACAATTAGGTGTTTTTGGACAAACAACTGTAATTATTTTTTGAATGGAACATATGTAACGTAAAACCTAGAGGAAAGGTTTATATGCCTACCTCTCATTTTGTAGCTTCAATTGTATGGTTCCACACAATCCTTTTTAATACAAAACTTTAATCATTAGTGTGGAAAAAAAAAAATATTCTAGTATACCTTATTACGAAATCACAAAATTATTTATAATTATGATTTTATAAACTAATCATAGATATATCAAGTCAAATTCAAATATGACATAAAGTCAAATTCAAAGATGGCATAAATGAAATTGGAGTTTGTTGCATAAGCCAAGAGATGTTAATAGATGAAATCTCAAAGTTCCATATAATTATATATGGTGTTTCTCTTATGTGTACATATCAACAAATATATTACATAATCAACTAAATACATGTACATTTAATTTTCAGCATGGCATGCCTATAATTTCTATTATTTACAATAAAAAAAATAGACTACCACATGACAATGTATTTCTAATTACACGCATAATTATATATTGAAAATTGAGTCAAAATCAATGACCCACCTAATCCTCACCACTCCCATAGGAGACATCAAAATTGATATTCCTCTTCGTCAAAATCAATGACCCACCTAACCCTCGTCACTCTTGTTGTAACCCTTGAGATGTTTATGGCTAGGAAACTATGCCAAGGCATCCATTAGATTGATTGATTTGTTTTTAAAGTATATTTTTCCTAAGACATAGTTTTTTTGTTGCTAATTTATGCTTGTATCTTTAGTCTTTGAATATTTAAATATTTAAGATGTGAAGGCAAATCATTCTATGTTTCAAACAATTAAAACTTTAGAATATGAAAGAAGAATGCATAGAAAAAATAAATTTAAAATTAAAGTAGTGTACCCTCTAATAACTATTACTTAATTTTTAGGAAGAAGAAGTGATGTTGGATTATGTATATTTAAAACCAAAATATAGTTTGAACATAAATAACACTTCTTTTAATTCAAAAGAAAAAATGAAATATAAGCACAGGTCTTCTTTTATACTCACAACATATTTGAAGACATGAAACTTTCAATAATACCTTTTGCAACGTTATGATGGTAGTTGTTGTACTAAGTAATCACATCCATGGCAGTAGATACATCTAAGAATAAATTGAAAGCATGGAAGTAATACAAAGAAAGAGAAATAAAAAAATCTGAAACATAAAAGTTTGAGTCTTCAAAACTTCCAGAGATTTTTATTAAAACTTAAGATCGGGCAAAACCGCTCATTTTACATTGAGTTCTCATGATCATTTGTACAAGATAGATCAAAACCAAAAATGGTTGTTCGGTCCTATTTCTTAGAAAATTGAGATATAACAAAATCTTTGACTCTCTAAAAATAGGATAGATGGAGGAGTCAATTCCTAATTTTCTTCTTCTTTGATGAGTCACCCTACCAATAATGGGAGGAGAATATTCCAAGTCGCATCTGAAGGATAATTGAAACATTTCATTTTCTTGAATGCAATATAAAAATTAGTTTATCTTTCATATGTAGGGGTATGTGAGAATAGGTTCTTTGTTTGCAATAAAAGATAGAAGTCATCTATTAGTAATTCAACAATGGTTTGGCCTCCTAGAGTGTTGGCCATATTCTGAAACTTATCATCTTTTTCTCTGGAAATGAACAAGATTTTTTTGTAACTTTCATATGACAATAACTTTCCATCTTGATCCCAAGCTGAAGGTAACCCCATTTTCACTAAATTCTCAAATTTGTTAGAAAACGATTCCACATTTCTCTTCAATGCTATGCATTCATTCTAAGCTTGTTGTACTAGAATCCACTTTGTGAATATTCTTTTAGTCTCCATCACCATTGTTGTTCTATCATTAACACCTTTCCTCAACAATGTTTCTCTAGAATTGGAATTCATGAACTTTATGATCCGAGTGGCTACTTGTGGTCTTGTTCCTAATTCATGAAATGATTTCTATATCACATCATCTACTTCATCCACCAACGACATTTCATCATATATGATTTTGAAATAATCCCAAATCCCGGCTATTTCACCGATAATTTCATCCCATATGAGATGTTTGGATCCTACCAAATATGGTTTACCTGACAGTTTAGTCTTCATCTGCTCCATATCGGTTAACATCTTAGCCTCTAGTTTATGATATTTTGAAAAAACTTTGTCTTTGTCTTTGATTTCTTCTTTTTGCTCTGAGATTGTTTTCTTTAGGCTTTCAATTTCAACACCTTTCAGGTTTGGATATGTTAATGCCCTTGATAGCCCAGATGTTGGATCTGATGTCTCTGCTTCTTGAAGAGAAGAAGATCCTCCTTTTAAACTTTCAATCTGTTTTTCATACATTTCGATCTGCTCTCCAATCTCTACCATTTTCTTCACAAGCTGATCTTTCTCTGTGTTGAAATATTGTAACTACAAAGAGTATTCCACTTATTATTATTATTATTTGAGTCATTTATTTATAGATCAAATCCCCTCTTGTGGATTGATCATGTCATGCATTGTAATTGACCAAATCACCTTTTTCGGATTGGTCAAACCCTAATTGTATTAGGCAAATTATGAAGTCGTCCCCCAGGCCTAATTAAAGTGGTTTTAACCACTAAGAATACAATTCATCCCTGCCCAATGAAGAGACACCTTTTCAACACCTTCCAATTTGTATAAATAAAGGAATCCATCGCCTCATTTGATCACTCACTCATTCGCTCACTCAGTGCGTAAGTTTGGTAGCTGCAGCTGGGAGAAGAAGGAAGTGAGAGACACATTGCTTAGTGGAGGCTGCAGTTGGTAGAAGAAGGAAGAGAGAGGTTCATTTCTCAGTGGAGGATATTCTCTAGTGTTTGGTTTATTGTCTTGGCATTATATTTCCTATCTATATTAAGGAAGTTTTTGTTGGGTTTTCTTCCCCATGAGGGTTTCCCAGGATAAATGTTGTGTATCTTGTGATTGTGTTTCTCTAAGTGATCCTATCTATGTTATGGTTATCTAGTAAATTGAAAAGAAACCTAAAAATAGATTAAAACTTAACATGGTATCAAAGCTAAGTTGAAGAGAGCATATTTCACTGGATAAAGAAAAACATCACTGTTGTCGTACAAGAAAATTAGGATTTTTTTATTGAAGAGGAATTTCAGCCTAAAAATCATCTAGAAAAGTGTGCCCTAACCTAGGGAACTCTTTGGCACCTTCAACACACTTTTTCAGTGGATAGAACTCCTAGAAAGTGAAACCCTAGTTTTCATTGGTACCAGAAAACCAGAAAACCAGAAGTACCAGAAAACCATAACTAGTACCAGAAGTACCCGTTCCAGAATTCCACTGGTCAAGTTTGAAGGGGTAAAATTTGGATTTTCAGAAATCTGACTGCACCAACTTACTCGCCTCAGCTCAGTGAATCTAGCCCCTAGATTAGAATTTCAAAATTTGAAGTTTGAAAAAATAGGGTTTCCTCATAAAACCATAAGTTGCAGTTGCAGTTGTAGTTTCAGAATCAGTTGTAGTTGCAGTATCAGTTGAAGTATCAACTGCAGTACCGGTTGCAGTCACCCTTGAAGTTTTTAAGAGTTGGTAATTATTATCGTTGCTACCAGATGGTGCCACTACCTGCAAATACTATCAGAGGTATGTATTCACATGTGTTTAAATGGTTAAGATTTAAAGGGTATTTGCAGGAGAAGGGATCTCTTACCATAGATCCAAAAGGATCTCAAGATCCAACACATTTAGAGGAATAATTCAACCCAGGTTTGATTATTCTGATATGCATCTATTTGATATGACATTATTTTGATCTAGGTTGCATGTTGAAGCTATGACCATCATACTAACCTTTGGTCAAAATTAAAGTCAAGGTATTAGATGGATTAAAGTTGAGATCATATAGTTTATTCTCTAACCCAACCTTCTGTCAAGATAGCATATTGTCTTAGTACATAAGACAGGTTGAAGAAATCACTTGTCATCTTGAGTGAAGGAGACTTGGAAGAAAAACAACACACTCATTATTGAGGACAAGACTCTAGCTTCCAGGTTTGATTAATTAAGTTGATAAGATTCAAATTTGCACATGACAAAGTTGATAACCACCCCATTACAAGTAAACACTATAGTTGAGGTAGCATTCTTTGAAAAATATTATACTTGGTAGGATGTGAGCATATCGAGATAAATGCTTAATGTAATCTCTAGGAGAAACTTCTTGTGTTGATTCCAGGTTACCTTGGATGTATGTTGATCTCATTTCTTATTGTATTTATTACTTTTGATCCTTGTTTCAGACAGGTCACAAGTGAAAGCTCTAAAGGAGCTACCGTGACGATTGTTTGTGCTATTGTTTTATTTAATATTATCAAAAGAGTATTATTCTTTCTTGATTTTTTGCTGACCTTGTTTCATGTCACATGTGATAACCCTGAGGAATCTATGGTGAAGTTTGCAGAAGGAAACAAATTAGATGAGACATGAAGCAGACTATGTACATAACCATATACATTCATGTACCAAAGAAGATGAAGAAGAAGCTATCTTTTGAAATCCAGAGTATTTCATATGGAGATTGATTGTATGGAGTAGAAGGCTCCAAAGATGACCAAACATTAGAACAAGAACTCACAGTAGACTTGTTCAAAGGATAATGAAGCCACCTTGATGGGAAGCAGAACTTGTTTTAAGTCTGACTCAACTTTTCATATTTAGACTTGGTATTTAACACCAAGTATACCCTGTAAGAGATGATGAAGTCCTTGTAGACTCAGAAGAAATCGAGAGTAAGCCTGATCTTAGAAAGGATCAAATGAAGAGAGAACTTCCAGGATTGGGAGATAGATTCCATGAGAACACTAGATTGTAGCTTTAGAAATTTCTAGGAGATATGAAATCTCCTGGAAAGATTCCCTTGTTTCAGTGATAGAGAAGGAATCCAGTCATAAAGACTAGGATATGGATTCTTCCATGAGACTAGAAGAGAAGTCAGTATTGACTTCCAATATTGATCTAAACAGATCAAGCATGTTGCAGATGTACAAATCCTTATGTGTGTCCAGAGGATTCTCCCAGCAAGAGGGAGAACACTATGACGAGACACTTACTCCAATAATTGAAGAAATGGTTCCAGTATTCATGAAGACAACCAGAACAACCATGATTCATATATAGTATGAGATGTAGGGGGRGAAATCCCCATATTTAAAATTGAATGGCAGTTGGTKCATGGAGACATGACTACGATAAAAGATAGAGTTATCTCCATGAAAGAAGAATAGMTACCTTCYGTATCAGTTATTGAGCCACTCTCAGTTTCARATGAAGTTGTTGTTGCGATAGAATAAGAGGAGTTACTCACAGATTTCAACAACCACTGTGAGGATGAAGCAGTCATTCTCARCCTTAGAGAAACTGCAGGTGCAGAGTCCCAATTATAGAAGGAACAGTTGCAGAAATAGGAGAGKACATACTCTCAAGCGATGAGTCTGATAGTGCTTTGTAGAGAGCACATAGAGCTAGCACATGATTGTGCAGATTGAGTTGTAATTGAGCAAGYGTACCAGATTGGTACAATGTAATGAGAAAATTTGATTTGAAGATTGAATATAGAAAGACTCATGTMTATCGGTTGAAGGAAGCTATGTACGTGTTGAAGCAAGCTCCTAGAGCTTGGTGTGGAATAATTGAYAGTTTCATGATGAGCTTGGGCTTTACCAAGRGTAAAGTTGATTCTAAACTTTATCTCAAGGTTATGAATGATGAGCCAGTGATGTTACTACTATATGTAGATGATGTATTCTTGACAAGATGAATAAAATCTCATCACAGATTGCAGAAGAAKCTCGCTACAGAGTTTGAAGAAAGACCTAATGATTTATCTCTTAGGTCCTTAAGTTTGACATAGCCCAAATAAGTTCTTCCTTAAGCAAGGGAATCATGTAGTAGAAATAATAAAGAGGTTTGATATGTTGGAGTGTAAATMCATGAACACACCCATGGAAAAAAAGTTGAAGCTCCTGGTAGATACCTCGTCAGAATTGGTTGATGTTACTCTGTACAGACAAATTATTATTGGTTCATTGATGTATCTGATGAATACCRGACCAGATATATGTTTTGTTGTGAACACCTTTGAGAYGGTATCTGGTAGAACCCATACGTGTTCATCTTGATGATGCAAAACATGTGATGAGATACCTTAAGGGTACATTGGATTTTGGTCTCTGCTATACTAGAGATCRTGACTTCAAATTGTATGCATATACTGATTCAGTTTGAGCTGGAAGTGTTTCTGATAGAAAGAGCACTTCGGGATGTTGTTTCAATCTRGGGTCAACCATGAMTTCATGGTAGAKTAGGAAGAAATCCATTATTGCTCCCAACGCGACAGAAGCATAATATATTRSAACATGTTCCACCAGTGGTGAAKCCATATAGCTTTGGATGTTGTTGACATATCTATTTGATCTAGAGATGGAAGCCACTGTGATCCTATGTGATAACCAGAGTTGTATAAATATGATGTGTTCCATGATGAGTTGAATCACATAGAGATMAGGTATCACTTCATTCATGATATGTTACAAAGAGGATCCATAAAGCTCCATTATGTTGGCACAAATGAACAGGTTGTTGATGTGTTGACCAAGCCTCTGTCTCTTGTAAATTTTAAGCACTTTCAAGAAAAGCTTGGTGTAGTYCGAAAGGACCTCCCTCAAAAGGGGGAGTAGTTGTGATGCCAGCTTAGTGCTGAATATTTCCAGCTTCGTGCTRATGTTGTTGAGATGCCARCCTTGTGCTGAAGATTTCCAGCTTCGTGTTGATGTTGTTGAGATGCCAGCTTTGTGTTGAATATTTCYAGCTCCGTGTTGATGTTGTTGAGATGYCAGCATTGTGTTGAAGATATCCATCTTCGTGTTGATGTTTTTGAGATTCCATCCTTGTGCTGAAGATTTCTAGCTTCGTGCTAATGTTGATGTAGTTCTAGCCTCATGTTGAATATTTCCAGCTTAGTGTTGATGTTGATGTGGTTCCAGCCTTCGTGCTGTGATGATGTTGATACTCCAACCTTCGTGTTGTGATGATATTATTGCTCCAGCCTTCATGCTGTGATGTTGATGATGTTGTATCAGCCTCGTGTTGTTATTGATGATGATGATGTATTAATGTTATACTAATCCATCTTGACACAAATGATGATGATGCCACTTTAGCTTCTTGCTGAAGATGATGATGATGATGCCACTTCAGCTTCTTTCTGAAGATGATGATGATGACGCCAATTTAGCTCCTTGCTGAAGATGATGATGATTATTTTATTTCAGCTTTAATGTTGAAGATGATGATGTTACTTTAGCCTCATTCTAAAGATGTTGGTGATATTACTTTAGCCTCATGCTAAAGATGTTGATGATATTAATTTAGCCTCATGCTAAAGAAGATGATGATGTTACTTTAGCCTCCTGCTAAAGATGATGATGATGTTACTTAAGCCTCATGCTGATGAGGATGAGGATGTTACTCCAGTGCCATGCTGTGAACGATGATGATGAGAAAAAAATCTGATGATTTATAGATATGCCAGCCAATGTTCCATATGTTGTTGACGTCGTTTCCCTCTCTCTCTCCTGATGATGTTGTAGAATACCCTTCTTGTTAAGGGGAAGCGTTGAAATATTGTAACTACAAAGAGTATTCTACTTATTATTATTATTATTATTTGAGTCATTTATTTATAGATCAAATCCCCTCTTATGGATTAATCATCTTAGGCACTATAATTGACCAAATCCCCTTTTGTGGATTGGTCAAACCTTAATTGTATTAGGAAAATTAAGAAGTTGTCGCCCAAGCCTAATTAAAGTGGTTTTAACCACTAAGAAGACAAGTCGGCCCTGCCTAGTAAAGAGACACCTTTTCATCACTTGCCAATTTGTATAAATAAAGGAAGCCAGTGCCTCATTTGATCACTCACTCATTCTCTCACTTAGTGTGCAAGTTTGGTAGCTGCAGTTGGTAGAAAAAGGAAGAGAGAGGAGCATTGATCAGTGGAGGCTGCAGTTGGGAGAAGAAGGAAGAGAGAGACACATTTCTTAGTGGAGGATATTCTCTAGTGTTTGGTTTATTGTCTTGGCATTGTATTTCCTATCTATATTAAGGAAGTTTTTGCTGGGTTTTCTTCCCCATGAGGGTTTCCCACAATAAATGATGTGTATCTTGTGATTGTGTTTCTCTCAATAATCCTATCTATGCTATGGTTATCTAGTAAATTGAAAATAAACCTAATAATAGCTTAAACCTTAACGCTCTGCCCAGATTTTATGGAGTTTTGGAGTCTGTACATGGTCAATTCCTAGTATTTTGAGATTTTGCTTCAGAACTTGGATTTTTTTGTCTTTTTCTTTTATCAGTGCTTGTATGGATGCATAATATTTTGGATTAGCTCCAAGTTCTATCATCCATTGTTCTATCTCCTCTACTCTTATCCGTCTAGTCTTCGTAGCCAATTTTTCATTCTTTAATTGAGTTTTGATCTTATCATTGATGGCTTGGAGTTTCTTGATTCCAAGGTTAGCTATCATATCATATGTGTTTATCATTTATGTAGTTTGTCTATGCAAGTCAAATTTATACAAAGAATGAACAACATTCAAATCAATGCAAATATTTATTACTTTCTTCTACTCCTTTGGTTCCATGACTGTTATATTCAACCTCCATGTCTCATAATATACATCTAAAATCATTCTAGTCTAATATGCATCATGATCATAGATTTTAGGAATCATACTCTTTTTAATGCTTGCACATGCCTTCCTAATTTCCATAAATTTATGAACTTGTTCTAATTTCTTTGATTGTTCAATAATCCTCGACTCTATCTCACTTTGACCTGCCAAACCTTTGATCTTTTCTAAAGATATTACCTCTACATTCACAACAAGGCCCTTTTTCATTAGCATTATTTCTTCAGGAAACTTTGTTAACCCTTCTTCAATTTCTTCTATTTTTTTCTTTTCGGTTGATCCTTCTTCCCCTGCCTCTAAATTCTTTAAGGAAGACTCTGGATTTTTCCTTTTGTATGTCTTTTCAAACTATTTTGGAGTTTGTGTGATTGGAGACTTTGTTGGTTGATAAGATGATTTACCATGGATTTGTATAATATTCAACACATCTTGCCAACTTTCTTGATTTTATAATAGCTTCAGTTGCTCTTTTTTTTTATGTTGATAAGGACTCTATCCATGTGAAATTATTTTTGATGAAATTATGCCATGAGGGTCACAATTCCATGTTTCTCCTTGTTGTAATCCCAAATCTGAAAGCATCATTGTTGTCACCTACAGTGTTGATCTAGTATTGGCAATGAAAGGACCTACTTCCTTCTTCAATTTAAAATTCACCTTATATTTATTTGGCACAAAATGAATTTCATCAAAGTTCAATATTTTCCTAACATATTCAAGAGAAAAAAATCTCGGAGTCATAAAAATAGGCAAGTGAAAGGGGGCAAGTTGAAAACCATACACCCTGATAATGTTCAAAGACATACCAATCTCCCACTCTTTTGTCCGAGCTTAACTGTAATAGTTTTTTGCACTCAAGTAAGATTCTAGGGGGAACATGATTGCATATGATATAGTAAGATTTAGACATAAAATGATCAACATACTGTGAAAATTCAACATTCAAAGGCTTCTTCTTAATCACATAAGTCTAGTGACTAACTGAGGTTGGGTTACCAAGATCATCTTCAACTTTTATCCCTAGATGCATGAAATGAAAGGCTTGTATAATAAAAAAAGGTGAACCAAGAAAGACTGGGATCCAAAGCTTATGAGAGACTCAAATTCATAAATTTGGTAGTGAATTTGATCTGCTAGAAATTGGGCATAGTTAAATTTAGTGATGGGTTTGGCTGTGATAGGGAAGATCAAAACCATAATCCATAAGACAAACTCATCAAATGTCAAATCATTTATTTTCCCCAATATCAAAGAATAATTGAAATAATATTCTGAGAAGTCTGAGGAAATAGATTTGTTTGAAGGACACCATTATCGCCAGGGACATCAATATTTGTACAAAGGTTGTTGGATTACTGAGAGGGGGGGGGGGTGTGAATCAGTAATAGATCAATTTAGTCCCTTTTAACCATATAATCCAAGTGCTATATCAATGAAGCATTATTATCCAATAACTGCAGAGTAAATAAGCAATGAACAAATGAACAACCATACACAT